>OX637535.1:118880600-119480600 GCA_951800035.1 Linnaemya tessellans
TATTAGTAATAATAGTTATTGAACTTCGATGGCGGATGCTTTTAAGTGAAGTACTTAACGCCTAGACTCAGTCATGAATATTTTACAAAATTTTATCTACATTAACCGTACCGAGAGCGAATAACACTATCATGCGCTAGAAATCGCATTACAGCACCATCCATCATCGTTAGTGGAGAAAATATTCGAAAAAAATTTTTAATTAAAAATGCTTTTACAAACGAAAAATGTTAAGTACTTAAATAATAATGATACAAACATTATTTTAAAAAAGTTGATAAAAAAACCTATATACTTCGGTAGGGTACTACAAATAGGGGATCGCTCTTCAAAGCCCAACATTTTATTAAATTAAATTAAAATGAAACGGGAGATCACGTAATGGCACACTTCAGCAGTTCATCATTACAAAAACGCTTTAAGACCAACTGGAGGAGAATGCAAATGTAACGGAATGAAACAACAGTTATAGACAAACTAGTTAGAACAGTTATTACAAACAAAATCGATCAGCTGTTATCGTCCGTTTCACTTCCATTGCGTACCAGTCACTTAACTGGCGCTTAAACCTTCTTCCCAAAATATTCATTTTATATGCCAAAGTACACTAGATTGACCCTATTTTTAATTTGCACCTTCTTTGCAATTGTGTGTCCCTCTGCTTTGGGCTCGGAATCTTTTGTATGACTTATTTATTAAACGATAGTCGAAAGTAAATGTTAACTTTCTCGTTTTGTTTGCATTATTTCGTTACTATTTAAAGATTTGTATTCTTTCAACATGCCTCGGATTGCTTTCAACATTTATTCAGATGTAAATTCTTTGTCTCACTTAGGGTAGCAGGGGGCGTTGTTGCATTTTACTTGATGAAAATAAATAAACATAACTTCTGAGAAAATATCTGTGGTATGCATGGATATTTATGTATTTAAGCCTTAAAAGTGCAGGTGCTGTTTAGATACCACAATCTAAAATAACACCAAAAATATCTGTATATGCACGAGTATAATTGAACAATGAACAATAGCAAACCAAATCAAAAAGCAATAAATATTTATTTTTTGCTCTACAGCAAAAGCAAATGGTATTAAAGTGTTTGCTCCACATTGGGTTTGTTGCTTTTTTCATGTAAAGCTCACAGAGCATACAATATTGAAATAGAAAAGCCATTAGACAACAATTGCATGTAGATTTGTATTTGTTTTTTTTTATTGTAATTCTACAAATAAACAAATGTATTACACATTTTTATGTGTCTGTATTGTTATCATTTTATGTGTATGGAAATTGCCTGATGTTTATTACATAAGATGTAAAGTATAGGCGAGATGTATTGGCATCAATACATACATACGCACACACATACATGTATATGTACATACACATAAATTGATGTTTAGATACTTGATCATTGACGTGTGCTTGTGAGTGGCTGTAAGTGTAATTCAATCGTATGGCAAAAGACTTAAGAAACAAACATTGCAATCTTATGGTCAGTTACTTCATGTTTTTATGTACAAGATGGCTTAAGATATTTTCAACATTTGACTTATTTTAGCAGTTATTCTTTTTTTTCTGCATTAAGAAATATTTTCCATTTTTCACAGCTTGACCTTTAACTGTTACATTTTAGTTGGCAAGTTTCTCTTTGCGTTGTATATGTTTGTTTTACCCCCATAACTTTTTAGACCACCATTTTTCACAGTGACACATATTTAAACGCTAGACTTTTGGTGTACGAACAAATTATGCTTAACCTAATCATCATATATCATCATACAAGTACACACATTTAGCATTATAATGCTGTATGTTTGCATCACAGTTCTTTGTGTTCGGTATTTGTTTTCAATCAAGTAACAATAGCAAATGTATTCGCATAACAGATGGAAATATATGTATATGAATATATGTATGTATGTATATATATTGTATATATTTTATTGTTACATTACAGTCATAATATCAATTTTCACATATTTACCTTGACCAAATTGTGTGTTTGTTGCTCGTTTTTCAAATACAATTTTCAATTCTTGTGTAAAAAACTCAAAGTAAACGTTATTAAACTATTTGTTGGTTATCTTTTCGTGCTACTATTCTAAATTGTAATTGCTTTTTAGCAGAACCTACAAAAATGTTTAAAGAATATGTGGAAGTAAGCAGCGGTTGCGAACAATATCGTGTATAAATTCATTTTCAGTGGCTCCAATAAAGTTTTTGAAAACAAACATGGTCATAAAAGTAAAATAAAATAATTATTATTTTTTCGTTTGCAACAAACCACTGACTACTTGTATTATTTGCAGAAAGTATTGAAAGTTTAATAATTAGTAACTAGAAGTCTTCTTCTTATTTTTTAGTTTAATTTGAACGATAATGTTTTATTAGCACGTGCTTAATTTAATGGTTTGTTGAATAAACCTAGAATTTTTATGTAAAGGAAAATATTTTCTTAAAATACAGACAAGCCAGACTACATTCTAACGATTCAAGTTCACACTTGCAATAGTCAATAATAATAGGTGGCTTTTTTTAGGTAAGAAATTCTGTGAACTTTTGACAAAATAAAATATAATATACATAATATACAGTATTAAATTTTTGGAAAGCAAAAATTGTCCGTTTTAGATAAAATATTTAGCGCCTGTGCGGAGTCTTTAAATTATAATTAATGGACTTAGAATAGAATTTCATAAAAAGTTTCCATTAGTTCTACTAAATATTTAAAATTAGTTTCCAAGTCAATAAAGTGTATTTTAAGAACTTGTATCGTAATTTAAATATCACGTCACATTATACAAATTATATTTATGAAAGATTAGCAGTTACACTACGCTTATACGTAGATTATTCGCAATAAAAAATATTTGCAATTAAACAACTTGCAGTTTATGCATCACTTTAATTTTATTGTGTGCTAATCCCCGAAGGGAATTAAATTGCATAAAAAAGCAAATAAAAAAACATATTATTTGTGCCGCAATCCAATTAATGAAAAAACCCGCAATGAAATATTGCAAAAATGACAGAAGTCTCTTAAATAATATAAAAACGTGGGAACGCAGGTAGCGATTCATTTTTGCTGTCATATGGTAAAAGGTATGTCACACCGAAGCAAAAACCAAAATTGTGAAAATCAGTGGCGGCGTTTAATCAGGAAATCGATACTGTGTTTGCGTATAGCAAATAACAAATTAAATTGCTGTTTATGCAAAATGTGCATCTTGAATAGTGCATTATTTTGACGATGTTTTTTAAACAAAGTCAGTGTAAGCGACTAAGTTTTCTGGCAACAGCAACAGTTTAGGTCTGGCAGCCTCATTTCTTTACATTAAATAAATTGCCTTAAGATATGCTTCATGTCGTTGAAGAAACCACTGAGAACTAAATCAACTCTCTTGCCTGTCTTTAGTTGATATTAAAATTCTGTCAAGAGATGTGTGCGAGCAGCTGGCGTTGTAAATTCGCTTGTGTGTTACGTGTAAAGAAATAAATTAACTATTGCTGTACTTACCGTCTTGGCTTTGGCCTTACGATTTCATGATTGGCATTTGTTATACATAAAGGACTCAAAGCACCAGCTAAGTGCTCTACGCCAAGACCAGGATCCCAGCTGTGACGACCTGGCATATTTGAATTTGGTAAGTTGCTTTGATTGTTGGTTCGACTACCGTTTGCAGTTTGCCGTGTATTGTTTAGGGCACCATTAGGGCCGCTACCTGCGTTACTACCACTGGCACTGCAAGGTGGGTTAACATTGGATTTTATAACGGCAATACTATTGTTGGCTGATATGCCATTGTTGATGTTGCTGCCGCTACTAGCACTATTGTTAATTGTGGTTCTTGCAGCAGGTAATGGCACTTGTATATTGTTTGAGGGGAAATTATTGTTGCCGCTGACCACATTTGTCGTTTGCATGGAATTTGTGTTATGAACTTTGGTTGTTAAAGAAGTATTATTATTATTATTGTTTTTCCCACTAACGCTAGCACTGCCACTACTAGTACAGCTGCTACTGCTCTTATTTAACACAGTATTTGCTGTGACTTTGGATCTTACCGTGCCCTGTTGTGTAGCAGGGGAGCTTATCGATTGATTGAGCACCATTTAGAAATCCACCATTATTCATCCATCAACAGTCTGAAAGAATGAAAAAGATATGCTCGTAAGAAAAAAGAAATTTCATATGAGGTCAAGCATATAAACCTATTTATTAACGCAAAGCCACTAAAAATTAGTATGCCTAACGGTTTTGGCCGTATTATAATGACAAACGCATGCATACATACATACATATATACATACATACATACATACATACACGAGTATTTTGAGTGAAATTTTAATTTGGCTCTATTGTTGATAAATTAAATAATTCATGACATTATTAATAAATATCTACTTTATTGTAGTTCTTCTGGCCATAATCTCAAAAAAGATCTAAGCAGAATGCCATACAGAAAGAAATAACAATTTGTATATATTCCACAGAATATGTTTTGTGCGTTAAACAATAGAATATGGCAAGAGACTTGTGCTTACACGAAATAACACGGCATTTCTTAGTGATTTCGTAAGCTACACAAATTTACAACAAATTCAATTCTATATACGCCAATTCATACACACTTTAAGACTTGAGAGTGAGTACGCATAATTATTGTACGAGTAAAAAAGTTGCAGCAACAAATTAAACGACATTTTATATACAATTGTAGTGGACTGCTAGCCAACAAATATCAAGCATTGCCGCAGTGACTCAACGTAATTAACGCAATGTCAGATCCACAATGACTTAACACAACAGTGATATCAAAAGACAATCAGTTGACTTCAATCAGACATCCTCGAAAGACAAACGACAAAAAGCATGATCGTCAACTGGCATTTGTTGCTTAAAACCTTATAAAACATGGAATAAACTTCAGCACAAGTTGTCTCGACATATTTGAAAATATGTAGTAAAAAGAAATACCAGCTACAATAAAATAATAAATAATCATAATAAAAAAGTTACTTTTAAGCCGACAGAATAGTCAAGAGATATTTGAAATATTGAACATTCTACCAGCCAGCAAACATCCACTGAATCTGAGGAAAATGTAACATTCTTCTTTTTAACAAATAGAGAGACAGTTTGTGTTATTAACGACATGTTGTAGGCGCCTTAAATTACAACGCATCAAACAGCAAAACATACCCACATTTCTTGTTCGAGTGCGTTGCACAATAATGACATTGACTTGGCCAGTTTTGTTGGTCTTAAGCCTTTTGTTTTCAAACGATTAAATAGGTAATGAACGTTGCTTAGCTACGAACCAACTAAATTTAAGTTGGCATTTCGTGCCAACTTAAACTTCTAGCCAAACTGCTAGAAGTTTAAGTTTTAATTACATTCAAGCGTCCACAAGCTGATATTCATCCTGTTTAGTTAATGACACAATATAAATTATATTTTCATCTCTGCGACTTCAAACAGGAAGACGTCTAAGAATTCAAAAGGCGTTGTTGGTCAGTCAAAATATTTTATTGCCACAATTTAGCCACAATAGCAGTCGATAAGAAGAGCTACAACTCTGAAACATGATCTATAGCTCTTAGTATATTTAACCGTCTCACTCCATTTGTTTTATTTCCTTTGATAAAGTATGCACAGATGCACTAGCTGAGATCATAAATCATAAAAAAATGTAAAACTAGTGAGCTGGTATTTATCGCAGCACTTGTTTCTCTCTTTCTTGTCTTTCTTGCACTTTTACTAAAGAAAGAAATATGTGATGAGCGCTTCCTTAGCGTGTATGGAAAAATGTAGAAATATTTAATTCAATTACTCTAACATCTATGGAGGCATGTTAAACTGGCCAACAAGCAATCAGTAGCACAATTAATAAATGTATTCGATCAGTTGGAGCAGCATGAGACTAGAAAGATATTAAGTTAGTGACTCATTCCTCTCATAGCCTGCAAATTATATAACAAACATTCAAAGAACCTCTAGAACAGGTTAATATTAAAATTCAATATTTATACGCACAAATACGGCTACTGGAAAGATTTAATTTAGGCCGCACGTAAAAAATAACAACAATTTGCAAAAATGTTTGCCCCAAAACAAGTTAAAGTCATTAAATGAGGTTTTCGCATACGAGAGTTATTCAGCACCGCAAATTGTCGTTAACTGCTAATAAAATGCCATGTTTTATTTATGTTTATTAAGTGATTGTTTATAGAATATGAACTGGCCGAGGCAATGACCCATGGTCGACATATAATATCTTATAAAAATCTCTTAAATACATTTTGCTAAATAAAGTATAAAGTTAATGAAGAATAAGCAGTTATGAACACAAAAAGAATATATAAAATAGAAGCGAAATTTTGGAAAAGTCTAAAGTGTATGATTTTTTTTAACAAATTCATGTTTTGAAATCTACATCAATTAAAATTCATAGAAGAATAAGAGCATGAGATCTACCTAAATGAGCTTCTTTGAAAGCAGGAGCCAAATTACGGCATTCGATACCGATCGAAGTTTGTGTTTAAATTGTATGGAAAAATCGCTCGATATCGAATGCGATAATTTGGCCCCAGAGCTGTTGTTATTAAATTAACGTCTGATCAATAAACATATTTTATTGTTAAGTTTTAAATTGTATATTAATTTACTTGCAATAATTGCTCATTTAAAACCGTTGAAAAAAGCAGCTGATTTGAAAAGTTTCAGTCAAAAGTAGTCTTCAAAGTGCATAATTAACTCAAATAAGTTATAAATCCACCACGTCACTTAATGATAATATAAAAACTGTGTTTTCCATTTCATTTTCCCCTCGATTATCTGCTTCTTAATTAATGTAGAATACCAGCACCCACAAATTAATTCAATGATTATACATTCGACACAAAAATAAGTAAATAAATAAATGTAGATCAGAAATATAACCAACAACCTGTTGTGTGATTCCATGATAGAAATTCAGGTTTCGCTGTTGTTATTCCTCAGATATTTACTAATTTCAAAATAAAAACAAACAAATGACATCAACATGTAAGTTAAGCTGAACTATTAAAATGCAATTAATCTTTTTACACTATTAAACTTGATTGGAGTTAAGCTGACTCGGTCGTGTGCGTTGCGTTAATGCAATAAGATTGTTGTCTATGTAAACAAACACTGCCATTATTTCATGTTGTTTGACACTTAATCACTACTATTTCATTCTTAACATACGAGCAGTTAGCTAGCTTTTTAACTCGCCAATAAATAGTTAGAAAATAAAAAAATTGTGATGTGTGCATGCAACTATGGCACGACAAAATTATTATTTTTTGAAAAAAAAAAAAAAAAAATCATTTTCCATATACAGACTGTGCGTTTCTAACATTTTCTTATTTTCATTCTCTTATGTCTGTTACCTTCAAAATAAACCAAAATGATTTCTAATTGTAAAACAGTTCAACACAATTATTTAACAGTAGCTCCCTCCATCCAGCGTTTAAAGTTTCCAAAAAATGAGGGTTTCTTAATTACAAGGTACAGCAGCAAAATTATATAAAAAAATTTAATTATGTTTTCAGGAAAGCAACAAAAACCACCAAAATCTAAACGGACAAAGCAGTGGCATAAGATTTCAGCAAAAAAATACAAAAAACAAAATTATTTGACCAAAAAACAAAAGACTTAAGAAGCAAACATGATTATATGCAGCTGTTTTTCGCAGCGGACAAAAAACTGCAATTATTTGGTGAGAAATATTTGTCCAGTTTTTTCGTGTATTGAAGAAAAAACACAGTCGCAATGACCGACCGGTTGTTAACATATAAAAAATATATTTATTTAAAAAAAATAAATTCTTAAAATATTTTATAATTTCTTTGCCTCCATTTTGTTCAGAGCGCTGCAAAGCGAAATTCAGCACAACTTTTAACATACATATACAAATGTACGTGTGTGTGTATGTACATACGCATTCATGTGCATATGTGCGTGTGCCGATTTTATGCAATTCACTTACATATTAAATTAGCATACAAGTAGAAAGAAGTGAAACCCCAAAATATTGATGAATAGTAAAACTTGAAGTTATTCGAAAAGTTTAAAAAAGGCAGTGTAATATTTTAGAGTAAATTATTATCAAGAAATTAGAATCGACTCAAGGCTTTAAAAATTAATCATATAATCAATATTTTAATAGACAAGCAGCTGCATCAAAATACGGCAAGGGCATGTACTGCTAAGCCAAAAACCTAACAATAATATTACAAATGTTGATATTTTTTTAAATAAATTCAATTTTCAAAATCAAAAATTTAATTTTTAATATTAGAAGCTGCAATCGAGAGGGAAAATCTAATTTTTCACCCCAATCTTGTTTCACAATATACAATCATTGATCTTGAATCCCATTTTGTTTTATTTTAATTGGGACCAGCACTCAGTAGATGACCCCTACATATGCATTGCACCGGAACTAGAAAGGAGGGGATAGTCTTGAGAGGACAGATGAAGAAAGACGAGGAGACAGCTATTCCAACCTTTTACTTCAGCGGCTAATTTTTTGCTACAGGGCGGACGAAGGAATGAGCTGTTGCTCTGCTCTTTAGTACATGATAGCGTCAATCGTTTTCAGTAATTTTTCAGGAACCAGTGCTTTGCAGTCTTCATTGAAACAGGCAGACAACAATTAACACAATCTTGCACTAATGGGGATCGGAAGAGTTCGGCACAATATTCATGACTGAGCGCGGAGTCGAAACCCAGACTCTCTGCTTTATAGTCTCATGTTAACTACTTCAGTCAACATCATCCTCAAATATAACAAATAAAAAACAAATATACATATTTAAAAACAGTTCTTTCTACAAACCATTTATTGTGGAAAAGAAGAATCCTAGAAATGCTTAAATGGCAACGCTGCATAAATGATATACCCAGTTTGATATATAGAAAGCAACAGATAAATTAAAAAGTGACTCTCCAACTTAAAAATTTATTTTTAATAATTCAACCGTTAGTGTTTGCAAGTTTAGTGGTCTCGACTCGACCCAGATTTAAGCATAATTGTATACTGAAAACAGAATTGAAAACAGAAATTAGTAAAACACACTGATACGTCAGTTGCATTGAGAATGGACAGTCAGTCGTATTTCTGTACTTTCAAATGTGAGTGCTTTAATGCAAAACCACAAGTTGTTTATTTGCAACTAAGTAATCGTTGTTACCCTTTTAAAGTTGTTGTTGTTGTTGTGGTTTCATTTTCTTGTCATTATTGCAAATATGTCGTTGGAAATAAACCAGGCGTTTTTTTATTTTAAATCAATAAACAATATTTATTATTTTTGATCAAAAGAATGAACATTTTAGTTAAGAAACACAAACAAATATCAATTTAATGCAACTGCATTGTATTTGAAAAATTTTGTTTGCACAAATTATTAACGATCATACTCGTACATACTTATTTTTCAACGCCACTTCATTCATTACCAAGTCTTTTGTCCACTCACAATATTTTATCATTTATCATAAACATCTTTAACTGAGACCATAAAAAATTCTGATATAAACAATTTAATTACTGCCATGTTAACCATGAACAAATAAATAAAACAGATTTTATAGGGATAATAAAAGCAAATAAAATTTGAATTTATTTGTTAAATTTTTCTAATAGAAACAGAACACAAAATTGATTTGAACAACTTTACTAAATGTAAATTATTACATTCCTCATTAGTTCACTAGCGATGTTTTTTTTGTTTGATTAATATTAAGTTATTAGTACATGAATTGAGCAGATTTACAACCAAAAACAAAATAGTTTGTGGCATTATTTACATCATGTAATCAATACACCATACAAATCTCCGTGTATCAATCATTAGCATAAAGAAGTATAAAAAAAACAACGCATTCACTTTATATGGTTTTTTGCTCAAGTAGAGTTTAAAAGCTGTAAAATTGTTAATAAATTAAATATGGCTGCTTGAATGACAGCTTATATAAACATAAACCTCATACTCGTAAGCTTAAGTTTCTTATTGTTTGCTTTGCCACGCGGTTTATCGTTTACACATGTATGGAGGTAATCAGGCATGCTATTGGAGGGAAAAGATAACGCGAAAAATTTATAAAATTCTTAAACAAAAATGTTGTAAAAGAAGTTTTATTAAAACGGCGGTATTTAACTATAGAATATATCTGGTCTACTATCAATTAAACCAAGAAAGTTTTTAGTGGAAAACCCCTTCTTATAATGCAAAACAATATTTCGAACGTGAATTTATGTCGTATGAAGGGGAAATCGGAAAGGGGATCGGGCTGGACTAACCTTTGAAAGAACTTGCAAGGGCTTTGTCAATGATGTGATCTGTAGCATATGTAGAGCATGATGCCAAGTTTCAGTTAACATTTCCCATTAGCAAAAAGAGAGACAACAAAAGAGCTGACCAAATAGCACGACAATGTTTCAGCAAAATGGAAACTGTAAGCAGACGTTTGAAATATGAAAGCTTTAATTTCATGAACATTTTTCTCCAATTTTTCACTGAAACGGCTGTACTCCTTACAACGAAAACGTAATAACATTCTAAAATAAATTTTGCTGGGATATTATCTCAAGGAGTTGTATTTCTTTTTGGTTGTTTTATTTAAATTTTATTACTTAAACTTACGTATTTGTCTTTTATGCAATATAACTATAACTGCAATCTTCCTTCAAAGAATTTTTGGCTGTAACTTTATTTTGTTGTTTTCTTTACTTTATCTCTAGCAAATATAAGCATATGAAGGCATGACACACACACACATACGCATATCCTACTTACACATAAATGCCTACATATCTGTCACTTTTGTGTAAAATAAATTTGCTGGGGGTTTACAAGAAAACAAAGTCACTCTGACAAACTTTTACAATACAATACCATAAATTTAACAAACCAGTATCATATTAAATCTACTAAATGGTATGCATATTTTATATTTTTGCTTTTATGCTGCATTTCCCCTCTTCCTTAGTAACTTCCGTTTTGTAAAATTAATTTTCTGTACAGTTTTCTGTCCTTATTGATCAATTATTGTATCATTTCTGTACAATCAGTGAAGGCAGAATTGGTAGCCAGCTGAATACAAAAACTAAAATGTGTGCTTTTAATTTTAGTTCTTCGGAATATTTGTAACAGGCTATTACAGTTTGGTAGGATCATAAAGCATTGTTCATTAAAAATGTTTATATGAACATATTTGGATTGTACAGAACTGACTTATGGGATATTTGAGATCAGCGAAAAATGAATTATCCTTGAAAACGGCGCATCTGACACCACTCACATAATTTTTATATACCTCGTAAATAGCTAATGGCAAACTGTTACCACACAGAACGCAGCCAACATCAAACAGTGGTGGTATTTAGGGCCTGTTCGTAACTGCAGCATTGCGCGGCATAATATGATTACTAAATTTTTTTTTAAATAATCAATTCGCCTTGTATATTCTGAATGCATGAAATTCGTATGAATATGTGTTGAACGCAATTTTGCTAAAATCTTAAATATAGATTAACATCAGCGAAATGTAAGAGAAGATATAGGCAACAGATATGGATGGTTGTTAATATAGTGCTCCCACGATAATTTTAAATTCAAGGGACCAGGGAAAACTTTAAAATATTTTGCATTTGCAAATTGCAAAACTTTTACGCCAAGCACCCAATTTAAAGAAAGTAAAAGCAAAAATCAAACCAAACACATTTCATTTTTTAATTCAACTGCGACAGTCCTGCCAAACGCAATTGTCGAAGTTTTGGCACATGCCTGCATTTATTATGGCATAGAAACTACAATCAATGATCTGAAGTTTTTACTTTTTCTATTGTTTTGTTTTACTGTTCTATACTTAAAATACAGCACAACAAAATAATTCAAACTATAGAACGTGGAGTTAAAAATTCAAATTACTTAAAATTATAGACGGATTTAAAGTAAAATGGATTTTTCTTTTTAATTAAGTAAATGTTTATCAAGAACCTGAGAAATAGTTCGAATTATCTAGATATTCAACTCAGCGAATTTTTGACGACTGTATCTGAAATTTGTTTTCCTCTGTCATAAAAATCTAAAATCCCGCGAGCAACTACGAAGGCATCAATATTTAATTTACTATCTAATATTAAAAATTAAAAAATCAGCAACTTTAAAATATGCAAAAATCATTTACACTCAAAATGTGAATACTCGTATTTTAGTTGTCGCCACTGTTTGTAGATATTGTTGCCGTTGTGGTGAATCTTATCATTCGGAAAATTTATTTCTTTTAATTGTTTTACACATATGACCAACAAGCAACATCTTAAATGCAGAAAAATCGAAAAGAAGTCTGAGCAGAGAAAGTGTTTAGGTCGCAGCTTTTAAGCAGTCCACTGGAGTATGTTTTTAGGCCGCCCGACCGCCTGCCTGTCTGTCTCTCTGTCTGTCTGTCTGTCTGTCTGCTTAGGTTCCCGTTCGTTAAACTTTTTTGTAGAAAATAAAAATAAATTAGGTCAGTGTTGTCATGAAATAAATATGTAGAGGGCTTTATTGTTTATGTTTTGATTATAAGCAGACGCCCATTGACATTTAAATCATTATTCATTTTGTAGCAACCAGGAATGCAACAGCAGCAGCAGTGACAGCGAAAGTATTAAATGAGTTTTATTTCATTAAAACGTTTTATGATGTTTGCAGGACTAACTGTTTCTTTATTGGAATGTCTATAGTTATTTGTGAATCTTATACACAGAGATTCGAATACATACACACACATGCAGATGTATGTAGATAGTTAGATGTTAGTATATTAGTGTGTATTCAAATTCATTTTATGTGTATGTGTATATCAAAAGAACTTAATTAGTTTGATTGAAAAAGATTTATTAAAATAGCAGGTTTGTATCTTCTTCTGAAGTCATTCACATATTTCATTATGCTAATTTGTAAATCTTTTAATAGTTTAGACATATTTTAAAATTTTTTGGTTTTTTTTTTGGAAAATACAAACAAAAACACCCAACCTGATGTCTTTGACAATACTTGATTGTAACGTTTGTGTCTTAAGTCTTTTGTTTTCTTGGGAATTCGAAATATATTTTAATTCTTCAGCACCTACGGAGAAACTTTTTGCCTCAACGAAATATATTTTTGATTGTAAACTTTATATTATGCCGATAACATTGCACGTTTTATAAAATAAAATTAAATATGTATTTCTTTCGTGGTGAGTGTGTGTGCGTCTTTTCTTTACATGAAAATACAAGTGGATAAATAGTGATTTTTCTCTTATTGTCTCTGATACCTATAAGCATTTCTAATTTACAGTCAAACTCTTTTCAGTACACAACAGCACGCAAGAATAGTTTCAATAACTACTGAATATTCATTAATATTTCTTTGTACGTTTGAAAAAGAATATCTTATTTATAAATACACATATGCCGCTGCTTAAACGCAACAAAACATATATTACGTATAATTAGTAGGGTTTTAAAATAGATTGGTTAAACTAAAATCAATAGTGTTTTAAATTTTGTTCAAGAGTTCTGTAAATATTTCTAATAATAATTGCAAAAATAAATACCTATACTGTGTCATTTAACCCTAGAAGTATTAAAAACCCCAACTGCAAATAAGTGGAATAGTTAGAATGTCACTTAATAGCCCTCGAAATGCAAATACTGAATAAAAACCATTCCGACCGAGATGTATAATAACACACGACGTTACAGTCGCTTCATGAAATCTCGACAAAAAGTTCAATAGTTTGAAAAAAACATGTAATTTGAAATAAATTGATTTCCACCTTCTGCTCTACGCTTTATAGTTTAAGTCTTTTTATTGGGATGTATTTTAAGTAAAAAAATCAATAAAATAAAGTTAAAACTTCAAATTGTTTGCTTCAGTTTGCATGGCATAATAAAAGCAAGCATGTGCCACAACTTCGAGAGTTGCATTTAAATTCAAAAATGAAGTGAGTTTACTTTGATTTTTGCTTTTCGCTTTGTTGTATAAATTGAATGCTTGGCGCAAACGGCTTTGCAAAGTGCAAATGCAAAATGTTTTAGCTTTTCTATTGTGTTTAAAAAAAATCTTGTTAATTTGAATTTTTATTTCTGTCTCCCTCTGGATAATTAAAACTCGATTATTTTTTCCTCTCTCCCTTGAAATTCAAATTATCTGTATGTTGATTTTTATCCCAAAGTAATTTATATAAAATAGAATTTATAGTGAAGAATTGAAGAGTAAAAATAAATATGAAGAACACCAAAGCAAATGGGTATATGCCAACACGCGTAGCAAAGATTAATTATTTAATGTAATTTATTTATTTTTCAATTTATTTATTAAAACATTTTTGTATTTACAGATGATGATGATGATGATTGAGTGTATGAACCGATGAAATGCAGGCATTTAGACATATTCAACACGCTGCAAATAAACCAATTATTTAGTTAATAATTTACTTCAGAATTTGTATGCAATAAAATTATAAATCTTGTATGAAAACCCGCAAAGCTTTTGTTTATGCACAACCATCATCACCTTTAAAGTAAATAAAATGCTAGCGACTATAGTCTAACCAAAAAGCTGTGCTGCAAACTCTAAAAGAGTTGTATTTATGTTGTCATAGACCATAAAAAGAAAACAAAAATGTGGAAGTGTGAACACGAATTTTATGCTTTTATTTAGAACAGGTTATGAAGTGTAAAGAATTTTTATGATTCGAACAAGAAGCAAACAAGCGGACTCTTTCATTTTAGGATGAAAACAGATATTTGGTTAAGTTAAAATTAAGGTCAATAAATTAATTATTGAAAAATACCAAAAGGCAATAAATACAACAATGGCTGGTCTTTTGATTCCTAACTGGGGAGGGAGTGCTCGCAGCAAAAATATGTACGAGTATTTTGGATAAAATTCGAAGTATATTATAGATAAAAGTTTATGCATTAAACACTATTAATAATTGACCTCAATAGATAACAGATCAATTGCTGACTTGCAATTATTTTCTGAAAAAGGTTTTATTCAAAAAACGGGTGAGTCATATTGATTTATATTAATCTTACCTCTAAATAAAATAACGAACACCAACTGTTAAGTGAGTTTTGGGAAAATTGATGCTAAACAAAATCTCTTATTTATAAAATATTTGTTTATAAATAATATTTGTCGGGAAATTTAATGTGTACAGAAACAATTGTGTACTTTTGTTTCGCCAAAATGTGCTGGTACTTTTGGCAACCATGTACTTGTTAATGTAAAGAAGAAAAAACAAATTACTGGTTTTAACGAAATTGTTAAAACTAAAACTAGATTTCACTATTTATTTACACTGAATACTTATTTGGTACTTTTTGCAAGCGATTTTTTCATGAGTGTGTGTGTGCATGATATTTTTTCTTTTTGTGTTTATTTGTAAGTATTTACACGCTTGTCTATTTCATACTTTTTAAATATTGGACTTTTTTAGATTTATTACAACAATTTTTAACTGCCTTAATCTTTTACTTTTTCATCTACTTTTTTTATTTTGTTGTGCCTTTTTATTTATTTATTTTAGTGTGTATTTTACTCTACACCTCAACGTTATTAAGTACAATAACACGCGTGCGCGCAGTTCACAACAGAATGGTTCTTCTCTTCGAGAGTTCAAATCGTAACTGTGGTTGCGACTAGTTGTCCAACAGCTTCAACCAACCAAAGGCAGCAACAAGAGCTGACTTTATTTGTAAAGTTCGTACAAGAAGTACTAGTGCCTGGTTTAGTTGTATATTTCTTTATTATTTTAGGTACATACTTGTGTGTTTGGTTTGGTGTGTTTTCAATTTGTGTCTTTTTTCGGCATTTGGTTATTCGATACTGGCAATATAGTCTGAGTTATTTGATTATGAAAATTGAGTGGAAATTTTGAATGTGTGAGTATATTTTTTGTGATTGCAAAGGAAACCTGTTACACAAGCTTTAGAAACACTCATTACAAATTTGTAAGAATAGGACTTTAAAAGTTATAAATCATTTCAAATATAGAAAAAGAGTATAAATCCCTGCGTGGTTCTTCCTTAAGGACTTAAGAACATACACATGCGTGTATGTGTGTGCAAAATTTTCGCGAAAACGAAAATATATGAACATTTTCTAAATTTGGAAAATAAATTCCATAAATTTATATCACAGAAATACTATTTAAATTGCTTCAGAATGATACTCTTTGCTGGAAAATAGACCCAATAAAAAGGCATTTACAAAGCAAACAAATTATTGGACTAAAAACAAAGCTAATGTTATATGTATGGGAAAAATAATCTTTGTTTAAACAGAGAATCATATTGTAAAATGAACAAATTAATAATACACCACCAAGTTAAATGAAAAAAGTTGCTTAAGGTGGACTATGTGGGCGTGCAATTCCCTGCCAACGCGAGTTAAATGACTTCTAGAGAAATGTGGCAAAAGATGTTTACTTTTAATGGCCGTGACAGTAGTCACTTTTATGTTGATTTCTTTTCTAAAAAAAATGCTACAAATTTTACACTTTTCAATAAAAAATGGCAATATTATGGCATTTGGAATAATTTATTACAAATTACTCTACCATCTTATTTTAAAAATGCGCCCAGTTGTAGTTTCTTAGGAAAACAGTGATAAAATGTTAAATTTTTTTCCAGAAAAGAAATCACCATCAGCTTCATAACTTTTTTCTCTAAAGGGAACACAATATTTAGATAATTATTTATTAGGATTAACTGGTTTGTTTTCTGCACAACAACTCAATGCGTATCTATTAAATTAGGTATATTGTTTCCGATAATTGAACGTTATATTTTTTCAGATTTGTTCGTCAAAATCTCGGTCGATTCCACACGAAAAAGTATTCACTATGAAGCTTCCTGCAGAAGTAATATGACGTAGAGAAATGTCAACTTCCCTGGCAGTGATTTAACCAGAAAGCACTAAAAAATCTGAAAGAATTAGAAAAGTTAGAAAATGATATTGTGGGTGCTGTTGGCTCGTCGATTACGAAGCCGAAGGTCATTCTCATAATTGAGAAAATATAACTTCAGTTTTTTTAGGTTATGTTAAAAGGGCTGTCGGAAAACTAGCGAGAACGTCCGAATCCCATTAAAATTCATTTTTTAAATAACATGGAATTTTTCGTTTCGGAGTTCAGATTCAAACAATAACAGATAAAACTCAAAACTGTTTGTGCCGGTTCACAACCTCCGTACCGTAATGAAATAAAACATATAAAATTTTTAGTCTGCCTCCTTCTCTATTACAGAAAACCAAAAGTTGAAGCGTGTGAACCAACCAAAATAAAGTAAAATAATATTATCTATGAAAAATTATGCGAAAATGGTTACACAAAGTCTATCTGATTCTGAAAACTGTCTGCCAATTATCGTAATTTTTAAAACTTTGACTTTTTAGTAATTTGGGCTATAATATTTAAAAAGTGCTCTTCCTTTAAAAGAGTTTCTTTAAAATTTTTTTCCAATTTTAAACACAACAGACAATTCCGTCTACCTAAGCTGGTATTTTAAATATATTTTAAACTGCTGAAATATTGTTTGTAGTATTGATTTATTTTTTTTAACCTTATTTACTATTTGAATTGTTTTAAATTAATTTCGAAAACCATTCCTAATTCTAAAAATTATATCCAACTAATATAGAATATAGATTTCTTTCTGGCCTTCAAATTTATCAATTGGGAGTGTTAAAAAGAAATATCTGCCATATTTTTATGCTTAAAGCAACATTTTCCAGAAAGGATCTTTAAAAAGTAAAAAAAAAAATGATTCATAACAGCATGACATGCAATTTCGGATGTGTTAAGTTCTCCTCTCAACTGTTTGCCTTTTCATCAGGATTCCATAATAGAAAAAGCAGTGGCTGCTAAAGTATGCCGCGTAAGTTTTACCAGTGCAATAATGTTACGTGGAAAAGACTGCACTCCTTTAAAAAGCAAAAAATTCTTAAGAAGACTATAATGAACTTATGTACGAGTATATAAACCCACTACAATAAAACTACAACAAAGATTTTACAAATTACAATAAAAACCCTCGCGGAATGAATGTGTATGAAATTCTTTTTTACATTCCTTTAAGGTTTTTCCTGTCTTCGTCGTATCTAGTTTTGAAATTTTATTCAATACAACCAGAGTTGCTTTAAAAGAACTCGAAGTTTTTATAATTTTTTTAACTTGATTTTATTGTTTTCTTTTGCAAATTAATACAGATGAAAACAGTGCCGTGGTGTGGAGGCAACAAGAAAGAGGACAATATCAGCTACCAACAACAACAACGACAACTTAATACTAAATATAATAAATCTTGTTATGAAGAGAGGGGGTTTTCAAGTTTGGCACACGCGACATGTCACTTAAATATGCCATTTGGGTTTTATTATTGTAGTTGTTTTTGTAGTTTTAATATTTCTTTCTTAAAAAATATTATAAAGAAACAAAATCACTAACAAACTTAAGCGTGCATTTGCCCATAGATACATATATGTTTATACAAACATACATCCATCCATACATGCATGTGTATGTATGTTCATATGTATCTAGATACATGTACTCAATTTTAAGCTTCTGTTATTATTTGTTAAAGTTGAACATTGTTGTTTTCGACTGGTTGCGTTCCTGCTTCGTTTTGGATACTTTTGAGAAATGGGTTTGCCGTTGTTATTGTTGTTTTTGTTATGGCAAAAAGAAATAACTTTTAAGATTCTGCAAGAAAATGTTTGTGTTAATGTAGTTAGTGTTATTTTTGTTGTTGTTGTTGTCATCATGGTTGTTGTTATTGCGGCTTGGTATGCAATTTTGAGTGCTACCGAATTTTTTTGCTGTTAGCTTGTTTCTTTAGACTTGAGGAATTTTTATTGTTTTTATAGTTTATGTATGTATATAAGAAAAACTAGTCAAGTACATAGGAGCAAGAGCATCTATTTATGTACGGACATAAATCCATACATACTTGTACATATTGCCATTAAACGCAAAAAGTGTTATACATATGAATGTATTTATGTATGTACAATGTATATACGAGTACATACATGTGTATGTTAGTTTACTTTGTGGTGTACCTTAGAAAGACAAAAAGGTAAACACTTAGTAAATGTGTGGTGTTAAAAGCTGTTTAAACCACTACTTTTTTGTTTAAATCTGCCCACTTTACTTCTTTTAAAGGAACCCACTCCACATCAGCGTTTCTGTTTTCTTATTTTCCTAAGTTCAATGGCCTTTAACATGAAACTCAGTAAACAACAAAAAAGTTTGAAATGGAAAAGCTCTTTATTAACTATAGTTGTGCAAGGTTTTTTTACATACAATCGTCTATATCTATGTACTTTTGTAGATGTACATATGTACATACCTAGTATAAACATACTTATGCACTAGTGCACTGTTGCCATTTAAATTGAATTATGCCAAAATTTTCGTAAATTTTAAAGAGATTCTACCTTAACTTATAAGAATATACATGCCTATATCACTTTTTAGTTCAAGGAATTTAATAATATGTACATATCGACAGTCACAAGTAGAAAGGCTCTAACTAACATAAGTGTAACTTTACAGGAGGATGCAAAAACATAACAGAAACTGTATTTGTCATAATAGAAACTGTAAATACAATTTTCTTGTTAAATCGTTATTTCAAAAAGACGAATTAGGGCCTTTCTACTTTTGACCATATATGTACATGCATACATATGTACATTACTGAAATGATACGTACATATGAATATACATTAGTAAAAATATGTATATGTTGTTCTTGGGATAAACTTTTCTATTATATATTTTTACATAAGAGGAACTAACAAGCAAGAACTTCCAAATTACGGCTTTTATGAATTATTATCTATTAAAAAAAATATTTAATAATAATGCTTTCTCGTAATACAAACCAAGTAATCAAATATATATACTAGTTTACTGCCTATTCCACGTTTCCGCAACCTATTATTCTCTAGCACGAATAATATTTAGAACAATAACAAATTAAGAAATTTGGTTTCCATTTTTCTATATGTCAAGTTTCATAAAATTCAAATCAGCATGAGCGTAATGCTTTGTTTTTGTTTTTAAAATAATATAATTTTAAAGAATGGCTAAAATTATCACTCCAATGTTTATATAAATCAGTTCTTATTCAATTTTATTAATGTTTTTTGAAAGAACGTTAAACACTTAACGAATAGCAGCCCAAGTACTGAGAAAGAATGGCAAATATGGAAAATTTAATATATTAATTAAATTCTTGTTAGGTTTTAGTCCCCTTGAAGTGGTTGTCGAATTGGATAACTCTTAATTATTTCACAGGCAGCTGGTTTAGTAATCAGCATCGCTTTGCAATCAAAGCAAATGTGCTGCCGTATAATTGAATTGGCAACTGGGCAAAAAAATATATTCCGCTAAGTAAACAATTATCCTCATATTCATAAAATTTAAAACGCGTTTGAAACGTATTTTAGTCAAAGTTTTTCATACTAGTAACTCACTACTTGCTTTATATATTTTATACTCAATTGAAATTCACTGATCGTACCGGACGTCATTTTATTAGCAAAGAAACATTGTTGCATTTCAAATATGTATTTGAACAATTAACTACCATTAAAGTAAGCTAAAGAGTACCGTATTCTCAATATTTTTATAAAAAACTGGAAGAGAGTACTGCCATATGGTGTGCAACAATTATTTACTGATTACTCAAGTACTCTCGGCATTTGCGATCCTCCCATTCTCTTTTACAACAATTATGACGATAAAATAATATCCAAACAATGTACGAAACATTAATATGAATTTGTCCTTAGTACGTACACGATCCTAAAATGTACATTATATATATGGCGGATATATGTATGTAAACCATTTATTTGTTTAAGATTACAAGAAAACGTTACATTACCACTAAACATCTAAATACCTTAAAAGAACATGATAAAGCCTGACACTACCGTTGTTTTTGTAACTTTTTCAAAATGTCTGACGGTAACTTTAATAAAGAGCTAATATACGTATGGATGCATGTAGTTACTTACATTTGGCTGCTTGTTTCACAGCATTGAAGAAGAATATTTCTGTTTATTTTCATATCATAAACATAACGAACCACTTTTCAAAACCTTTTTACACAAAACAATATAATTTCAATTTAAGTGATAGCTTCTATCATTTTATTTCATTCTCTTTATTGCACTCATTCATTTTAAGCCTTTCGTACTAACAACCAACAACAACACTTAAAAGCCCGAGTAAATGCTTTTACATTTTTCTGCGATAGCAATGATTTTTTTTACCAATATTATGGATAAATTATTTATTTAGACATTTATGCATATTTTTAATCAAAACATTATTATTTAGCTAAACATTTTTCAACACATTTAAACAATTAACGAGCATCAACCGAACCACTACCGTATTCCAAACATTTTTATACAAGACTAAAAGAGAGTGCTGCCATATAATAACTAGAATGATTTGCTGGTTACTCAAGTACTCTCGTCTTTTTCGCAAGCCCTCATTCGTTTAAAACAAAGATGATAAATCATAACAATGTACGTCAGTTTAATATTTTAGTATAAAAGTATTATAATTAGTATGTACGCAATCTGAAAAAGAACAATAAATATACAACGGAAGTATTAAAGGCATTTAATTGTTTAAAATTAAAAGAAAAAAAAAAATACTGCGAATCGAAACCATAACGAAGAAATTTTCTTTTGCTGTGTAAATAAGGTGATTTATTATACTACACATCGAAGCAGCTAGGAAATTCTTTATCTACCAGGCAAATTCAGCTTAGTGCAGTCTTTTGAGTTAATTAATTACGGCAGTGGCGCTTATACAATGTCAACGGGCAATTATAACGCTGCCACGAAGGATGACCGTAATCAAAATACAAGTGAAGCGGGAGTGGTAACACGTCACGATACATCTATGGGTAGATCTCACATTGAAACTCCCGACGAATATGTCAGCCCGTATAGCAATACGGCTGGGTCCAGACAATCGTACAAAGAGGCCATGAATACGCCCTTGTCCGAAGGTACAGGCGGAAATGCTAGTGGCTTCGGTGAAATGCCTGCTTCGTCTACATGTGTAGAAGGTATATCTCCCACAGCTATGTATAACGAGGAGCGAATGAGACGAAAATTACAATTTTACTTTATGAACCCCATAGAGAAATGGCAAGCCAAAAGGAAATTTCCTTACAAATTTGTAGTGCAGGTAAATGGGTAAATTTAACGACATTCAAGTTTTAATTTTTTGTTTATCTTTGTGAAAAGATTTAATTTCATATGTAATCGCATACCATTTAAAAGGAGAATACCGTTTATATTCCATTAATTTATTCGCATGAGCCTGCCCAGTCATTTCGTGTACTTAAGTTACATGATTAAAAATTTATATTTAAAAACGTTTATTATCTTTCACTAACCCTACCACTAAAAGAAAATCGAAGCAATAAGTATTTATAGCACACAAGTACAAAAGTGATTTAAAAAAGGTTATTGTTTCGATACTTATGTTTTATACTTACATATGTGTATTTTCACTGCTTTGTAACCTGTATAATTTCATTTTGCATGAAATCGTCATTGTTATAAATAAGCTTTTATAATATTTGTATACTACAAATATCCATTTTACATGAGTATTGCACATGTACTAACATAAAGACAAACTTTTTGGTATTAGTTATCAGTTTTTAAGTAGGTTTGTTTACTTCAAATTAATGTTTATTTTAAGTAATAATATAATTTCGCTGAAAAATGTTATTGTGAAGTACGACTAATTAATGGCCAAAAGTACGTAAATAAGTAATATAAGGACTGTTCCGTAATCTATGCGGAACTGAAATCTTCGGAATTGCTATAGCATTATTGGCATTGACATTAATTAAAACAACTTTTTGTTTGGAAAACGCGCCTTTAAATAATTTACCTTTTCAGAAAAATATTAAATTTTACACTTGAAAATTATGTACTTTTCTCTTTGACATACAAAATTCAGTATTAAGCAAATAATTAGATTTCAACCTTTTTAAACGTTTTTCTATCTATAAACAAAAAAATATATTTACTATTACATTAAAATGTTACTCATAAACATATACAACAATATTTCTTTTATATAATATAGATGCAATCTTCATTGCTTTCTAACTCAAAACTCTCATAACTTAATTTTAGATTGTCAAAATCGTGTTGGTAACTATGCAGTTGTGCCTGTTTGCCCATTCACGTTATAATCACATTAATTATACCTGGGATAATCGTATTGCCTTCTCCCACCTGTTTTTACGTGGCTGGGATTCATCGCGTGAAGTTGAGTCATATCCTCCTTCAGTAGGTCCTTTTGCGCTTTATGAGAAAACGGATTTTTTTCAAACTATAGATTATGCTGTAAAAGGATACGCTGCTGTGAATCGTTCTATTGGACCTTATGACTATCCCACAAATGATAATAGCGTGGCCCCGTTGAAATTATGCCTGTACAACTATCGAGAAGGTACCATATTTGGTTTTAATGAATCATATATTTTCAATCCTCAAATCGAATTGCTATGTGAGCTATTGCCCTCTAATGTAACGACAATAGGAGTGGAAAAGTATCTGCTACAACGGGGAGTTGAAGTGAGTTTTTCTTCACTTGTTAAGGCCACGCTATTATTTGCTATAAAGACAGTAAATTTTAAAGCTTATGGTGGTCCTCTGTCTGCACCAGATTGCTTTAAATTCGATATTACAATTTTCTTTGACAATCGAGATCATGACGGCCAGATGCTACTGTCTTTGGATGCAGACGCCACACGCTTGCATTGCAAAGGTGATGTGGACTTTATATCGGATGCCGAATTTGATGCCATTTTGCGATCAATATTAAATATATTTGTGCTGTTAGTTTGTATGCTGTCATTTGCATTGTGTGCCAGAGCTTTATATAGAGCCTACTTATTACGATGCCAAACGGTAAATTTCTTTCGTAGTCATTTCAATAAAGAATTAAGCTTTGATGGGAGAATAGAATTTATTAATTTCTGGTAAGTTTTTTTAAATTGAATATAAATGAAATGAAAATAAAATATTGGTTTACTTCCATTTTCAGGTATATTATGATATTATTTAATGATGTGTTGTTGATATTGGGCTCGGCTTTAAAAGAGCAAATAGAACGTAAATTTTTAGTAGTCGATCAATGGGACACTTGTTCTTTGTTTTTAGGAATTGGTAACCTGCTTGTATGGTTTGGTGTATTGCGCTATTTGGGTTTCTTCAAAACGTATAATGTGGTTATTTTGACTTTGAAGAAAGCAGCACCTAAAATATTCCGTTTTCTTGTAGCAGCCCTACTTATTTATGCCGGGTTTGCATTTTGCGGTTGGCTAATATTGGGACCGTATCACATGAAATTCCGATCGTTGTCCACAACCTCCGAATGCTTGTTTTCGTTAATCAATGGTGACGATATGTTTGCAACATTTGCCACTATGTCAGCGAAAGCGAGTTGGCTTTGGTGGTTCTGCCAAATATATCTGTATTCATTTATTTCGTTGTACATATATGTAGTACTGTCTCTATTTATCTCAGTTATAATGGATGCTTATGACACCATCAAACATTACTATCGTGATGGTTTCCCTGTATCAGATCTAAAGGAATTTGTTGGTACCACTACTGAAGAAGATCTGAGATCCGGTGTATTTATGAACAATATGGATGATTTTGATAACGGCAGTTTCTTGGATGCTGTACGTAAAGTATGCTGTTGTGGCTATTGCTGCAATTCCAATTCTTCCAACGTATCCGGACCTACAGGTTACACCACCCTAACAAGCATTATTAAATGAATACTAGTGGCTGTGTAATTTAATGGAGAGTTTTTGTTAAAATTTAGTAAAATATGTTGTTAATATTAATTTGTGCCCTTTCGACTAGATTTAAAGTGCTTTTGTAAACTTTACTTACTTAGCTTTAAAAATATCTATGTATCACCTATATGTTATTAAACAAATGCTTTGCAAAACTTCAGCCAAAGGATCTTATACATACTATGTACAGAATGTATAAATTGAGATATTTTTCGATTAAACTTTTATGGAAAGTATTAAATAAATGTTATTATTTATAATAAAATAAAAAGGAAATCATTTAAAAATCATTTCGAATCACCAGAACAGTCGCTAGCTGTCATTATGTATTTTTTAACTGCGTATAAGAAAACCCAATTAATAAAACTTTCTTATTCTCTATGTGAGCAGTTAAATTATAAATAACTTTCACGGCAGATATTAGTACTAAAATTAATGCAATTAGTTCATTGGCTTTTCCGTGATATGAATATGTATTTGTTATTATTTAATGTGTCTAAAAATCCAAGTTGAGTTGACAAATATAAAAGGTTAAGGAAACCCATCAGGCCGTGGAAATTACAAAAAATGTCCAAATTATTCCATAAAGAAAGAAGTACTCAAAACAATTTTCCGAATATTTTTAGTTTTGTAGTGCATTAATCCCATAAAATATTAAATATCGCCAGTCAATTTTGCTAATAAGAAGGAATGTGAAACCTTTACCAGCAGTTTATGTTACGAATATTAAATTTTAATTATTAGAAGTATACATTTATTTAAGCAGATTTAGATATACGCATACATATGTACGTATGTACATATATGTATAATAAATGCTATATAGTATTAGTTTTTATATCGCTCCTGTACATATTTACACTCTCTAAGATAGTTTTATTGCACTGGTTTGTAGGTAAATTAAATTAAAGAAAAACTCACCGCCTGTGATGATATGCTTTACTATACAAAATTCATTGTACATTGCAATTCCAGTGGTTTAACCAAGGCAGATCTGTCTTGGGTTTAACCATCAACGTTTTTCTTTCTTCGCAATACGAGTACCTTTTTATAATTCCGAATGAGACAGATTATTCATTTTAACAGGAATGACCGGTTGCTGTTCATATATGATATGTCGCTGCCATATCGTATAGGAACTTGTTTTTTTGTTGTGGAGCTCCTGCAAGTTCGAGGTGACCTTACGCCGCAGTACTGCATGTTGTAGTCTTTTTGTGGTTTTAGATTAAAAGTAAAGTTTCTTCTTTTTACATTTTATTTATTCAAACTTGAAAATATTATTTACTTTATATGGCAATTCATATTGAAAATAATTTAAAAAATAACTAGATTTTATATGGTCATCGTTTTTACTTTTTTGCATGCTTTTTTTTATAGGTATGTAAATATACATTGTTGCAGACCTATTACCACAAATACACAGACATTGCACAAGAAAATATTTACGCTGATCTAATCAAAACGTAAAATACAAGCAAGATTGATGAATAATATTATTTGTTTAAACATCGAATGTTTAAGACTATTATAACATACTTAAAACAGAGTTAAACATACATACATTTATTACATACATATATACATAAGGATAAGCATTACAATTATTTTTAAATCATTTATTTAATTTGTTTTTACACTTGTTCTAAACAATCACTAAATTATGTTGAAATTTTCTTACATGGCAAATTAATTAAAATTAGAAAACAATAACGTACACACACATGTTACATGTATATGCACATATACGCTGAAATATTTATACTGATACATACTGAAGCAAATTCTGAAATATATGTATGCATGCTTTGCAGCATTTTTAATTAATATAAGAAAAGGTTTAGCAAGTACACATTTGGTTAGCTGAATTGCGAAACAGCGGAATTAACAAAAATACCAAAATACTTCATTAAATGAGTTTTAGATTATAATAATGCGATTGAAACTTTTTTAATTATATGGTTTTAAATTTCAGCTAACGATTTGGTTCTTAAATGCATATTTCAACCTTAAATGTGTCAGTAAATATTGCCATCCTTTTTTAAAAACCAAACTTATTTCACGGCTTCAACAATGAATTTACAGCACAGCATTTCTGTATTGGAAATTTTTAATTATATTGCACATAAATTTTTAAGCTTAAAATTAAATTTTTTAAATTAACAAACAAGCCAAAACATTACTCCACTAATACACTTTAAAAATGATTTTCGTTGAATTTAAACACACAACATTTCAAATTTCGTCTGTACATAACAACATAAATATTTATATAAAATAATGATAAAATAAAAAATAATATTTAAATAATCTAACATTAACACATTTGCTCCTAAAGATAACAACAACACATACATAGATACACGCACATACACATACTTACACTTTCCATTCTATGTTACAGAGGAATACAAAAAATTTCATTTTTCTAACTTCTAGCTAACCAAAATGAAAAGATTTCCTACGCGATAACTCTTTTCAAATTTCATGACTCATTTCTGCTTTAAATACACATACATTTATATTTCTAATAAAACAAATATTTTGAATTTAACAATTTTTAGCGGCATCACCCGGAAGTGATCTTTGATTGATTATATATCATCGTAAAACATTTCTATATACAAAGGCTTAAAAACAATGCGGATTAGAATTTAGTAGAAGTAACTTTCTATGTACGAGTATATCGCACTGTTTCGTCTAAAGAGCGTCAACTCAAAATTTAAAAAATTTGAGTACAGGCAAAACACTGAAAATTCTTTATACAACTTTATACCACAAACAGGGATACAATTGTATATTTTTTGGCGGAAGAATACAGATATTGATGTCAGATTTTTACAGTGGGTAGATATGACCACTGTACATTCATTTCTGGCAAAAATTTAAAATTGAACAATTTCGAGTTGACCCTCTTTAGAGGCAGCAGTGCGATATGTACATGTATATACATATGTATATATATACATCTATAGCAAAATAAAGTAGTTAAGCTTAAATTAATATTATAATAAAAATAGCTATAATTAAAACAAACAAAAAGTATTTGAATGGCTATATTTTAACTAAAAGACATTAAACATTTATTGACTTAATTTTTCAAGGATTCAACTTCCTTTTCAATTACTAAAACAATTTATTCATTTAAAAGTTGTGTATGTACGTATTACTTATTACTTATTATTTATAGCATAAACTAAAAGAAAATTTACATAATCTTTGTTTGGTGGAAAAGTCTTATAATTTCGCATTATATTTAAATATTGAACTGCATTAACTCGAGTCATTAGCAAGTCAATATTTTATGGAATAAATTTTAGTAAAATAGATTTGTTAAGGCAATGAGACGAGAAACACTGTACTTTAAATTTTAATTGAAACAAAGAAATCATATCTCTGTTCATTTTCATATAAAGATCTACATACATATATGTACATAGTATGTACATACATATTGTATACATATGCTTTTAATTAGAGTGCAATACTTTTTATATTTGAATAGTTTGAAAATATACATATTTCAGTAGATTAATAATGTGACGCAATTAGAGTAATGAGAAAAACTATTTTAAAATAACTATATTTATGTATTTAATATAAAACTAGTCTGGAGACTGTGACTAGACACAATTCTACAAAACGAAAATATTTTCCATTCTTAACAATTTACATATACAAACAAACATATACTCCACAATGCATATGTTTTTTTTTTTCTTCTATTTTTAAACTAAACTATGCTCTCGCGATCTCTTGACGAAGCGCTGATATCACTAAATCCAGGTACTCCTCTTACTGCACTTGGTAGTATACCCACCCGCCGTAGGGAAGCTTCAGTTGTCTTTCTTCCATTCCCGTGAAAAATACTTACTAATCGGTCCAAGATTGAGGACGAATTGCCCGAATCGCCGGCAGTGTTATTCCGAGTTTTTTTTTGCGTTACAGTTTTGTTGGAGCTGGTAGCTTGCCGACCGTCAATGTCTTCGGCATAGCTAACACTATTGGCCGCATGGTGTTCTATATTCTCCAATGAATGCCATCGTTTAGATTTTTCCATGCTGGTGGCTGTTGAAAGGGAAGCTTGCCGTTGCAGTAGTGGCGACTGGACGTCTTCTTCAATAGTCATGCCACCATTACAATTGTTATTCAGATGTTTGTACGGTAGCATGGACACACCTGTGCCAGTACTGACTCCACCTATGGAGTAACCACCGCCGCTGCGTCGTCTGTTGAGAAGGGATGATCCTATTGGAACTATAGTGGCTGAGCTGCGTGCATTTATATCGCCGTTGTCTCGCAACATCAATAGGCCTACATCATCGCCATCGTATTCTTCTAAAACAGGTACATTGTGCGTTTCATTGCATCTCTGAGTCTGTGCAGTGCCTTCATCAGAATCGCCATTAGGATTATCGTTTAGTAGAGAGACAACAGCATCCAAAGATCTAGAGTTGTTCTTGCACAACTTGGAAGGCGGAAGAATCTTTTTTTCGTGCCGCTTACGCAATTGAGATGGTATGGGATCCAGAGATATGGCTTCTCGTAAATTATGATGAGCAATCACAGCACTTCCTACTATATTTCCACTTCCGTACATATCCTGAGTAATGTTGGGAGAATTAACAATTCTATGCGGGCGCACCATGGCCAAAGGTTTGTGCAAGGGACTAGCTATACGCGATGAGCTAAAGGCCGCGCCAATGCCGCCATTTACACCCACGCTGTTATTATCACAGTTCAATTCGGAATGCTCCAGAGTGCTATGCGATTCATGTGAAGCCTCCGTAAAATTATCGGAGTTAACAACACCGCTACTGCCATTTAAACCACATCCAGCAGCGCCACCTTTACCACAACCTCCCGTACCGCAGTATCCCATATATTCTGATATGCTATCACCTTGGAAATTCCCAACACCATTCGTGGGCGGGCGTTCGTATCGCTTTACAGACAAGCGTGGCGATTCCCTTTGCACCTGATACGTTGAACCTTGAAGGCTATAGTTGGACTCTACATCAGCACGTGGTACACTTGACTGGCGCCTTGAGCCTGCACCGGCATAGTGCATACCCACAATACTAGGTTGCCTAGAATCTGAATTCAATTTCGGACTTTTACGTGGACGGCAAAACAAAGGAGGAGGCAAATCGGTCATATCAATCTCCTTTTTCTGGATCGCCTTTTCGGTAGCTCCCACCAGCCAATAAGTGATTACTTCTCCCTTGCCTTTCATATTAACCAAACCCCGTTTTTCGGTTACATATCCCTCCAATTTGTCTAAGGCTTCCTTGCACTTGCCCGAAATGTGTATTTTTAAAGCCTCACCGTTCGACTCCATGCGGGAGGCAGTGTTAACTGTATCGCCAAAAAGACAATAACGTGGCATCGTTAAGCCCACAACACCGGCTACTACCGGACCAGTGTGCATGCCGATACGAAGTTTTAAAGTCTCATTCGGCCTATGGGCAATTCGATGTTGTTTCACAGCCTGTAAAAGCTCCAACGACATTGAAGCTATTTCGCCTGCATGCCTATCGCCATTTTTAATAGGCAGACCTGACACGACCATATAGGCATCGCCTATTGTTTCTACTTTATAGACATCATAGCCGCGTATGATACGATCAAATACCGTATAGAGATCATTAAGAAAGTTCACCACTTGCAGTGGGGTACTCTCAGCCGACATGGCTGTGAACCCAACAATATCGCTGAAATAAATGGTCACCTAAAATACCATTGAACCCATTAATTTGAAATACTTGCAGCGAAACGAAATATTCTCAATGTTCACTAACCAAATCATAAGATACTGGCTCTACACCCAAGCCCATCGTCAACTTTTCGGCTACTGACTGCGGTAGCATACGATGTAAAAGATCTTCGGTTTTACGCTTCTCTTCACACAACAAACGCGTGCGCTCTGTTACAATATCCTCCAAATTGTTGGCATACTTCTCCATCATTTCCATCATTTGGTCCATAATATTTTTCGTTTTCCCGCCACGCATTTTCTTCAGGCGGGTTCTATTTTTCAAGTTCCCAACACACACATACGTAAGCATTGAAATTGAAATTTGTTTCGCTATTCAAAACTTACCTTATCGTATGGAAATCTGGCCTCACATCGGGATCCTCATGCCAGCAGTCGGTTATACAGCTCAGTACATAATCAGGGCACAGTTCACCCTCAATAATGCACTCCAGCTCGGGTCGAAAAGGTACATCTCCCTTTATCGGTTTGTTCTTAACCAAGTCAACGATTTCCTTAGGCTCATACAGTGTTTGACCGAAAGGGCCCTTCCGACTAAATATTTCATACATTATTATGGCAAACGCGTAAACATCTCCCTTTTGGGAGCCATACACATGAGGATTGCGCAGAATTTCGGGAGCCTTCCAAAATTGATCTGTTATACGAAATTGCATATCGGAGTTGATGCTTATTTACCGTTTGCTTTATTTTACATATTCGGTTTTACTTACTTCTATAGTGCTGGTGTTCTCCTATAGATTCGCTCTCAGCACAATGCCTTAAGTCATGCAGACCAAAGTCAGTTACTTGCAGCATCCATCTTGAAGTGACCACACAATTTGATGACTTGAGGTTACCATGATAAATCAGCGACGAATCATGAATGTAAATCATACCCTAAACGAAATATGTATTCCATATTATTATTCAATATTTCAGCACAATCTGCTGCCGCTCTCACTGCAATAAGCTTGAGCCTAAAAATGTCGGAAACCACTATTGAAAAGCTTCTGTGCTTTTCCAAAAGTGCTTTTCATTATATGATTTGAATGCATACGTACCTTAATGAGATCATGTATGAGAGATGCTATAAATAGGTCATCCAATTTAATATCTTCATTCTCGATGATGTCATACAAACTGCCTTTCGCACAATAATCCGTGACTAGTAAAATACGCATGGGTTCCACACAGGCACCAATAAAACTGTTCACATTGTCATGGCGTAATTCACGTAATAACCGCATCTCTTTCATGATTTCACGTGACATATCTTTTTTACGTGGAAACTTCAATTCTTTTATGCGCACCACTGCTCCCCTCAAGCGAGCCGTAGAAGTAAACACTTGGTTGGAGCACCTTGATCCAAACGATTGGGCACTAACCAAACTTAGCTAGGGAAAAAAAGAGAAAGCATGTATCACACAATCAGCCTGATTGTGTAAGACGTTGGCATTTACGCCTCAGGCGTTTTTTGTACAAGATTAAAGAAACACACAACCTATTTTCTTTAACCTACTACGAAAAACGCCAACGCCTCACACAATCGGAGGGAATATCTTGCAACTAAATGTTCTAGTTGAATCAGCCATTTCAAAAACTTTATAACGCGCTCACAGCCGATTGAAAAACACGACTGATGTGTCAGTCAATTAACGAATTACGAATTTTTCACAAACAAACGAGTTGAAATGTGTGCATACTTGCTCGTATGTACATACGAGTATATTAACAACAAAAATTTATCTTCCAACCAATCCGAATTCAACACCGAAAGGTGGACTGAAGGGCATACCGGCCTTATCTATAAAATTGATCAAATGTGTTTATAAAAAGAGCTATTTGCATGCTTTCTTAAGTCTTCATTTCCTTGACTGGATTTTAAATGACATTCTAAAGTAAATTCTCGTATTTGGACTGCTGGGAAACACATTGAACTTTGCTAATTAGATATGCAGCAGAAAAGTGCATGCAAATACAAGTTAAATCATGTCGTCTTTAATTCTGTTTAAGCGAAACCGAAATTGGAAACTCAGCGTGATTTTCGGTAAGCACATGAACAAAATGTTGGCGAATTTAAGTCCGTGTGTCCGTATTGTGTATTCACAATATGTAATTTATTATTCGTTTTTGAAATGTCCAATTCCTATGAGTTGAATAGCATCACATGCAATTGCTTCTTACCTTACTAGGAGATGATACAATATCATTGCCCGAATATCCTTTTATTTCTGATATATCGATTTTCCATAAAAGGCCCTCTATTTCCAATTCAATCTTCCACTTTCGGTATATACTCATGGTAACTACGCCGGCGCAAAAGAGTAATAAACCCAATATACCAGCCGCCACCAAAGATGTTATATGACGATCATCTTTTTTACACAGTTCATTAGCAAAACCGCACATGGGTTCATCAAACGGCCGATCACCGCCTGAAGGCCAATCAACACGCATAGAACCATTGATAAGTTTGTATTCCTTCAAAATAAAGTTAAAGAATACATTTCTTTTAGCATTCACTAGTGCAACAGTACACACAATTATATGAAGAATGAAGAACATGAATTTAAACAATTAAATGCAAAGAAATTGCAAAGAAATAAAACAATAACAAAAAATGACGACTCACTCACTGGAATATCTGATCCTTGTTGAAAATGTGCCACAGGTACCATATGAAAATTACATGATAGATTTTCACGATATGAATACTTAAACGGTTTATAGGCCAGCACTGAGAAATTTCCCTCCGAGTCTCCATTGTTATCGATCTTAATAGTAGCACCAGTAACACCTTTTTTTTTTTTTGAAATAACACATAAAATTAATTTAATATCGTTAATTTTCATTAACAAGTTTGATTTACTTTTGTAGGTCCCATTCTTGATTATGGTCTCAATAATTTTGCTGCCGTCTCGTGCTATATTATAAACTTCTTCGTCCGTCAGGGTTTGCGTGTTAGACGCATTCCGTAACAGTTCATCCAAGGCCCAGGCATACAACTTGGCGGAGTCATAGAGGTAGGCGGCATATATAGACACAAACTACATGTTTGTAAAATGTTTATTTTTTGTGATATATAAAATTGAAGGCGAGTCATCGTTTCGGGTATGAGTAGCAAAGAAGAAAAAAATAAAATTCAAGAAAATGTAAACATATTATTTACACACTTTCTTACAACGAATCGTAAATGTAATATATTCTCCTATTCAATGCATATAAATGCCGTGCAAAGAAGAAAACAACTTTCAATAAAAGACACACCTCAGTGTCAAAAGGAAATCCTGAAAATTTATGTTTGAATGTCATAATGCAAGCAGTCTAGTGCTTCAACAGCGCACGCTTCTATTTATGGCTACCAAGCAATTACAAGTAGTATTTACTTCAACGTAGTAATTGCAGTAAATATTTAACAATGTTTGCGCAAGAAATGCTAATTCATTTAATTCTTACTTCTACACCAGTTATTAGTTAGACAAATATTTAAGTTACATTAAACTTCTGTGTAGCATTCGAATAATTAATTAAAATGTGAATGTAAAATATTTAATTTGTAATAGAACTGCAAGCGCAAGTGAAATATCTGCTCAGATTCATAAGTGATGCGAAAGTGAAAGTAAGTGTACAATATCACGCTTGACAAACTGACTACAAACATTCTTAAAGAAAGGGATAGTCATCAGTTTCCTTAGGATTCAAAGATTTTCTGTAGTCTTACCTTAATGAAATTATTATTGGAAAATAAATGTGGCAATGCGAATTTGAATGGCTCCATTAAGTTGTACTCCCTCACTTTGGCGGTGAAGTCCTCATAACTATCCGTTGGCGGAGTGGACGCAACCACTAGCAGACTCCGGGCACGTTGAATTAAACTATCCGTTTCGCCGCAACTTTGCATATGCTCTATGTGTTCCGGTTTACGCAAATATTTTTCGGCTTCTCTAATGTGAAGTGATGTTTGTATGACTAAATTACACAACATAATTTCTTATCCTTGCAAATCGAGCAAGCGAATAAACTTGAGTTTACTTTTTATATAAAATCAAGCTCACTGGCTTGCTTGTTGCAGCTAATACGCAATGCAAAATACTTACTTCGGTGTATAGGTCATCATATCGACAAAGATCACCATGTATTCGCCTTTTGAGAACAGATTGGCGGTGTCCATTGATGCCATAAATTCAACCAAAGCATTGGCACTGCCCAAAAACACATAGATGCGTGTACGATTCATGGTGTTCTGCACTATCTAAAGAGAGAAAGCAAACGAATACAGTGTAAAGGTAATCGCAGTCATTTTAATTTACCCACCTGATACCAAAATCCAGTACGACAACAAGCCAACATTTCTTCGCAACATTTCGCCATGTTGTCAATAAAGGATTCCTTGTGATTTATGGTCATATTCTTTTTCTGCGCCTCTTGCTTAAGCAAATCGGCCACCATGCCCCAACTTTCCTCATGTAATATGGAGAATTTCTTCCAGCCATAATAGCGCAGTAAGGAAATGACCGATTTAATTACCTGCAGGAAGAGTCGGGTGCTCATTGAAATATGTTTGGCTATTAATTAGTAAATGAAAAAACAAAAATACCTGCGTATCTGGAGGTTCTGTACGTGCGAACGTGGGTATAGAAGAAGCGCGATTTTCAGGACATTTCTGCAAAAACAGCAAGCAAACATTCGTTACCGTCAGTCAAAAAAAAAAGTGCGCACAAATTATTTTTGAATATTCGATGCACTCTGTCTAATACACGGAATATAGGGGCTTTTTTACACTCATGCATGCATGTATAGACTGATAAAAACACTACTGAATGAAATTTTTTTGTTGGGAATTGTTGTTTAACATTGAATTTGTTATTCAGATAGTTTTAATATCAATAGAAGTATTATGGACGTTTGCGAGAGTCCGTGCATTAATTTAACTACATCAATTAACATCCTTCAAAAAGAACGGCATGTATGTCAGTGACTGGACATCCACATACGAACTTCTACATTTACACTAGAAAACAATTATCGTGACAAGTGCTGCAACCGGTTCTACGACCCCTAAGGTACTAGTCTCTTTATTGTACATTTGAATGATAGAACTACAATTAAAGGTCGCCAGAAATTGGATGGACGTATTTTTAATTTATTATTTAATTTACGTTCTTTTCTTAATTTCCTTTAAAATTACTTGTCTTCGAAGGACAATTTTAATATTCTGCATTTAATCAAATAAACTGATGCAGATTGTTCGGCAAAAAAAAAGCATTGATTTTATTTTCCTTCTTATTCATACATGAGTTCTGAACAGGAAACGCATCTGTTATGAACAAAACGATGAATCAATGTATAGATATTTGAAAGAGAAAACTGAACTGGATACTGAAATGTATACGACAGTAGGTTAACATGGTAGACTTAACACAATTCACATTAATTCAAGTACAAAAGAGTTTCCAGGGAAAATTTTAAAATTACTGCTGTTCGGCGCCATGGCAAGCAAAATTTTAGTAATGCTTAGCTCTCTATTTTTGTGCGATCGAGCGATACGGTTAGTGTTTAAAAACTTACATAAGATATCATTGGAATGTTACGACTTTGTGTGACAATTGCTTCAACATAACAGTGGCCTTCCGGGCCAAATATCATAGCAATACCGTCACAAATCATTTCCGTTATGGCTTTGGTGGCTAGTACGGTATCACCTTTGGTATCGTTCCAGCGCAGTTTTAAGGAGACATTGGACAGTAAATTTGAGTCGCTATTAATCTGTTGGAAAGATTTATGCAATTAAAGAAATATGTATTTTAATAAGTAAAACGATAGAAATCTTACTTCATCCAAAGCCATTGTTAGAGCTCCGGATATTGCCAGACCTTGCTTATCTTTCAGCTCACCAGTTAAGGCAGTTAGATAGCCGACATTGATAATAGTGCGATTCTTCTCATCACGCACCACATTAAGACCCGGAACCAGTATTACTGCCACCGAGAGCAATTGTAAGATGATAAAGGGCCACCGCGTCATGGCCCCTTAGGCCGGGGCCGATCAGCGCGACACCTATTAGTAGCAATATGTTTTTACTAGAACGATAAATATAAAAGGAAAATAAGAGATTTGTAAGTGTATTTTATGTTGCACTCTCATCAATTGGCACTCATTGGAATGAACGAATCGAAAGCAACACTCATTTACAAAGTTAATGTTTAAAATCTGGATTGGAATGAATTTGTTTTTTCGATATAAGAATATTTATGTGTGTTTGTGTACATTTTATATGCTATTAACGAGATGAGTATTTCTCCGACAGTTAGCTTTTGACCACAAATAACTGTTAGCCAATCAAATATCACAAAAAGCTTAAATTACATTTTATCTACTCATTGTCATTGTCAGCAGTCTGGTTCTGTAAAATGCAGCGCTGAACGTTCACAAATTTCTAATGAGATTTGTTTTAGTGATTTAATTTTTTTTTCTCTAGCAATTTAACAGCTCCCAACATCACATTTTCAATTTCTTGAAAAATATAACAGCAACTACGCCTGTCTGTTCCGTTAGGCGATTCGATTTCGACAAATTAAAAATAAAAAGTTTTTCAGCATTTTAAAAAATCCAACCTGTGGTCAAATTATTGCATTTTATCGAAATTGTATTTAAATTGTATGGAAATCTCCTTCATAATGTTAATTACATAAAACTGGCCATTATTCGGTTTACAGAATAATGACCACTGGTATGAAGTCATAAATATTTTACACACTTGGTTACAAAAATAGTTATTCAGTTACATCGAGTGAAAATTTTCCCGGTTCTGCAATTCTTGAGAAATTTTCATTCGAAAATTATAAAGCTGTTGCCGGAAATAAATATTTACAACAATGACAATTCCATACAATCTAATTCGCATGGACTACAGATCAGTCCTGTTTGTTTCTGTAAATGCAAGAGAGCAAAAGCAAAACAAAAAACCAAAAACAGACACGTATAAGTGATATTTTTCATACATTCGCAGTTACATTAAGTATACGCACTAGTGCATTTTGCAGCAGGTATTCTAGCAAACACTTTGAGCATCGTACTGATACATAAATAAATACATAAACGATATCGAGTGTCATCGTGGGCCAGGCAGAAAATCTTACTGCCGCATTTATAAAAAAATTATGTGCGCTTCAAAGTATAACTTTTATAAAAAATCGACTTTCAATCACTCTTCTTTACATTTTCTTTATGCATGCGGCAATAACAGTTTTACTCCATAACACAGGCTATATATTGATGAGTAAATTATAAAAAAGATGCATAAGAAAACTTTATTCAGTAATTTTGTCTTTTTGTTTATGAAGGGCACATAGTTTTTTTAAATTTATTTAGACTAAACCAACAGCATCCAGTTTCAATATTCGCCCCATTATGGCATTGATGAATTTGGAGCATCAGCACTTGTTGTTAGAAATGATATTTCAAAGATTGACGGGCGACTGCCGTAAATTTCCTCTATCATACTGACAAACCACTGACTCAAATCTGACAAATTATCTATAGCAGCTTGAGCGGTCACTGCACCAGCCCGAGGGCCATGTTGATGTGAATCAAAGAACGACACAACATTGTGCGAAAATTCAAATATGAACACCGTGGTACGACTGTCAGCTATTAAAGCAGCAAATAAATTTTTCGCACTACTGTTATTTGCTTGTGTTTTATAGAGCTGCACTCCCAGCCTTAAAACTTGTGTTATTCTATTGGGCACAGTTTGCTTATAGGTCTGCTTTCCAGGATCTGCTGTTAAATGTGTGTAAAACCACTCCCGCAAGTCGAATTCTAGATTTCGTTGCCCTTCTAAGGCTGTCATTGCTTCAGGTATATTGAGATTGCGGGTAGTTTTTGACCTTTTTATGTCAGATATTTTGAACATCTTGGCATAAACAATATTTCCTTCATTCATGGCATCAGCAAATATTTCCACGGCTCGTCTAGGTAAACTTCTGATAGTACCATTGAAAACATGCTCTTTGGCCATTTTATCTGCCAGTATAAGCGATATTAAGGTACACGAATTCGTTCCACTGTGGCAATGTTTTCCATAACGTGATTGACAAAATTCTGGTGGAAACCACCAAATATTTACATTGCTGCGATTCTCATGCACCGCCATGCCAAGATCGGATCCTAGACAATTTTCTACTTCACTGGATGCGGTTTGATTTTGCAACAAATTTTACATTTTATAATTTTAACGGATAATTTAGCGAAAGATATTTCTATTTTTATTTTTAGAAAATTTTCAAAAACAATATAATTTTGAAGTTTTTTTGTACGATATATTCATAATGAATTGATAGTGCAGATTTTGAGTAATTTTAAGGAGTACAACTTACAATGAGTGTGAAGATAAATATGCCGACTTATATATGTTTTGACGTAAGCAGTTACGAAACCACATATTTAACTGTGAAGTTAAATATGTTATGACGTAACGAAATGTTAATTAGTGAAGTTTTTTTTTTTATTAAAATCAATGTTTAATAACTTTTTTTAGCATTTATAATAAAATTACATTACAATATGATTCTAATTCATAAACTGAAGTCCCAAAACAAAGTATGTGAACTCTTACACGATATTGGAAGGACTTTGGCACAAGTAGCCAAATAAGGAGTTGGCATGCATTTGGCATGCATTGCCAGTATATACATAATGATCTGCGCGATAGAATGCAGTCCCATACTCATTTTCCGGATTTATAAATGATCAGGAGTGGTCCGTGAGTAGCTGTTTAATTCAATCACTTACATACTTATATGAACATGACTATAATAAAGAGTGACGCAAGAGTGAGTTAAATTCTGAAATATAACTTAATATAAAATAGAGAGTTTCGGTATATTTAAAGTTGGTTATTGATCAAGATAATGAATGCTTTTACACCAACTAAGCAACAAAAAGTCTGCATTTTATGTATGAATTTCTATTTTAAGTCTGCATTTTGTTTTAAATCAACTTGAATTATTCTACCAAAAGAACTCAGGATATATAAGGTTAATTTCAATGGATAAATAATAATGTATGTATTTGTGCATAAACTCACTTCGTTAACATTCAATTCAACATGTACTGTTATTTAACATTTTAGTTTAACAGAATTTCAGTAAATTCTATCAAATCAGCACGCAAGGGAGCGTGTAAAAAACACCTCATGTGTAGTTCGGAGAGTAAGATGACTTAACAACAAGCAATTATTCATTATTTCTAGTTCTTTGCTAATGTTGTTGTATGAATGAATGTATGCCTGTGTGTACACCCGTACGTGTGGATGTATGGGCACGGTTTAGCGTTCATTTATCATTACGTATTTAGAACTTGGTACGTGACAAGCAATGGAACTTACAAAAGCGACACATGCAAACAAACAAGCAGAAAACTTGCATGCACTCATACAGTCACAGACTGTTGTATGTAAACAACGAAAGAGCAACCAATGCAGTGCAAATGATAAACAAAATAAACAATACCAAGAGAAGAAATAAGCAAAAAAAAAAAAAAAAAAAAAAAACACGAAAACAATAACAAACAAAAGTGCATTATTTACAAAAGACGTGATAAAACTTTCAAAAAATTAACGGTGTATGTGACCGATGACGTCCACTACAATTATTGTTGTTTGTATCCGCATTTTAATTATATTATTTAACAACCCAAGACTAAGAAGATGCAACAAGTTGAATAGGCGTGGAATTAACATGAGGGCATATTTTGAACAACATGGGCAGAAAAACAATTTTTAAGGTTATTTATAGATTAATGCAATATAATATCCACACGTAGTACATATATTAATTATGAACCAATACACACTCACATATACTATACATATTTATTAAAGCCAACGAAATTCGTTTTGAACCAACAGAGTCGAAAAATCCAAAGGGGGCGGTGTCTTATTAAAGGTGTGAATATTAATAAAAAAAGTGCACAAGTGGGAAAAGAACATTCATATATTTACCCGTTTCATTAAAAATAATCACTATTATCATAAGAAATTAACAGTCTCTTATTTGTTAAGCAAGTATTATTCAAAAATCGTGCTATCACGACGTTTTGATCAACAATTCTTCGAAATAGCTGGCAGGCAACATCTATCGAATGATTTATCAAAATCAATTGTCACAGAAAATAGCTTTTGTAAAATATTAATATTTAACTATTTTGTGTACTCACACACACATACATAAATACATACATACATACACAGTACTACATATTTACTACACATAACAACTTAATTGAACATTTTCCAAGACTTTGTTTGTGAAATTAAGATAAAGAATACAAATCTCCGATGCATGCTCCTACTTGCTTGTGTAAATGCCGTACTCGCATTTTTTAAAAATGTCCGTCTGCATTTACAAATGAAATAGTGTTGTACGGCTACACTCTAGCTGCCACTAAATGCTCACAAAGACATAAATTTACTTATTATTATTTTTATTTATTTATTTTTCTTTTTTGTGTAATGTCACTATTATTATTATTATTGTTGTTGTTGTAGTTTTTGTAGTCTATAAATAACTAACAAAAACCTGCTACGAAATAAAAATAAACTTAAATATCTAAAAATAGTTCCAAGTATCCAACGAAGTGCGATCGTTTCAAAGTTGTGTAACTACTTCTGCTATAACGCAACAACAACAAAAACAAGAGCAGCAGCGGCAACAACAACAACAACAACACCATTGCGATGTAATAGTAGAAGCAGCGAAAACTTTACTACCACAAATAAATATGTGTGATTATTAACAACTGAGAATACACTTAACGAAAATTTATAAGTACAACTTGTATAATTTCATAAATTCATGAGAAGTTAATACTTTTTTAATGCAAAATATGATAACTTTTTCGGCTGGGAACGGAGTAGGATTCATGCCCTGCATTCACTACAGTGAATTTTTACAATTCCGACGAAGGAGGGACCTGTAATGCGATCTTTTCCATTGGCCAGTGCTATGTCTTCGTCCTCTTCCAAAAAAATAATAAAAGTAACATTTTATTATCACACATTAAAGTAGGTAAAGCGATATTTATGGAAAAATATCCGCTACATTGTGTGGACAAATTCTCCAATCGATTCAATTAAAGTTGAGGCCATCTAAACAAAATTGCCTAACACTCGTAGTGTTTTCACAGCCAAAAATTTAAAACATAATTTTACCACTAAAACATAAACAGCTGATTTTACGTTCACACTAAGAAGTTTCGTTTAATCCTAGTAAATGTTGTTCAGAATTAATTATACCTTTTGTAGAACTAAGTGATTTTGTTGCCGTATTTTTTTCTACAATAATCAAGAATATGATCAGAGAAATATATGCGGATGTGGTGGAAATTTTGTTTTATTGTTTTGAACTTATCAGCTGTTTTCAATCTCCATCTTGGCGGCGCTCAATTTAGTATAGGGCACAACTGATTTGTTTTCATAATCATTAAGAATTTGGAAGTGAAGAGGTATTGCAGTTTTTTAGTGGCAAATATTTACAAAATTTCTTAATGTGTAACAATACAATAGCCCAGTTCACAATCTCGAGCAAGTAGTCTAGCATCGTAGCATGAGCAAAATAATTGTACTCTACACCAACAAAATACATTGAAAATGCTCTCAAATACTCTCTCAATTTGCAAATGCTATAATGCAAGACCATTTGCACAGGATTGTGAATTGGGCTAATGTATATAATTATTGCACTCATACGTTCATATGATATAGATGTTGTTCAATATGAGTGTTCGAATACATATATACTGTACGTTACTTAGCGTACTGCACACAATACCATGAACGATATCTAATGTTCTAGTGTTCTGGCACTTGTACTGAACCCGCATACCGCACGTTGAAAAATACACTAAGCGATGTTTTGCTTTTCGTCAAGTTCTATTATGTGTATTGATCTTTGTCTTACGTTGTTCTGTTTTTGCACTACGAGAATAGTCCAAGATTCTCATAGTGCAAAAACCGAACAACATTCCTTTGTGTTTGTGCAAACACTATTGAGGATTGTGCATTTCAATTTTCTACCACGCAGAACACAGTACATTAGATTACATGCGGTAATTTCTCGAGCACTTTTCAATATACACACATGCAGACACATGCCAACATATGGCGATGTATGGATACATGTGCGTTTGTGTACGTCAAATAGAAACAAACTTTAAGTGTGATGCAAAAATAAATAAAAGTTTAGCGAGTTGGATTAAAAACTTGATGGTTGGATTATATTTCCAGGTTTTTTTCTCCTTTTTTCAATTCTAGCGCAGTTGTACTCGTATGACACATACACATATCAGAAGTGATTTGCAAAGGAACTAAGTTCTTTTTTTTTCTTTGAAAATGCAGTTCCAGATGCGGTACAATAGAGTAATCAAAAATACATTGTTTACAGAAAAAACTTAACAATTTTTTGCTGTCTGTTATTTTGCAATAATATGTAAAGGTGCCAAGTCCAATAATATTAGAAAAAGTGCTAAGGGCTCTTTGAATTGAAAGGTCTAATTTAGAAAATGTATTTCTGATATATAACAGCTTAGTAAAGCAATTTTCAAATGAAAATTTCTTTTATAAGCCTCTTACTAATCGAAAATTTTATTTTTACAAATTTTCAAAATTATATGATTTCTTTAAAAAAGACTAGACGTTTTTTGTGTGCGAAAAAGATTATAAAATATATTCATCGTCCTTTACATCTGATTTCATTGTACTATTCTGTACGAATATAAAATGTCTACATGTTTACCCCCATATACATAAAATCTGAAATCTGATTTAAGAAGATTTTGTATAAAAAAATTTTATTAAAACACATTTCACTCATTTTAAATTTTGTGAATACCGCGGTTAATATCTATACTATTATTATCATAATTAACATTTTAATTTTTTTATTCCCAGTTTTTAATGCTTTTTTCAATTCAAATCATTGATTTTCCTCTGAAGTTATATATTTCTTATAAAAATCCTCTTAAAACCTGAATATGATTTTGTAGAAGAAAAGTTAACTGTAGGTTAAGTGATAAAAATTTTATTTAAATATAAAAAAAATCAATGCTTTTTGATATTTAAAAGCTGACAACGCTGATTGCACATCAACAAAAGGATTTCTTTCATCAGCGATTTCCAGTTCGTTATCCATACAAACTTTCATAAAGTGATTCATTCTAAATGCAAACATAAAAACCAATAAAACTTTTTTTAATTTATAATGATCAACAGAAAGAGTTTTGGAGTGAAACTGTAATATTATAAAATGTTTGTTTCCTTAATAATGTTCATGAAAAAATGCTCAAGTATAAACAAAACGGAAATCGAGCCAAAGTTGTCTTTTCTGCGATGTTTTTTGCAACCCGTTTTAAGTAAGAATAAAAATATGTGCACACACACATGCATACATAAGTAGTATCTATATGCCTTAAGTGCAACACGTACACATTATTTCTAGAATATGAATAATAGAAATTGAAAAATATTTAAAAGCAGGGACCCGAAAAAACTGTTATTATTTTTTAAATATACAATCGGTTATGAAAAAAAATTGCTGAAAACAAAAAATTGGTCCTGCAATAATAATTTTAAATTATTCAGAAAATTGTAGTCCTGCCATAAACATTATGGAAGATTATTATTGTTTTTATAATGGATTTTTATATTTTCTGTCTTCTATAATCAGGCTACAGTTCGCAAATCTTAAGAAATATTTAGTAAAATTTTGCACACTGACTGATGTTTGCACAAGCAACCAAGCAACATATAAGTATTTCCAAAAATAAATACAGATATGGAACACCGAAAAAAATCAAAATTTCCATAATAGTTACGGACGACAAAAAAAAAACTTTTTTGAAAGAAAAAAAAACCAAATTATAATGATTATCAGAGGCCAAAAGCAGGTTTAAAAAATTCATGATAAATTATTATTTCAGGATTTTTTTAAAATAGTGGTTATAACTGCTATTCCCCTGTTTAAAATCCTTTCTAAAGTTCAGGCTTCATGATCAGTCTGCCCATTTTAGCAGCCAAGTTTAGATATTTTTGATGATAGAGCGGCGAAATTTTGGCTTCAGCAGTTAGAATTTACTTTTGCATTTTCCCATTATTTATTTAGTATTTTCTATCATTTTTTTTTAATAATATAATTTACACACTTTTTAACAATTATTTATGTAATTTTCGGTTTGGTTCCTGTGCGTATGAGTGATATGCTTTTATTAACTAAATCTTGGCTATTATGTAAACTACTGACTCAATTTTTCCGGTGAAATCAGTTAAAAGTCTGCTTGCGGTGATTAAGGGTTAGAAGCAAAAATTGGCTGGCGATATAAAATAATAAACAAAATGATCTCTGTCTTCTCATATTTTTTTCCTCTGTTCTCCCAGTACTATCCCCATCTTTTCCATACTTCCGGCAGCATGCATCGAACGACAGAGGGCCATCCCCAGAGTTCTACTTAAAAAAACACACACATTGATTTGCAAATACTTCTGCTTAAGCGATTCTTGTAAAATTTCCAATTCAAACTCTTCATGAGATATTTCTTTGAAAGTTTTCCACATATTTTTTTATAAATTACATTAAAGTTGTGTCCATTCAACGAACCGCCGCGCTGTAGCTATTTATAATAAATATAAGAGAATTAAAGCAAAGCTTGTGTTTATTTCAAAAATATAATAAACTTTGTAAATTTATGTTTTAGCTAAAGTATTTTAAATGAAAGCATAGCTTCAGTAATAAATGTGTGCATAAATATTTTACACAAAAGTAGACGCTCAAATTGCCATATTTCAGTCTTTAATGACACTGCAGATCCATTAAATGACGAATTTATATTTTTGCATTGACCAGATGCATATCTGTATGTATGTGTATGTGTGTGTGTGCGTTGTGTTTGAAATTGTATAAATAACTATAAGATACAGACTGTATGTAATCCTTGCCAGTCAAAACCAGTTCATCAGCTTATTTACAACATTTAAATTAAAGCTGAATCATATAAATATCTTTTTTTATTTCATTTCAATTACAATCAACAGCAATCTATTTTTAAATATAAAAACTTATAAATAAAGTATTATAAGAAGGCATTATTGCAGTGTCCTCCTCTGGATGCGTCCATCACTTATACAAGAGCCGTTTTTTTATTTTTCAAGTTTTGCTTTAGTGTCGTCTCATATTTTTCATTGATTTTTCCCTACATGGTTATTCAGGACAACTTTGTATGCGTTGCTAGGCAATGAATGATGTTGCTCCAAGTCGATGTTGAAATGAAAGTGAAATTGGCAAATAAGTATCGAGACAAGTCTTCTTATTTTGCACCAGTACATTTCAATAGTGGATATGTGTTATGACCACATTAAGTATGACCAAGTAGCGACAAATGGCTATAACGACCATTCAATGCATAAAATTGTACAAGCATAAGGAAGCCAAACCTCACTCACCAACAAGCCGTTTATGGACATTGTCATGATAACAAGGTTACAGATACATAAAATAAATTGAACACAATACATATAAACTGAAGCAAAATAAAAGGGTTCCTTAAATCAACTTTTACCACGAGTACAAGTGACGACTATTGATTGTTTTGCTGGGTTGCATGGCTTCTACAGCAGACAACTTCCGCACATTATTCAACACATCAGCGTACAATTATTTCTATATCGTCACAAGTTGCATATCCGGTTTATCTCTTTATATAAAAGTGTATTTAAGTATGCGATCAACAACAAGTAACCAACAACTGGCTGCTAAAAGTTTAGATAAAACCTGCAAAAAAAGCAATTAAATATCCTTAATTGAAATAAATCACACAGCATGTTTGCAGACTCTCATGTAACTAAGGAGATATCTAACATGTTTATGCAAGTACTTAAGAGGATTTTCGTGATTGACATTCCGAACGAGAAAATCATTTTCTGTTTTGCTCGAAATCTGTATAAAACATTGCATTTTGGAAATGTAATCAATTCGCAGATGAAAACTGTAACATTGAAGCATGTCATCTCATTCATTAGTCTAATTTAGCATGCGAGTGCTTCTTTCGTAGCAAACATTAAACTAAAATTATGAGTTTGAACGGGATTTCCGTACAGAATGGGAAGTAAAATAAATATAAAGCTCAATACGCAAAAATCTCCTTGATTATTATTTCTTCGCATACTGTTCTTGGAATTTATACTAAATTTTATATAAAATTTCTTTAGAATTTTAGCCCTGATTTCAATGTAAAACTTAATTTGAAGATTTGTTAATAAATACCAGTCACACATTTCATTTAACAGGAAATGAAATATTAACAACATAATAATTTATCCGGAAGTGTACACACGTTTATACAAACATACATTCATTCATATCTGTACGAGAAGTGCACTCGAATGCACACGATTTCAAGGATTTATTACACACATACTTCGTATTAGCTCCTTCGCTACATTTAATAAATCGTTTACACACACACACACATTTAAACTGTGAAAACTTTGATAAATTCAAATTATATTTTAAGTGTGAGGTAAGCTGAAATTAAATTTTACAAATAGATTAAATACCTTCAGTTCGGTTTTATTAATTGTATTTATAAATCAATGCTGAATAATTAGTTTCAACTTTAATTAGTACTCGTAATAACCCTTCATTTTTCATTTCTATGGCAACTTGCATGAATCTTTGTTTCAGGTATGGAAAACAAGAAGTTTAAAGAACCAAGAGGACTTTTTTTAATATTAGAAATGCCAATTAAAATATGTAAAAAATAATAATAATAAGTTTTTCTATCATCTATTACCATTAACGTGGAACATCAGATGTAGAGAAAATTTATTATTATTTATTTATTAACTTATCGGTTATTTGAATTTACAAAAATCTTCTTGAGGAACAAAATGCAGGCATCTAAAAGAAATAAATATTTTCGAAATATTCTACATACAACGAATGGCATTGGTCTGAGATATGGTTTCTGTACAATACACAAATGTAGTTATGCCGCCCTTTCGCGTTGAGGCCATGATATTTGGGAGCCTCTTAGGGCTTACCGTCAAAATATGTTGCAATCCGCAAGTTGTCACAGCTATTGGAAATGTAAAAGCTACACTCTTTCCATCCCTGCTTCACAGGAAGACAAGTATTGTCTTTGGCTGTCTGTTAAACATTTCTTGTTATTTTGGGGAGATGCAGTAGCAAGAATAAATGACGTGCTAAGCACGTGCATGATTCGCTTTTGTAATTTTACGTTGAGTACACAAAGTAGACACAGGCGATATTACGTGAAGCGAAGCCCAACTAAGTTTAACATGAATATAAAGCAAAAGCACATTTACAAAGGACATCTAACATTGACTTAGGAATATTTAATTTAATTTAAGTTGAAAATATTTTCAGTTTTAATGCAGTTCAGCTTTTATTTAATGTTATTTGAGAGTTAATTTATGAATTCAATAGCGGTGGACGAACAAAATGGAACAAAATATCAAAAATAATTTTTTTTTGTTATTTTTTTAAATTTTCCCACGCTTGTAGGCTTTTCCTTACGCAATTGCCAAAGGGTTTTTGAAAGTTTGTGCATTAGCTTAGAGCTATTTTTTTGAATTCTAATTAAAATTTGTTGCAAGAGCCCATGAAATGCAAGCATACAGACATACTTAAGCCGCAGAGGTTTTTTATTTCATGCATGAAACAAGGAAATTATACAAACAACATTAGACAGCAAAATATCATATATTATTGTATTTTTAAAGCTCATTTGCCCGTATATTAGAACAGGAATTTTAGTTATTGTTCAGTATTTATAACACAATAACAGGCGAACAATTCTTATTATAAATACTTTATCAACTGCAAGTTCTCTTTAAAGCTTAAGCAAAATTCGTGCGTATTTTATCAAAAATTCTTAGAACATGTATTTTTATAAGATTGACAAATTCGTATTTACGTGTGCGTTCTTCATACTTTTACCAAACAACTAAACTTTAATAACAAGAATGATCATAATTCAAACTGATGACTTGCAACAAAGTATACGAAATTGCTACATGTCAAAAACTTGTTCTATAAAGTAAAAAATCCAGACAGGAAAATTTATGAGTTTGCCACATAAAATATACGAGTAAATTTGATCAAGTCAACAGTGATGTCAACCTCATTTGAAAATTATGCAAAAGCAGTCCCAACTCTAAGAACAGTATAATCGTTTAAACGTTTAATGTAAACAAACAACAGAACAGCTGTTTGGCGAACATTTAAAGGAACAGAATAGAATTAGAACACTTATATTTTTGTCAGCAATACAAGTTTAAGCTTTGGTGAAAAAGTATGCTGTCTCTACTGGAATACTCGAAAAGGAGTTATAAATATGAAATTAATTAATGCATGAGTGTAAAAAATAAGATCACGAATTTTTAAATCAATCTGACCAGTTCTCATTTCATATTGCATTTTTAATTTCATGTTCCAACTCAGATCATGTCAGTGGTGAAAGCTTTGTTCATTCCATTTATACTGTTTCATAGTCATCGCCATACACGTTTAAGTTAATGAAACAAGAAACTATTCACGATCATCTGTTAGGAAATATTTCTTTTCTTTTTAGTTTTCACCGTCGGCTAGTTTGAAGTATCAAGCTGCCACTTACTGACACTTTTCATAGCTAAAGTTTAGTTCTCGACAGACAACATTTTGACAGGGTTGTATTTTTTAACTTTTATTTACTTTTAGAAAAGATATCATCATATGTAGGAGGCATTCCCCTACTGCCAGTCCTACTGCAAACGTACATATTTCTAAAATTTAAATGTGCCGAGAAACAGTCTCTTTCCGAATTACATATTTGAAAAACCATTTCATCTGTATTTATTATGAAGTGAAAACGGCGCTTGTTTTCGAAGGGTATTGTAAAACACGAGTATTGATCGCATATGGCCTGCGGTTCTAGCTTTCACCTCTCTATAACAAACAGATGCTAATTAGAAATGAGATCTGATATTTCAAACTTTACATTAAATTATTCATACGCTTTATTAATATGATTATCGCCACCTAAAATGCAAAAGGCCGTAACTGACAAAAGCCCAAAATTAAATTTCCAATTTATTATTGTTATCAAGCTTTTTTTCCCCTTACGGTCGTTTCGACTTTAGTTGACGATATCCATCAATAAAAAACATGGAAATTAATTTATGAAATCGTTTCATACATGAGAGTATGTTCAAAACTTTATTCGTTATCCCGCTTACCTTATCAGTAACTGTTTTTACAAGAGAGAGAATTTTGATTTGTAAACAAAACAAACACGAAAGAAGAAAGAGAACAACTAGTTGCATATAATTGCATTTTTCATAGAGTATATCTTTAATATTATCATGTATGTGTGTGCATTTGTAAATGAGTCTGTGTTCATGTGTGTGCATGATTATGGCTGAGTTTAAAAATATATACTTACACACATACACACACACACACACACACACACACACATGTATGCATATTTTGTGTTGTTTATTTGTCTGCCTGCATGATAAGTTTTGAGTATGGCGCACATGTGGGGCGCTTTCAAGTATTTCCCCACGGTCTATTTTAAGAAAATCCAGTTTTTGGCAAATAAATAAATTAAAACAAACAACACAAAACCTTTAAACGAAATTACTGCATACAGCGTGACGAATAAAAAATTAAAAACAAAACTAAAACAGCAGCAAGGTACGAACGGATGGTGTAGTAAGTTGCGGCAGCAACAGCATTCCAACACGTTTTGTCTTCAAAATTTGTTTACGTCTGTCTGCCTTCATGCTGTAAACAAACTATAGAAAACAAAAATAAAAAGTACAAATGCATTTCTTTGCATACAACGTTGCCAGAATTATTTACAAAATTTTAAGTGATTTTTAATCATCTTCAATTTTGGCAAAGACAAAAATATTCATTGTTATGTTTTCCTAACACTCGCGAAAAATCCACCTCCTCATTCATGAAAAAGATTTTTGTTTTTATTTTAAAAACAAAATAAACACTTTGCCTGTTCATAAATGTTTAAAAACGAAAATAGTAAACGGACCAAACTGTATTCGAATTTAGAAAAGCTAATTCGTGTCACTTTCGAACACACATGTGTACAAACCAGTAACTCAGACACAATTTTAGCAGATTGAAATTGAATCCGCTTATCTTATCAACAAAAACGAAATGAAAAAAGATGAATGGAGAATTTTGCCGAAAGTTTCTGGCAACGGTGTTTCTGTATTTTATTTTCTATTTTTATCCCAGTAAATGCAGGATGCAGATAAACGAAAAAGCTTTTTTAGTGAACGGAATAAGTATTTCAAATGAAATGGAATAATATTCCAGAATGGAAGTGGGCTCTATTTCGCTTACTTATTACCAATTTTAGTTGCTCAACATCGATTCGTTTTTCTCAATATCAAATTGGATTTTTTTCAATTTCAGTTTAAAAAGTTGCAGGGACATGGTGGGACAGGCAAAAAAAAAATAGTTTTATTAAACGAATTTTTCGTTTTACTAAATATTGGAAATTATGCGTACAATCCATGTAACAATTAATAAATTTAGAAGAAATAGTTCTAAGCTTATTGCATGCACACATGCATACAATAATTGTAAAAATTTTAAATGCAGGTCTTAAAAAACACACTCATGCTTTATAGCAGAAAATGATAGTTTATATGCCAAAGGTGCAGATATGCCATCAACAGTGAGTTGCGCCAGTGTATTGTAGTAAATTAATTAATAAATAAATTTAAATTAAAACAAGCATAAACCACAAGATTTTATTGGAAATGCATACAAAAATATTTATAGAAATGAAGAAAAAAAATCAATATAAAGCATTATGGTAATAAACACCTGCAAAAACCAGATCAACAACTTCACAGTCAGCAGACAGCGTTGCTGATGATGATCAACAACACAAATGAGCAAAATGACCAGCAACAGCACAGACGAGCAGAGTATAGAGTCGCAAGTTATTCGAATAACAAAAATTTATAAATAAATTAATATTTCATTGAAATCGAAAATGAATGATGAAAATATATTGAATTTATTTCACATATTGTCCCAGAGCAGCACGAGGTGTTCCTTCTATTGGCAAATATTACAGATATCAAGGAGACATTTCAGAGAAACAATCTTATTATAAGAAGAAAACTGCAGAAATCAAAAAATTGTATTTGTTTTCAAATTCAATTTCATCAATACATCAAGCCATTCACACAAGACATAAATGAAAAAAACAAAAAAATAAGTGTAACAACTTGGAAACAACTCTGTGGCAAACCATTTTCTCTACATTTTTTAATTGTCACAGTTCAACTGCAAATCCTTTATAATAGGTCACACAGCATCTTACCAATAATTTTTTTATTTTTATTTTCAAAAGTACAAATCTACTTATTTCTCTTCGGAGACCTTTTTACAAATGTAACTCGAAAATATGAAAACAATTGCAGTTGGATAGAAGTATACAAATTGAACATGTGACCGAGCTGAAGTCCTTTAGATTTAAAACAAGGCTATCAAATTAATATCTATAACAACAACAATGCTAATTATTCCTTACACTCTTGTTCCGAATGGTATACAGAGTCGGCGTGAATATTTAAAAGGTTTTAAAAATTTGCTTTTGATTTAGTGAAGAATTTGTAAAAAAAACAACAACATATTTTTACCTTTTTCACAAATGTGTTTTTGCCTTTTATATAAATACCACTGACGTGATTTACACTGTTAGAGGGCTTAATAAAAACAATTACCACACAAAAAGGATTGCCGACATTTCGACTGAAATGGCAATTGGATGAAAGTACGCTTTTATGTTTTTGCTTCCAGGAATAACTACTTCAAAAACAAATTTAATCTTTCTGATTACCAAAACATCCGGACAAACAAAAAAGACTGGCACTGACTTAATTAATCGTGTACATTCAATTCAGTTATGCATGCCCAACATCTGTAGCAACTACATCTGGCTGTTTCAATGCAACTCGTTTTTACATATTTTGCTTAAGCAACAAATGATGTGTGTTTGATGACGACGATGATGATGATGATGATGATGTTGGTGGTGATGCTTTGATGGTGGCAACAAGATTTTTGCACTTTTCCTACGTAGACAGACAATGAGGCGCAACTGAAACTTTATATGGTGCAATGTGACTTAAACTCGTTAGATGTTAGAGCTAAACGTAAAAACTAACAGAAAACCTAAAAAAGCTAAGCGAAATAAAATTGATTAGATATTACAGCTAGTCAAACCGCTGAGAAAACCAGCTAAAGTCATTTATCTTTGGCATGGCACAACAACAACTAACTAACCAACCAATCAAGCAACAAACCAGCCAGCCAGCCATCCAACCATCCAAGCTAAAATAATTACTCTGTCACCCGCTTAATTTGATATCATGCCAACAGTCCGAATTAAGTGTATTGTAATCAATACAACATCCTCCACCCCATCTTCATGTCCCTTTCCTTCCAATTTTCCAATTGTTAATTTTTCACTGCAAATTAATGAAAGCCGAGGAAAATACCGCCTTTTTAATACTATTCGCAGCGAATTGTTCAATCAATTAAAAATTATTCATTAACTAGCGAACTGTTACAAGTGGCCTTCATATAAATTCCCAGAAACTCGAGATGTCTTATTTATTTCTATGGAAAAATAAGCTGCCAAAGATAAATGCCACTTAATATTTCATGTGCATGTGCATGTGCATGTGTACGAGTAAAGCAGCATGCAGAATGTCCTTTGTTTCCTTAAAAATATAAACAAATTGCCAGCACAAGCACAAATTATATATGCGTACGCAAATGTTTTCGTAGTAGCGCGTGTAAGCCCGAGGACGCAGTAAATTGCTTTACTATTTTCCCGTGCGTGTACACTGCACAATATCAGCATTGAAAAGCAAAGCACTTGTTAGTGTAGCACACGAATTTTGTGTCAATTTATTATTTTTGTTTTTAAGACACACATCTGAGAGTTCAGTCGTTGACATTGCCGATGAAATTTAAGCCTCTGTATAACTAATAAAACGGTCGCGCCATATAAATTTCGATTTTAAGGATGCATGTGTGAACTCTATCAGCATACAATTTTGGGGGCTTGTATCAATTTTAAAATAAATGACTTTAACTATTAATAGAATTTTGTAGACGTTGCAAGTAAAACGACATAAGCGGATATGGAGTGTTTCCAAGCACTACGACGGCAATCGAAAAAGTGATAAAAATATAAAATATGTATGTATAATTTTTTTTCTTCAGGAAATTATTTCAGAGCCGAAATGATTGATATCAGGCTCGTGTCCGTGAGATTGACTTTAGGCCAGCGGTAGTGCAAAATAAGCTTTTGGTCTTCATTTTATTTTATATATAAATTTTATTAATTTATAATTTCAATATTTTGGTAACTTCGGTTAACTTTGTCAGAAAATCTTATATTTTATTCATAATATTTTCTTCTTTTGCTTTCAATCGAAATATATTTATGAATTAAAAAAAAAAAAAAACATATATGGGGAATTCACACTGTGTGCTATTGTATTTAGTCATATTGTCATAAAGTCATAATATTTTAGACCAGTTTAGAAAAGTTTTTGTTGTGCTGCATACAATGTTTTTGTTTTGTCATAAAATACCTCTAGAGATCTGAGTCCAACGGCTAAAAATCTTTAGGCGAGACGGCGATAGTAAATGTTTGCCGCCGTTACTTATATACATATGATTCACGATTAAAACACGACCAAAAAATTATTCATACCTTCGTAAATCAAATTTTTATAACATAAAAAAAATTAAAACGGAACTAAATCGCAAAAACTAAATATATACAAGTGAAAATTTTTTCTCGCTTAAACTACGTAGCTGGCAGCCACTGAACGTTTTTCCGTATGCCGCCGCAAAAAAATGTATTCAGCGCATGTTATCTTATCAGCTGATCGATGTTTGAACTAGCATACTACGTTATGCTATTACTTTATGACTTATGGCTTTATGACTACAGTGTGAATCCCCCAATAAAGAATAAATCTGAAAAAGTTTATCTACATATTGATTTTATTAACTTATATTTTCATATATCCCCGAAGATTGTTGGTAGCGAAATATTGGAGAATTAATAAAAAAAAGTTGTCACAAGTTTTTTATACATAAATAAAGTGGATATTTTGCTCATAAATTATTAAAACATAAAAGTATAAAAATGAGATCGAAGAAATTAGAATATTAAAATTTTTTGTGGGATTTAAGTGTTCTTTAAGTAAATTAAAGGGACCAGCGCATGATGCTTCTTACTGATAGAAACTTTATCGGCTTTGTCCCAACACACTTTTTTTTTAAGGTTACCAATTTAGATGGAACCATCAAGAAAATGAGAAACATTGCTTCCAATAAAAATTCGTGTGATACAGTAAAAAAAAATATATTATGTGGAAGATTACTAGATTATTCACGTTTCTTAGTCGATGTTATGAAATTTAGTATTGTGGATTGTTTCTGCTCTGCTCATTGTGTATGATCGTATGTGTTTAGATATATTACGAATTTTTGTTGTTGTTTGGTATATATGACAAGCTAGACGAGAAAAGTGCTTAATTTTCTTTATTTATAATATTTGATTTAATAATATGAACCATTTGAAATAATTCATTCTATACGCAAAATGAAATATAAGCTTCTGCTTCGTGACGCACGCTACAGCGCATGGATCTTACATTTCATACCTATGTAATTTCAATATTTCCAAAATAGTACATAAACGCTTTCTTTCTGAAATTAAAGAGTATGACTTCTCTTCAAACCATCTATGTTAGCAAAAAAGTAACAATATGAAAATCTAAAATATACATATTTACTTCTTCAAAAAATTAAAAGATCTGAATTGGTAGTAGTTTTTGTATTGATAATCATTTTGGGTTCAACTTGAATACATTTTATTACATGCATTATTTTTCCAAGTGACATTTCAACCTGGCTGCGTATACCTTCTACGAGTACACTAAAAATGTATGCATGCACATTAGTAGTGCTGGTACATACATACATACAAACGCATACAATGCAATAAGTATTTAAATTAATTTAAATACATAAACTTTTGCATACATTGTTAAGCACGTAGGTAAACAACTTGCTTTTTCTTTTTTGCTTTCCTCAATTGGCCATTGACTGGCGCTGAAACGTTTTACGACATTATTTAAATAGATAAATAAATGTGTGCATCATTATAGTATTTATGTGAACACACAAAAACAAAAGCATGTACCTATAAAAGAAATTCGCCAAAAATACTTGTGTGCACTTTAGCATCATGTAACTCAAATTGGTTGGTGTAGATGCAGGCAAATGTGTAGCTACATTTGAAAACATACATATATGTATGTGTGTATGTATATACGTAAATGTGTATGCAATATATATATGTATACTTTTAGATGTGTGCATATTTGAGTACACGCACACATACCCACAAAATTTGTTTTCAATTTGTCGTACTTTAGATGGCGCTCAATTTTTGTTTTTCGTTTCTTTTCTTTTTTTAAATTAATTTTTTAGAGCGAAAACAGATAAGATCATTGTTTGGTTGTTTCAAGATTATCGTTTGGTTATTTCAAATTCACGCTCACTCTTACACGATCCAAGGCCATTTAAAAATACGTTAAGCTAAAAATAATTTTGTTTAGTTTTCTGCCGCTACACAGTGTACGCCGCGGCCGTACACAAATTAAGAATACATCGTACATACACATACACAGAGGCCCATGTGTTAGTTTTGAAGCGAGTATGAGTTTGTGTTTACTTGCATGTTTTCATTGTACACGAAAACATTCATACATAAAAAAAAAATAATAATACAATATGATAAAAGAAACAAGCTTTTGTTGTCGTTTGCTTCTTTGTGTACTCGTAGCACCCACCAAACGGCAACAATACAATCCCAGAAGATTTGCAGTCTACATTTAAGTGCGATAGGCGAACTAACAATAACAACACATTGCCACTGCAATAAAGATGACCAGAGGTTTAATAATTTAATTAAAAAAAAGGAACGATTGTCGTTAAAGCAAATATTAAGAAATACACACTCGTATGGCACATGAGCGTATGCTATTTGTTGTGTTGCTCTGACAATTGATTAACAGCAATCGAAGTGAAATTTAAAAATTTCTGATTAAAAATACACTCAGCCTCTCTGACGAAACTGATCTGTTTGTTGCCATCAAGTTCTTTTGATTTTGTTTTAGCAAATGAGTTCATTATGAAATTCATAGTAATTTCAGAGTAATTATTTTTGTCAAAAATATGTATTTGTTGCGGATTAAGCTAATCTATTTTTATAAAAAGAGAGTTCGCCGGCTAATTTTTAGCTACAGGGGGGCGACGAAGGAGGATGCTGTTCCTCTGCTCTTTAGTACATGATGGTGTCGATCGCTGTCAATTATTCGTCACTGAGACAGGCCGACAAAAAGTAACAGATACACGCACTAATGCTGGTCACAAGCATTCGACACCATATTCATGACTGAGCGCACAGTCGAACTCGGGATCTTCCACTGTTCCTTCAGCCAACAGCACACATTTTTATTAATTCCTCCTTTAATAACTCCTTTATCAAAAAAAAAAAAAAAAAATGACCCTTTCTAATTAGCAAATGCGAGATTAGAAAAATGTTTTGTGATCGGAGCGGGCAGTTAGATTAATTTTCCGTCTACGTTGTGTCTAAAAGACTTAATAATGGAATAACATAAAAACAGAACGGAAACATCATTTGCCAGAATCACATATCGCCATCGACTGCTAACAATCTTGCAATATTCTCCAAAATGCCATCGTCAGAACGATTAAAAGGGGAGTCGCGAAATGATCGCGCTCGTCAAACAATTTCCCCAAGTGCTAACTGGGTAAAACTTCGTGCTTGTAACTCATGCTATTGTACAAAAATAAATCACATTTTGTAATAGAAAAAAAAAGGAAACACCATTAAATATGTTTACATTTGTTTGTAAATAGAGCCACCGAAGTAGGAAGAGTGAGACATATTTAAAAAAAAAACTGTGCTTTTCTTGAATAAATTCTTACTTGGGTCGGCGGCTTGCCTGAAAAATTGCATTTTTGGACATAAGTCGTTATTCATGAAAGCCATTATTTTGTATTCTCTATAAATATCTAAAAGCATTCCAAAGTTAGCGGACACTTGAAAAATTACTTAAGAAAAAATATGTCTGATTGAAATACATCCGAACACACTCTCTGAACACTTTTATATCTAATTCGCGTTTGCACATGAAAACTATTAAGTGTACAGCTAACCCCCGTATAACACGGGAGGTACGTTTGTTTTAAAAATAACACTACCGTGGTACACAAACTGGTTCCAGAAAAAAGAAAGGGCTGACATAAAATAAAAAAATTATGTAAAATTTTTTTTATTAAATAGTTAAACTTGGTTCTTAAAATATTTTTATAGTAAGTATTTTTTGTGTAGTGTTTTTAACCAGGACACTCATGACGCCTACTCATGCAATGCATTATGCCGGAACTGTGAAAATGAGGGCATAGTGTTGAGGCGACAGGAGGATAGATCAATAAGCATGGGAAAAAAGATAGACTTTGTTTGCCATTTTATTTTTTACGACACCGACGAATCCTTGTCGAACATGACAGCATTAATCGATGGTATTCAGCGTCCCAAAGATTCGGATTATAAGATGCCATTATTGTACATACACTTAAGTTTTGGTGTGTACAAAAAGCCGCGTTTTGTATTTTAGTGATTCTTAACGACTTAATAGATTTTACACATTTTTATTTATGTACACGTTAGACACGAGAACCGTATACGCAGGGATGATTACTATTCTCGAATCGTGTTAGAGTGAATCCGAGTTGTAGAGGCGCCTCGATGTACGAAAGTTATCCGCTTTGGTTAGCCGTGTTGACACTATTGCACAGCTCACGTGTTACACTTGGGCTACCTGTATGCACATATGGACGAACAACAAGTTTAGAAGCTCTTTATAACGGTGGGTGGGTGTGTTGTGGACCGGAAATTTAAATCGTTCTTAAATAAATTTAAGTTATAGGAAAAAGAAGAGCTTCTGAAAAATGCCACAAATAGCATTTTGTACTCGTAAATAAATATGATTACATGCACACACGTATTGTATTGCAATATTTTAGTAGAAAAAAAAAGCCAACAAGTTAATGAAAATTTATGACTTAATAACTGCACTTGACACCAAACAGCAGCAATAATAAGAAACCAACACGACAATGTCGTGTAAGTGAATGCGTTTTTATTATTACTTTTTTTTAAACGGCTACTTGACAAATGAAGGTGAAACAACAGCCGTGGCCAATGAGCAACAGTGTTAGCCTTTTCTCACAACTCTTAATTCAGTATGATTCATTACAAGCAAGATTTTCCAAGATTATAAAAGGCTTCTACTGCAGCAGGAGAAATGACTAAGACAATAACATTTGTTACCATGTTGTGGCCTTCTAGCCACGAAATTTCAGATTTTAATTTTCTATAGAATTGTTATTGAAAACGCTGATTGTTCCACATTTCTTCATAATTGCTCAATTCCATTGTTGTATATAACAAAATATTTCAAATATTATTTGAATCGAATTACTAAACGGTTTCGAGGTTATTTATACCGAAATAAGACTTTACCTTTTAAAAATGTAAGCAAAGTATATTTTGAGAGTTTAAAACCAGTATTTTGTACGGAAGCACTAGTTTTAAACTCTTAAAATCTACTGTTGTTCAGTTGTTCTTGTATTTATGACGTCTTATTCTTTTGATTGTTTCAATGTAACCAGCTTTTATTTTATTATAAAGAAAACGCATTAAAACAGAAAAGTTTAAATAAAATAAACATGAAAGCGCGTCAATAGAAATTCAAATTAAATGATTCAAGGAAACTGTTATGAGGAACTAAAGACCAACAGATTTTAAAAGACAGAACAAATCAACTCTGGCTGCAAAGCAAATAAATCGAGGCATAAAGACCTCTGGAGATATTTATATGAATTTATTGAAATAAATAAAAAATAAAGAGAACAACATTAAAAGCGAATTAAAAAAAGATTTCATGTCTCGGCAATCATCTTAAAATTGAATGTGATTTTTTTTATTTTTTTTTTTTTTAATTTCAAGTTTTGAGGAGACTTCTTTACAAATTTTATTATATTATAAGAACACTTAGTGCGATTTTGTTAAAACAAGGACTACAATTACTAAATACCCATAGAGAGAGTCATTAAATGGTTTGCGAGTTCTTAGTAATTTTACTTTTTGTAGAGTTTTTATTAAACCACAGCACTGGCGTATCTAGAATAAAAACACGGCTACTAATTACAACCCAACAACGTGTTATCAGCGGTGCACCCATGCGTAACATAATCTTTTTTACAAAATAATTATGACTTCTTTAATCTTTAAAATAAACTGCAAATCTCTGCTTAATTCAGATCAATTAACAACTTTGTGTTTTTAATTAAGCTGAGAAAATCCATTTTATACATGTCCAATATAATCATTAAAAATAAAAGGATTTTCACAAATAATTTAAATTAAGCAGAAAATCCTAATAAATTCCTGAACTCGATGATTGCATGGTTAGATTTATAGCTTCTCCATATTTGGCGGTACTAGGATTTAATGTTTAAATTAATCCGTAAAATGACCGTCTTTGGTCCCTGTGTGCCACGTGAAGAATGGAATTATGCAGAAATTTCTACAGATAAATCTCGGCAATCCTTAATATCGAATATTTATGAAACCCAACGTCTAAACACCTTCCATCAACAAATATTGTCGTTACAGAAAATGCCTTGCTAACAATTTATGTTAATTTGATGAGAATTATTTTATAAAAAATATGTATATGTTTTATACAAAACTGCAACAAGTGCCTAACGGTTATTTACTTTGTACTTTTATTTTATATGTTTATTAAAAAAATTAAAGCAACTGTACTTCTATTGCAATGTCGATGACAAATGGCTATTAATTTATCAAGTTATTATTAGAAATGTTTTGAAGTAATAGTAATTAAAAGGTAATAATAAATGATTGTATCATTAAAAAAAAACATTTATTAATTGGCCATTAAAAGCTTAAAAAATTAAAACAAAAATTAAAAAGTGCCGCACTGCAAATGAAAACGTGTGTTTGTTCTTATACGGGTGTCTAATTACGACTACTTTACACTGGGCTACTTGAAACGGGCGGTGGGTACAACTAATTCTAGCACGCTGATTTCAGTAGTGATAACGTTTTTGATAAAACAAGAATCTGTTTACACATGTGTATAATTTTTCAAGTGGAAGAAAGTAGAACTACTCGTATAAGTAGTTATTTGGGGTGTGGGTAAATAGACGAATAATTTGTTGATTTGTGTGTTAATTTTAGTACAATTGTAAAGAAATATTGCGAAGAAATTATTTATTCGATTCCCCATGTTATCATGACTCTTAAAGAAAGTTACTGCTGCTAGAACTATCAGAAATTTTATGCAAATAATTGTGCATAAAAATTCATTTTTTAAAAATATAATTTTTTAAAGATGATATTTTTTCCACGATACATATATTTTTTCGTGTTTATGGTGGAGCTCATATGTCCATACATACCACCTAAAAGTTTCTAAATTGATTTTTATAAAGCCTGATAAGTTGGCATAATCAGAAGGGATATTCAGCCACATAAAGTGGATTAAACCACAACAAATAAATATTTGTTGACAGATATATTTTACATTTTAAGATGGGATTTATGTTGTTACACACGTATATAATAATATCTGCCGCATTCATCAAAAATAATGCGGACGTGAAAAGAGCTTTAAAATTTATGTTGCATACAAATTATGTTTTACAGCACACTTTTTTTATATAAAAACGACCGTATGTGTAAAACACTTACACGCACACGGATATTACAAAAATTTGTATTTTAGTAGCGATAAATTTATGCGTGGCTTTTTAAATTCATTTGCCGCAATTTAATAAAAATAAATCCCGCCAATAGCAAGTTTGAGTCAAAATATAGAAATAAGTCCTGATGAAAATATTTATAAATAAAATTATTAAAGCCTTTGTATGTATTTGTTAAAATATTGACATGTATGAGTGAATGTTTAAGATAACTTTTCTTTTTTACTTACATGGTGTTATTGTGATAACTGGCGGTACAGCTGCTGTGTTTTTAATTTTGTAAAAAACCAATAAGCCACTAGTAATTTCATTTATCCATGACTAAAAGCATAAAAAAAGGGGAAAAATTAAATTAAAATAAACCGTTTTTATTATCGTAAGGTATTTTTATTAAACCAATAAAAATATTCACATAAACATAAATATTTAAGAAACAAAATACTCGTTCGCTAAGGCACAAAACCAACCAGAGGGTGATGAAAAGCTTTTTGTATTATTTCATACCTTATAAACTTTTTATATAACATCCATTCCAGTAACTTTTTCATTAAATTTAGTTAAAATTAAAGTTGGCATGAATCACTATGACGAAAGTACAAAAATTGTTTTCCATGTGCAAATGTTTCTCTCTTCTTTAAAATTAGGATCACTCGTAGTTAAAATTTGTCCTTATTGTTTGCAAAGTTAAGACAACAATTTAAAACAATGTGGAATATTAATTACGTTCATGCCGATAACGCCGTAGCAATTTAAAGTTATGAATTCTATGATAAGTTTCATTGCAACTGTCACTCAAACTTAATTTGATGGAATAATTAATGAATGCTGTCGAAAAAAACCAAGATTTTACAATTTATACAACATGAATGCAGTGGCCTATAATGCATTATGACCGCAATATGATAAACGATAAACAGATACATATTGCATATGTGTGAATGTGTGTCTGTATCCTGAGGTATTTACCAGGTATAAGCAACAACAACGCTTGTGACATGTCACGTAAATATACACATACATGCATATACACACATGCATAAGAATGTACAAATATGAATAAGAGAAGGATAAGGAAGCCGGACTGCTGCACAAATCAATACATGCGACAGATTCATGAAAATGCACTTTAACACCAACAGATGTTTTGCACAAGTTTCTTTTTAAATATTTCTCTTTGCTTTTTTACTTCCGGGGAACTTCAATGACATTCAATCACAACAATTGTTGTTATTTCTCAATCAATCATTAAAATGAAAATGAATTTGATGGTAAGAGAAGAAAGATAATAGTGTATATTAAATATTTTTGCGTTAACGAAATTCATAGAGTATAAATAACTGTGCGGATATCAGATATTTTTATTCACAAATTGAAACCCAAGTGGATTCTACCCTTTGGTCAATTTTATTAAAATAATATTTTAAAATTACAAAAGAAAACCATTTTTACACTCTACAACAAAATAGTGGGAAAAAGCTAATTTATCTTAAAATTATTCACTTGAAATTTAAGTTTAAAATTATTTATTATTTCTAAGAGTTTGTCGTCAATTAAAATTTGTTATTAAGAGTGAAATACACAGAATATTTTTTATAATCATCACATCAGAATCGATTAATACTGCTTTTGAGGCCGGTGAGTCTCCGTATTATTTGTTCAGATTTTTCCACTCTTGAAGAGAGGACGAAATTAGTAGAAATCCGTTCTGCTAGTGTGATGCTTACAAATCGATATTCTAAACAAATTTTAATTAAATAACTATAAGGAATTTGAAACTCTCAGTTTGAATTTAGCTTGACTAATAATTTGCAACTTAATAATTTACCCCCATATTCATAAAATTTAAAATAAGTATGAAATGTGTTTGAGACAAAGTTTTTCATAAAAAATTTTCTTAAAATAGATTTCAAATACATTTAATTTTTTTTTTCTGAATATGGAATTTAATCTTTATAGCTCGATTAATAATCATACGCATTCATGATTGTATTTAAAATGTTTGCTTGTGCTAAAAGCTGTGCAATACAAAGATTTTCATGTGAACAATTGTACAAGAGGGAAATTATCATACTGCATAATTAATTAATGCATAATTAATCTATGATCTAAATCAAATTGAAATAGAAAATAAATGTAAAACTTAAACCTTCATAAATTTTTAGAACAAATTTGGCTTTTTGGCGAATTTTTGGTGTAATTATTTCCTTTTTTTTTTGAAGTCGTTTAAAAAAGAAATCACTATGGAGCTAAATTTGCTCATTCCCACATGTTTACGAGTATTTTAAGCTTGGCTTTATCAAATAATATTGTTTCAACGTATCCGCTTTTTATTATACTCAAATACATATTTTTCCATTTTATATTAAATTTATCTATCGGTGTAGTTGAATTATTAAAGTGTTAATAGAATGTTCATGATTATTGTATACCCGTCGTCGACTTGTACTTCATTTAATCTTTTGTTTGCATATCAGTCACAGCACAAAAGATTATAAACTAATTCACGTAGTCTTACTAATAAAGCTTTTTGTTTTTGATCTAAAAATAGATTTATTTTATTATATTGAAATTATTTATTTTAAACTAATTTTCAAGATTATTTCATTTGCTATTTTTTATTTTATACTAATTTTTCAAATAAGAAATAAAAAATTATTACGTTTTATGAATTTTTTAAATCTATTAATTAATATAAAAGCAATTATTTCGTTCCTACTATGGATAATTAATTGTGCATGCTGGCCTATGACATTAAAAATATATGGTAGCCTTCATAAATTTGAGTGATCGTTAATGAAGATCAACAATAGGGCAGCATTCCCCAGGGTCATTGAGTTCAACAATTTCATGGACACGGTGTCCAAAACCCCGAAAAACTCAATTTTGCGATCGATATCGGATGCCTGAAACTACTGAAACATCAAAAAGTATTCTTGGTTAAAACTCAAAGCAAACACAGCAAAGGATGCTACTACAATTGAACGAGGCAGCAGTTGTACTGAAATCACATGTTCCTAAGCCTCTCAATTTGGTATGGACCAGAGTTCGAAATAGTGTACATATTTTATCCTCTGTACACAACATAAGTTTACATCAACGACATTGAAAAACTTGACATTGAAAAATGTATGTATGCCTCACATCATACACAAATAAATCTTGAGTGTACAGGACTGTGCATCGAACCTCAAGTGTATACATTGAAGACATTTAATTCACTTTATTTATGTATGCACATTTGGGGATATGATAGCATTGTATTTGTTTTGTAACTTCATAAAATTAATGTGTGTGTGCGCAGTAAAAGCAAACACTGAAAATATTATACATACCCACCAGTTTCAAATTAAAAAAGCGAATACACGATATGTACACGAGTACACTCATAGTTATACACAAGTAGAAGGTGTACACGATGAAATAAATACAATGTCTATAGTGTATTCAAGGTGTACATTATATTAAAGGTGTACATCAAATGTTGTAGTACATTTCTGAGATCTCTGGTATGGACACCCGTGGCCTCAGCTAAACGCACGCAACAAGTATACAAAATAAGTTACTTTTTTTACTCAATGGAACTAAAATTGCACTTTTAAAGTTGTTTACTTTTATTGGCCGTTCTTTGCAAGACTTTAAAATTCTCTATAAGAAATAATCAAACTGATTTTTATCCCTAAACATTTCTTTTATTTGTGACGCGTTAAGTTTGACATGTCTTACATGCGACACATTTACAATAACGCCTACTGTGAAACGATAGATGACTCAATACTCTAACACTTTAATCGATTATAGGCGAAATTGTTTGGTGGTAGGAAAACATCCATGTGCCTTAAGTACACAATATACAAAATTTCATTTAATTACCCAGCAAATAAAATATTCCCGTTCTAACAAATTTTGTCTAATTAATTGTGGCAAAAAGTCCTATTGGAAAATTGTTAAGTAAACAGTTGCATGAGAGCAAACAACTTAAATTCACTGAATAAACTTTCGGCCGCTAGTTACACCAACTAATTCATTGGAAAAATATTCACTAAATAAAAGCAATTTGCAAAAAATGTTATAAACAAGCTATTTATAAATGTCAAGCGAAATAAATAAAAATGAACGTTTAATATAAAATACAAACAAAAGATTTGCAGGACTTCAGAAGAATGTTTAGCGAAAACGCACTTAAAGGATAAACAATGTCTTGATACTTTGTCAACTTTTATTTACTTGAGCAACAGCAGTGGCAGCAAGCAATAAAATAAGACAAGCCCAAATAGTTTTCACATTTTTATCTACTAAATGCTCGTACCTACAACACGCTAGTCCTTATTAAAACAATGAAAAGAAAACCGTTTGCAGCAATTATTATATATTAAAGAATTGCTGCTGAAAAATACATGAGATGGAATCATTCAACTGGTCTAACGAACAAAAACAATAAAGAGCAGAATTCTCATTACAAAAACATGCAAATAGTTTCACAAATAGTTCAATAAGAAATTAAATCCACTTATTTGAGTTTTATTACAAGAAAATACCAGTTAAGGACTAAGTAGGTTGCATTAGGCAGAGTCGCCCATTATGCACCCTACACTCGGAATGATGATAATAGTTTTTGGTTTTTTAGTTTCTATGCGATTCGTTATAGTATTAGTCCATTTAATTACAGATTCTTTTTTGTTTTTCTTGTTTACTTTCGTGGGTTTTAAAGCTAAATTCTTTTTTTCTTAAGTATAAATTAAATCTGTCGTCACTTTCAACCAAATCACCTGACAAGCGGTAATAAACAAATATACACATGAGTACTGATGATGCAAAGTCTAGTGGCTTCCGAAAAACGTGAATTTAGAAATGTTTTTTCAATGTGATCGTAAGAAGGAAATAATTCTTTCCATGTCGTGAAAAACACTGTTAAACTTCAGCTATTTTTTAAATTACTATTCCTTTATCCGACTCATAGAAATATTTAGTTGAATAATACTTGAAACTCGAATACTTTGACGACTCGTTCACTCACTGTTTACTAACTGAAGTTGATCTGACTCACTTAACTTAATATGCAGCCACAAGAAAAATATTTAACAAACTTCCTTCGTTTGTTTGTTTGTACTCGTGCAGAAGATTTACTCACTCAGAGGTGCTGCGAAGCAAATTCAAAACCTGTCTGCTTGCTTAACTGCTACTTCCGGTGCGTAACAAAGTAACTACTCGTATTCACTTCAATGTTTTAAAGTTCGCATTAACACTTATTTAAAGGCACAACGCTACAACAAGTACAAAACACGCATAGAATGTAGTTTTCAAATTATGTAAAACGCCAATAATTTTGTTTTAAAACTAAATAAAAGTTAATGAACCAAATTTAAGAAATGCTGGCATATTGTACTCCTTTCGGACCCTCGATACTTGTACCGTTTCAGTTGCAAATACAACTTTTTTTGGAAGAATGAATTTAAGTGTTTCAATCAATTTATTAATAAAGAAGACAAGTCTGAAGACAGTCAATGATCAGGGTAAGCTCCAAGGATGGAAGTCATGGCATAATTGCACTTTCTGTGGCACATTGTTTCACTATAAGCCGCCATGTTTACAATGTTTTTTTTAATATTGAGTATTTTAAAAGGTCAGATTTCCTACATTTTTTGCAATTGGCATTAGCAGTAATAACTAAGAGATATAAGCCAGTCAAGCCGTATATGGTACTATTTCGCTGATATTGGACGGAATGATTTCCAAGCTTAGAAAAGAAAAAACCGGGCAAACCAAAATATTGGCAAAATATATTAAAATTTATGATCTTGCTCATTTCATAGGATGTGCTCTGTGAGAAATTACATCATTCATATAAATGAGTTAAAGGCTATGCCACAAATTAACAACTCAGTGCCAAATGTTTCCCCATTAAGTTTCAAACATTGCAGCACTCAAGCCTTAATATTTTTGAAAGAATTTTCAATTTATTATGTAAAAATTTAGTTGACAAATACACAATGTATTTTTTTTTTAAATACTTTTTGTTAATTATTTTCTTTTAATTAAAAAATTTAACCGAAATGCTACAAAAAGTACTCACTCGTACATGTTGCTATTTTGGTATACTCGTACGTGGCTGCCTGTAACCCACAAGCATTCAAGTAGGTTGCTTTTTTAGTGGACACAAAATAAAAAAGCCACTTTCCATCCCTGATAACAACTACTGCACACTTTTTCCTCAGCACTGTTAATTAACTTTTGGCAAGTTGTAATCCATAAGATTAAATTGTTTTTGCCTTTTTCAAAATCATATTAATGCAATACTGACTTTTATATGGCGATATCATTGTAGGGTGGATGTTGGCTGACTGACATACTTGGTGACAGGTTCTACGTAGACCCAAACTGCAGACTGCAGGTAATTGATCTAGTCTCAAGCATAGTGTCATCAAAGCGGGCAATAGAAATATTCTGAACTTGCAAAACGTCTTGCGATATGATTCTGAATGAAGGAATTTTACGAAAAATTCTGCTGCCATTTTATCATATGCCCTCCTTGCAGCAGCAGTCATAACCCGGGAGCATTTTATGCCACTCCATTTTTCACCAGCCATGTGGCAGGTACATTGAAGGCAGTTGGTGCAACATTTTCACCCGGACAGTTGCATGTCTATAACGTATCCACACATGTCTGCTGAATAGAATTAGTTTAGAGTTTGACTAAAGAAAATACATTCAACTGAACTGGACCATTTTTAAAAGAATCAAAATTCTTTATATAACTAAATATTTTTTGATATATACTCGTATAACTTCATTTCAACTTTTCTTATTCTTTGGCGTTTTGCTTATCAATATTTTTGACTTGCACCGAGGTGTAGCGTGCTTGGTTTTTACTTTTTTTAAATATTTATCGCTGAACCAAAAACCAAATGATTATAAACAACAACAACAGCATTATAAAACTTGGCTAAAACAATACTTTTTTCAATGCTATTAAGAATTGAAAGCAAAAACGATAAAGACGATACGATTGTCTAATTTTAGCCACCATATAAATACATTTTATCTATAAAGATTTCACTGCTCCAGTTAATTTTAAAATTCATTATGTTTTGATTATCATTCTTATCGCTAAAATAATTTATAAGAAAATTATAAGTACTTTTTATAAAAACATTGTACGTATGAAACTCAGTTAGATTCAATGCAGGTTTGTGAAATAGAAACACATGATGTTCAAAGGAAAAATTCCTTTTTATTCTTGACCTGATAAATATTTCATATTAACGCGAAAGCTTTATGTGCTCTTTTACGAAAGAGCTTTTGGAAAATCTTATTTATCAATAAAGATTTCATGAAACTCACTGAGACTACCAAACACTAATTTAAACAAAACGAATAGTTTAACCTCTGCGGTATAATTTTAGTGACGTCAGAGAGTTATCTGATAAGTAGAATTTATTGCATTTATGATAAAATACCTAAAATGTACTCTTATCTGTAATGCGAATTTGAAGTACTTTCAGATAAAAAGTATTTTTATCACCTTTCATTTGTTTCTCGTATTTTTATCTTCATCCATTAGAAGATATACGAGTGTAAGTGTAAGGCTACAGGAATAGAACTGAAAACTGCACAGATAAGACGGACGGACATACACGTACACATACATCGATTTCGAATTGTTGACTTTAACGTGTTTCTGCAATCAATTAATTTACCTTCACACTTGCATTTGTATAACATCGACATTTCAGTTTTACATAAATATTTTATCACATTTCGTTTTATTGATTGAGTAGGAGAGAACATGAATTACTTCAAACCCGGTATGATTACATTGAAATGAAATCAGAGTCCTTTGGAAAATAATATTTTAAAGTTTTTATCCCCAAATACTGCATATATTTTTTTTATTGTTTTTGGTTTTTTAGTACTATAAAGTAAAAATCGAATTAATTGTTTTTCTCTCTGTACACGTATATTTAATAAAGCCGGAGGTCGAGTTTTTGTAATTAATCAAAAATGTGTTCACACCAATATTTCCGCACTTTTTTTGGTGTCATATTATTGTGTGCAAAGTTATTAAAATATTTTAATTTAAATCCACTGAAAAAAGTGCACAAAGAAGTGGCGATATATGCACATGCATAAGTAGCATTCTCAAATTAAATATATTTTTATGTTAAATTTAGGTTTGTTATCACTTTATCAAAATAATTACATATGTGGAAGGAATATGGAAGCATACCACAATGGATCCCTCCCTCTCCGGCATATGAACTCTGTAAAATATTAGCATAAGCTTTTCTTCGTTACAACTCCATAATTTTTTAAGCGAAAGTTCCTTATGCCACGAAAAGTTACTAGTGTTTCATATTAAATCAGTGCTTTATGTAGGGTGCATATGAAATATATTTAAACATTGGCCACAAAAACACAATTTCCGTACCATTTCAATATTTTGGATGTACGAGTAATTTTAAAATGTTAACACTCTTAGCATTAAAGAAAAGTTCACCCCAATGAATATCACAAGCCGTAATCTTATCAACTTTTAAAGAATGATTGCAAAGTTGACTTGGCAACAATTCAAAATTAATTAACATCGTCAGTTCCACAACTAAATCAATCACTCATAAAACGGCAGACGGAGTTTGCTTGAGCAAAGGAGTAATAATTTTTTTTTTATCTATCAGCAACCACGTGCAGGCATGTCCTTATCGTGTCCTAATTATGTAATGAAATTGTATCAATTTTGAGAATCACTTTGAAGAGGTTCTTAAGGTACGACCACACTTGGCAAATATTTGCCCAGCAAAGCGTAACCAATAAATATTATTGAAAATCCTTTTAATTCAGACAAGTGTTTATCGAGTTAAACAGTTTCAGTTTATTTTTCATTAGCAGTTAGTGGTTACGCTTTTTTGCAAAATATTGGCCCTCATATGAATCAAAATTCTTATTGTTACAAGACATTTCTGTAAAGAAGAATAGGAACATTATGGGAAAGCCATTTATAGGTAATGCCCCTTTAGTGAACTAATTTTCCCACTTCTCATCTTTCTTTATCTGTCCACTCACCCCCTCCGTGTTCATAGTTCCGGAACAATGCAATGTATGCACAGCGATCATCCCCTGAGTGCCGCTCCTAGTTGAAAAAAGTCTTAAAAAACACAATCATACATACAGTACGAAATAACAGTAAAAAATATCTTAAACTTTTATATTTTGTTGCAACAAAAAAAAATCAAAAAATATCTCAAGCTTCACTGGTTGGCCTTAAAGGAGAATACACAATGCAACAACAACTACTACAACAGTAATAAGAAATATCGAAAACAACAATTACAGGGCAAGTGTGTGAGTAACGAGGAAAACAGAAGCACCTTGTCGTCGTCTGTAATCTCAAATGAAGGCTAATCAAGTTCATCGTATTCATACTGACTTCCCATTCAAACACAGAATACATTTTTTTTCCTACTGAACAACAACTCATGTAAATGCAACAAAAAGAATTCAATTTTCGTTTGCATGTCAAAGCCTATTGGCAGAGATTACATTTTCCTCGGTATTGCTGCCGCCTGCTGCTGGTATTTTGTAAAGAGAAATGCCTGCTTCAAGTGTATGAAAATATTTTAAAGACTGTGACAATTGGAATGGGCCAAATTTTAATGAAGTAACAAGATATTTAGAGCAATTAGTTGACAAACAAAAACACATACTCAACATGACACCCAAAATGCAAATTTTATTTGGCAGAAACTGTGGCTGCATCTTCAGAATCTCGTATTTTGTTAAGGACTCATTTCTGATTTAATTAACGACCTGCACTTTTACACTCGTATACATGAAAAAACTGATTTTTATTTCAACATTATTATTCAACAGAGGACTGTGTAAGAGGTCCTGAAAGCATTTTATTTGCTTCAAACAAACTCTAAGATAATGTTGTGAAGAATAAACACTTTCAAGCAGTTTTGAAACATTTATTTTTATTGAAATTGCAGGTTGCTCGAATTGTGTTTTCCACTGCAAGCAAGATGTTGCGAAAGGCTTTGAAAGAAAATGCAAATCTCAGTCATGATTTCAAGACGTCTTGTGCAGGTCTGTATTATTTAAATAAGTCAAAACCTGGTTGTTAAAAAAAGCATTCACAATTTTTTTTTTTTTTTTTTTGCTTCAAAAACTTGTTAGCAAATTGGCGTTGCAGTAATTATATTTAGCAGGTGAAGGTTGTGTCAGTCAAGAATTCATTTACAATTTGCTGCCTTCTTTTTGATATTTCATCGCAAAAAGTTCATCTTTTCTTTTCTATGAAAAGTACTCCCGTTTTTTTTTCGATACTATTCTTTTCATAGGAAAGTCTAATAGTTCCTTTGCAAATGGGTCATTCCATACGAGGTGGTTTTCAAAAGAAAAACCAATTCTTGCCAAACTTTTAAATATTCTATGGTATTTAAATTCAGCCGCCAATTTCATAAAATGGTCCTGCACAATGGCATGTAATCAAACTTTAATAGGACGATTGTCGGCAGCAGCCAAACTTTCCTCTCGCATCGAATTACACACTAACAACAATATCTTAAATAAATTACATAAAATAATTATTCCTCATAAAATTTACATTTTTTTTGGAATATTTTATTGTTTAAATTTTTGTAAAGTTCAAGGGGCAAATTGCAAGTAGATATCGAATTAGGCAACTAAAGTTGATATACATAATCGACTTCTTACCTCTTTCTATGGGCTTTTGTAAAGTTAAAAGTTCGTTCAATATGCGCTTTAATGAAATACCCCAACTCTCTTAGAATAAATTTATATGATGGTTCTTTTGCATGATATAAATTTATATGCGATATAATTATTAATTTAATTTTGTTTTGCTTTTGCCAAAAGCACCTCAAAATGAAACACCGCACAAAGAAAACAATATGTTTTCCACTATGAATTTCATTAGAAGTTTATTTTTTATGTACAAAACTTTTTGCTGGAAAATACAATGAACAAGTATTATTTTCAAAACTGAAAATTCGAGCCAAAATAATATTTACATATGAAACACTTGAAGGCTCTTTTACTCTTCTCTGCCAGTTCGTTTGATATACAAAAGAGAAGGGGTAATTATTAATTGTGTTATGACTTTAAGGTGTAATTGCAAACATAAATAACGACAAACGTATTTATAAAGAAATATGATGGACAAAGACAGGTCTCAGTGTTGTTAGAAACTTTCAACTCTCCATATCGTTTTTGTTATATGGAAAAATATTAAAAAATAAGTCTGTGTTTGGACATATTCGCACAATTCGTATAGGAAGCCAAACGGTAACTGCGGTAGCTCCGAAATTTTGTTTATTCTTGTTTATTCTTGTTAATATTCCCAAAAATCCCCGAAAATATAAAAGTAACCCTATCCCAAGTTGATGTGGGTTGCACGGAGAATGAAGTGCCTTTTTTTAGCATAATCTTGGCGGTTTGGAAACGTGACTCTTTCTTGCCGAGAATAAATCAAATTAATTAAGATTCAACTTTAACAAAAGTTTTTGTTAAACACTTTAAGGGATGATATACAAAGAGCATTTTAGCCTAGATAAATCTCATCGCAATGCATTTCTAGTGAAAAAGAAGGACACAAATTCATTATACTTTTTTTAACTTTGAAAAATTTTACATTTTTATTGATATCTCATATTAAGTTAAAAAAAGAGATTGCCAAAAATAAAAATAAATTTTATTTGTGAACGGACCTTAAGCCGAACTAGAGTTTTTCATCACATTAAATAACAGGTCAACTATACAAACACCCTACAAAAAAATAAAAATTTTCATATGGGGATGGGCACACATATGCCACTATATACAAAAAGTGGCCGAGAGAGCCCTTTATATTGCAGAAAAATTCGAAACATGTAAATCAAATTCGAACAATGTAAATCAAAAAAAAATTTTTTTTTAAATTGGCTTGAAATTGGCTTATGGAAAAATGGGGATATATGCCACTAAACACGGAGCCCTTTATATTGCAGAATAAGTTTTATACTCGTATCGTAGTTGGCTTGAAAACACAAAAATAATTTTAAAAAAATAAATTTTCCAGAAAAAAACTTTAAAAAAAAAAGTTGAAAACAAGTAAACCAACAACAGCAAATTGGAACAATCAAAATTTATTTCATTCAATCATTTGTTTTCTAAGACTATCGTATTTGTGGTTTTATAAATTTACAGAATAACAGAAGTTCAGAGCTCAATTTAGAGCGAAAACTGAGATCAGTCCACTCAAACGATGGCAAGCCCTGCCCGGATCATATGCCATCATGCAAGCGCAACCGACAATCTAGCCCAACTGATACCTTTGCGTACTTCTTTTTCAGGCACCAGAAGCTGCAAAAATGCAATAACTTGAATTACGTTTTCGAACGGAGTTCAACACACAGACATGGCCAAACCAGCTGTTTTGGTTTTCTACACAAAATTTTAAACAATCCCTAAATTTGTATGCGTTTGTTTGGAGAACAATTTGTATAAACAACAACACACTTTTATATTTTTATTAAAAAGCGAGCTAAACAAAAATTATCATCATTTTCAATTAGCTCGAGCTCCCATAAAACAGTTTATGCAATTGCATAAGCCAAAAAAAAAAAGAGATACAAGATATTGATATTAAAATTTAATTCCCAGGCTTAAATTTATGGAAATTCAAACGAAAAAACTTTTTAATTGCCCGCATTATCTAAGCAACCATTAGCACATTCACAGCAGTTACATACGCAATCATGGCTACGAATTCATTGGTAATTTCATTGAACAGCAACTAATTTATGAACACACGTCCGCACACACACAATGTTATATGAAGCAGTCGGCAGGCATAATTAAAAATATCAAATAAGCTTTTTATATTTAATATTCCAATTCTAATAAAATTTCTAAATCTCTTTTTGTTTTCAACTTAAATTTGGAATTCATATTGTCCTCAAATTTAAATAAAGATGCGAAACGCAATGCGTATGCAAGTACTGGCTTGTAATTAATTTGCTCAATATGATTTAATAACTCGACATATTGTTGTTGGCTGGTAACAATTTACCACACACTTCAGCCCCCCGAGCCTGATTAGCAACCACATAAATATTTAACCAGAATTACGGAATTATGTAAGAGCTCTTAAACCCATTCATATGAATTTATTACGATTGAGTCACTGCCTACCGTTTGTTTGAGACAGAATTTAAGGAGGTTTAAGGAATTCGCACGAATGCTTTTTAATAATCACTAAAGTAATTGAGTTGAATTTACCACACTCGTGCAAGCAACTTGTGGGCAAAGAGATTTCTGATTGCTGATGATTTATTGTCGGCAATGACACACGCGAACACAGAATCTTATTTCGTCCTGTCATATAATTTTAAGGGATTTGCTCTATTGTTAAAAATGTGATTGTTTATATACGATTTAAACATTTAACATCCGAAAGTGACAGTTCATCTATTATCACAGAATCGAACACTGGCAACGGAGAAAGTATTGCTGCTAAATTGACAAGCAGTCGTTCCTTTTATTAAAGTTTAACAACAAATTTCATTTGGCATGACTAAATATTTGTGTGTTTCTCATTACGCGTTCGATTAAAATTGATTAGAAAGAGCATATGAAAAGAGCTGCAGCCAATTCTACTATTGAAAGTGGGTGGCATCTACATGAGGCGATTAGAAACAGGTGGAAGTCTTGTGATATTTTTTTTTAATTATTTGACTATTTTAACAGCTTATGGGCAGTTTGTTTAGATGTCCGTACGTGGGACATGCATTTATGTATTTGTGTCACTAAAAGTATTTTATAAATTAATATTTATGACACTAAATGTATTTCTTTTTCGACATGATGCAAAAATACTTCCTTATTTTATGTTTTTTTTATTTATATATATATTTTTTTTGGTGAAAATCAATGACATCTTTTTCATTGTTTCACTGAGTTGACAATGTACATTTGCAAGTCAATAAAACAAATTAATTTTATTAACATTTTTGTAGCACATAAGAAGAATCTGTCAAGTTCAAATTTATATCCATATACAGCACACAGCCATACATACATACTCGTATGTTGTACATAGAATATTTGATCTATACAAACGCTCATGTATGCTCTTGGGTAAATTTATTCGCAGTTAGCCAGTGAAGATTTCTGGTCGAATTTAGTCAACTACAAATTTTACACATTTACCCAAAATATCACAGCAACTTAAAACAAAATTAATTATTATGGAGGCGAAAACTTGATATTTACAATAAAAATAAGTGTAGTTTGAAACGCTTTAGTGCCTTTAAAAAAAAATAAAAAAATGGAATATTATTTTAAAATGGATTTTTTTTTTAAATATGGGATAGATATTCTTGCACGTTTTTCTGAAAAAAGGGAGACATTCTGATTTCATTTTTTTATATTTTAATTTAAACTGTTTACAGCTTTCGTCTGTATAATGTTTTATACATTTTTATACCCTCCAAAAGAAAGAATATGGAGGGTATATTCACTTTGTCATTCCGTTTGTAACGCAGCGAAACATCCATCTGAGACCCCATAAAGTATATATATTCCTGATCAGTGACGAAATCTAAGAAGATCTGAGTATGTCCGTCCGTCCGTTCGTCTGTGGAAATCACGATTCAGTCCAAACCTTGAAATTTGGTATAAATATATCTTGAAGGAAAGCACATGTTAAGTTCGGAGATGGGCTAAATCGGACAAGAGAGAAAAAAGTTCCCCTAAGAAGAACTAACACAACCTCTAAAAAACAACATAATTTCTAACGTTTTTTTTTTTGAACTTTATAAAGCAAATGATATATTTTTATATTAAAGAAGGTCCAACGCGTTAAATTTGGAGCCATAAAATAAAAAATAATAATTTTTGGACCCGCCCCCTTTAGTGGGCGTTATTATATGCAAAAATAGTGTAAAAATTTAAGAAATTGTTCTACTTCAGCCTACATTCCTTAAAAAAAATAACATTTTTAAGTTTTAATGACGAAGCTGAGACGTAACCTGGTACTACTCTGCCCTATCCCCTCCTCCCCCTTTGCCCTTAAAATGGCCCTATCAAAAAAAAATTTTTTTTAAATTTTGTATATAATTATTCCAAGCATTTATTTTTAGAGTTTTATGACAAAGGTGAAATGTCTCCCACACAGCCCTTGCCAGAGCGACACCGCCAAAATACAGTTAAACATTTTAAATTTACTTACTAAATATTTGGAGGGTGTTTGAGATTCGACCCGGTCGAATATAACGTTTTTACTTGTTGTATTTACAATTCCATTTTAATCTAAAAAAAGAAAAGTTTAAGGTAATCGAATAAGATTTGGCTACCCTGTTAGCAAAACCATGGACCAACTTTAATTTTAAAGTTTTTTAGTTGAATATACGGAATAAACGGAAAGTCAAATTGATAGTATAAGGAAGAAGGTTTCGCTTTCCTTTAGGATGCAAAACCCAAACTCTAAAGTTAAACTATGCAACATCTCATTGCAATTGATCTACCTGCTTAGAAACCCCATTTCAATTATTTTCAAGACTCCACACTGTCCAATGTTGTGTACCATATTTTTAACTTTAAACCTCAACAAGAAATTCAGTTACATTTTTATGGTTATAATGGAACTGGAATTCCGTTTCCAAAACATTCCCGCAACGTATTGCACCGATGGGACATAAGAAGTCTTTGGTGTATAATATTCGCTAGCAGACTAACGCAGTAACTAAACGTTAACGCAACGATCGTTGCGCATATACTGAACAGCTAATCGAACCACGTTGCTTTTGGCGTACACAGGTTAATTAATTTACATGCAAACATAAATAATATTGTAAATTTATAATTGAACATTTATTTCAATAACTTTACATTTTAGTTGTGCTCTTTTATCTAAAACTATACGCATGTTTTCTGTTGCATGTGTAATGAGAACAAACACATTAAATAACTGTGTGTCTATGTATGTGTGCCTGTAGGTATATTTATTTAATTGACAAACAAATTATTGTGCTATAAATTTATTTAAAAACCAAATATTTCCATTATTTAGACAACATTTAGATATTTTTTTATTAATAGTTTGTGTTGCCTTTAATTCACCCAATTACTTGTTCACAGTTTAGAGAGTTTGTTTGGACAAAAATAAAAAAATAAATAAAAATGCTGCATCCAGCGCTGCCATAAAATCGTAAAAGTTTGCTGTGTTTCTTTTATTTCCTTCGCTATGGAAAATTTCCACCGATATATTATTTGCTTTAAATAAAATGTGTTATTTATTATAAACACATATTGGGAAAAATAAGCAACTGATTCGATTGAAAGCAACGACTGTCGTATAATTATTTTTAAAAAGAAAAAGAAGAAGAAGAAAAAAAAGGTTTGTGGATTTATCTTGTTATCACTAAAGTGTAGAGTTATATTTAATTTGGTGAATAAAGTAAGTAACGATAATTTGCGAAACATTTACACTCGAAACTCTGCTGACGGTATGCATGCTTTGCTGGAAAACATTTTAACGACAACAGATTCAAATTAACATACTTTTATGAATAAACAAAATTATTCGAATTCTGTGAAAGAGATAAAAAATTAATAATTCGATGACATTTTTTTTTAATTTTTTGACACAGAACTTAACTGCGAAAATACAGAACTCTATGCATATTTCATGCATATTTTTTATGAACAAGGACTTATATATTTAGTAGCACTCAGCACTAATCCCAGCTCTGCAAAATGTGGTCAAGATCATTTTTAATTTACATACTCGTATTTTCATTTAACTTCAAATAGATGATATCTGCGAAGAAAATTAACAGTGCATAGTTTTTAGGTCTTTTTTCCTATTGAAAATAGCTAACAAATTTCTGTGGGTGTATGACTGAAAATAAAATTAAATTTCAGCGAGAATTCAGTTAATAAAATCAACGCAAATAAATGAATTGTATAAATTGTTTAACCTTAATGTAGGAGCCATGCACACCTTCTTGTTCTTTATTATTCACGAATATTTTTGGATTATATTATCTATTACTTGAACAAATAAAGAGCAACTCAGATATGAGCAAGCCCAGCGTGACGAACGCTTCATTCGTTCGAGTTTTGGTGCTAATGGATGAAAAATAATCTAATTTTCTTGCAGTGTAGAATAAGATATGTAAGAAAACAAACTTTTTAATGTGGTTTCTGGGAGATCTCCAATAGTGACGCACGCTACAGAAATTATTACAAAAAAATTTCGCTTACTTTGTTTTAATAATACAGAAGACTTTAAAAAATTTAATCTAATTACAATACAAAAAATAACTGTATTCCGTGACGCACGCTACAGCACATGGATCAATCTTAGCTAAATGGTGGCTAAAAAAAATTTTTTTTTAATTGAAGAGAATTGAATGAACACAAAATTAATGAAGACTTAAAGAATATTAATTTTATGGGTAAAATTAGAAGATCTTCTGTGGGCTAGGGTTTGGTAATAGTTTTTCTATCAGTGATCATAGAAATAATTTGTTTTTGAAATGTCCTCAACAAACTAAAATTAATTTACAAAATTGTTGGTGGGTGGACTATTTCTAGGACTTGACCGTACCTTGTTTAAACCAATTGGTGTACGAATATAATTGAGTGAAAACTCTAAAAATTTTAATACGTATTAAAATGCATACTTTTAACAAATAATTGGAATTAATTAATACATAATTTGTAATAAAATTTAAAAAAAAGTCTTCTTCATTATGGGTTAAGCACAATATTTTTTTAACAAACATATAGTTTAACAATAATAAATAAAAAATACTACATAATTTTGTAATCATGGGAGTGGCAATAACCGCTTATCTTATCACGAAATTGTATTGCCGGAGAACCTCAAAGACTGTAATAGTTAAACGAACCTTGTATTCTGGCTGGTAGGTTTCCCTGGTTCTAACGAACATTGTATCATCTCCAATGCTTTGTGAAGAATATGAACGAACTGTAGCGGTAATAAGAAATGCTCATTTTGTTTTCACAGCCTGCCAGCAAGGCTCATTAATTCACCATCTGCTTCGTATTTAGTAAAACAATGAATTTTAATGAATGCATTAGCAGACACTGTATTTCCTATATTAACCAGGCAAGAGCTTTCTCAAAGACAATTTTGTGATAACACATTTTATTTCTTACTTGCCATTTAATTAATTTGAATTTTTGAATGAAACTAAAAAAAATCATTGTATTAATGAGAATTTATAGAACTAAATTAGAGAAATCCAGCGGACTATGGCTTCGATTTCCACCGTGTACTCTGTTTAATTTCACTACATAGAATGCAAGTCTCGTTACTATTCCCGTTTAAAATTAAGTTAGGAATTGTATTTCTTTACAGCTTAATTTATAAAATTAGAGGCCTCCTAATAAATAAATTATAGTATAAAAATTTGTTCTATTAACCTGTTAGGCCTAATTTAACATTTAATAAATAAAAATATATATGAAATAAATAATAAAAAAATAAAACAAAGTTATTAATACAGAATGGCCATCAGTAGGAAACTTTCCAGCAACAAATATTACAAATTACTTTGCAGACACAAACACATGCACCAAAGCAAACTAGTTTCGAGCTAATTTTGCTACCGAGTCTCTAATTAGCATTGGCCAATGTGCTAAATGATCACACGATTTTTAATAATTAACAATTGTTTAATTTATTATAGACTGAGACATCCACTGGCCGCTTTTGTGGCCCAAACATAAACGTGTGAGTGTATTATTTTCAGTGTGCGTTTTATTTTTTTTTTACCATCCATCACACTTTCTTACCTGCAGGCAATAAACACAAGTCACAGTACGTGGGGATGTTCAGGCGACAAGTGGCGTTAAAATTGAATGCAACAGCGTCTTAATTAGCACACTTTTGTAAGTGTCTTTAACGACTTTGCAATGGGAAATTGTTGAATTTGTGTTTTCAAATCTAATTAAAACTTATTCAAAATCTAATTGCAAAAGCTTTGGAAATTTTCTTAATTTTGGTACAATGAAGTTCAAATATCTAATTTTTTTCATATTTTGTTATTGTTTATTTTATGCCATGAAACTGAAAGTTTATTTTAATTGCAGACAGGTTATTTTGCCACTTTTCCGAGGGGAGGCAACAAATGCTAAAGTGTAGCAAGATACCAAAAACTCACTTTTCTTTATTATTTTTAAAAAGAAAAATAGGTGCAATTTATGAAAAATAATTTTGATTTATCACAGATTAATAGGAAAAATGTTCATACAAAAAAATGTCTTTTATAAGCCACTTTTATTGATCAAAAAATGGATATCCTCTTCACCTGAAATCCAAAGAGGCAGACTTTCAAAACTTTTAACTACACTTTTTGCTTGATTATTGTTTTTTTTTAATTAAATTAATTTAATTTTCAACTTGCCCAGCTTCATGTTCATTATCGAAAATAAGACTCAAATATCATCACTAGCAATTTTGTTTTATAGTTAATGAACACGATGGTAATATCCAGCTATCCCCAAGACACCGCAAAAACTTTATAAATATAATTAAATATGTAATATGATTTTAGCAAATATGTAACATTGTATATAAAAAGTTAAAGTATCGAGTTTAGAAAACAAAAAAAAAAAACGTTCAATTATTAACTAACGCAGCACATCCGTCCCATCACACACCCACACCCGAATTCTATAAAGAAAACAGTTTAAATAAACTTTTCATACAGCCATTATGAACACTTGAAAAACTATTTACTCATGCACAGTTTGTATAATTCAGTTGAATATTTTTTGATACTCGTGTATTCTCTGCACAATAATGAATTTTCTTTTTTGTTCGTATTATTATTTTTGGCAAACTTTTCGTACCTGAAAATGCTGTCTATTTTTTTCAGAACGTAATAAAGAGGAAAACATACAGCCGGTTGAAAGGAAAACAAGAGATAAAATGAGATGTAATCAACTTAATTTAATCTAATCTTGCCAACCAAAAACGACAACTTTTTTCTGACAGTCAGAGAAAGAATCATTTTTGACTTGTAACGATTAATTCTTACAAATTAATTTTACATGCTATTAAGAAAGAATGGGCTGCAAAAGCCAACCACATTAATTATTCTTAGGCATTTTACTTCCAGTCTTATAGAGAAAATTTAAAGTTTATTGAACATCGGAAGTGATCCCATTCACACAATAATAATTTTCCACCAAATTGTACAATTAATACTTAAAATTTGTAAATTTTTAACATTTTGCTGTAACCTGAAGTTCCCTTGGAACAATTAAAAAAAATGCACGTCAAATAAATGCGTAATAGTGTGAGTGCAATCTTGTTTTTTTTTCTCAGTCATATGTGCGTGTTGTCGGCAATGATTGATGCAAATCACAATTCGATGTTTAATATTTCGATAGTCCCCAATTGTAATTGACAAAGAAACATTTTCCGGTTTAATGAAAGCTAGAATTTTACTCGAAGAAACACTATTTCTTAAACATTTTCAATAAAAATAGTAAAAAAAAATAGAATTGGAAATTTATTTGCAATAATTTTGACTGATTGAAAGTGGCTTTTAGCAAATTGATTTCTCCAACAGGCAGCTAAATTTATACGACTGGAAAATGTTTCAAATAAAAATAATATTCCCGCACGCCGCGAACGCTTAATTATTTAAATACAAATCAAGTAGCTTATTGACATAAACGCAAAATGTTAACAATATAAATTTTAGAGTCTTTGTACAATTCTAATTGTTGTTAACTTCCAAAACGAGAATGTATACTTTTATAGGCGAGTACGTCAATTTAAATTTTAAATCTAGAAATAAAACAAAAAGATACGAGTATCTAGCAGGTTGTTTGTTGTCTCCAGACAAAAATTCACATCGTACGGTTTATCAAATATTTTTACTGTCTGCCATAGACTGGCAAGCAATCAACTACGAGTACGAAAACAAATACATGTAGTTTTATCAAAACTAAATAAAATAAATAAAAATATTTTTATCACATTAAGAAATAAATAGAGCAATGAAATTTCAATTATTCCGTTTCGTTTGCCTTACAAAATATTCTTACCAAACATTTTCTGTAAAAAATCTCTTCTTGAAGGTTATTGAATCATAAATCAAAAAATTCCCATTAACTAAACAACAATATCCTTAAGATTCAGAGAAATTCAATTTAAAATAGTATTACACAAAGTCCAAAGTGCCCCATACACGTTTCAATGCAATTGATTCTTGGCCACACGCATCATAAGCTGAATGGAAAGATTTTATTTCAACTGTCGAATTTATATCTTTATATTAAAATTTTTTTTTAATCCAGTACGCCTGAAGCGCAAAAAATTCTCCGAATGTATAATTTCATTCGAAACAACTTATTTTAGTTCAAGGAAAATAAATTTCTGTAAAAGTGTCACAATTTTTTTAAACATTAACTAATATTTAGTTGAAAGAAATACAATATTTTAATTACAGACCGCTGTGCTACTAAATTTTTCTTATAATAAAATTAACTTTCATTCTTCTTGCATTTCTACAGAAACGTTAATGGCCAAACAGAAAACAGATTCCATCTACTTTTAATTAAATTAAATGTTTGTTAAAAAAAACATATTCCTTGTGCTATTTGCCGTCTTTAAAATAGATTTAATAACACTTGAATTAACATTATCATCAATTTTGTATGGTTGTTTCTTAATAAACAAAAACATCTATTTTTGTAATTTTTCTATTTTTCGGTCATAGTTTTTTTTAACAAATTTCAGAGGAAGAAAACAAGCGCAAAGCTATTTTTGTTATACGTATTTTAGTTTTTTTCTCTAACAAAACACTCGTTTTGTTAGAAAAAATGTTCTAAAATTTAGCAATCTCAGCAGAAAACTACGGAAAAGTTGATGTATGAAAATGCACTTGGATAATTATTAGTATGTGCATGTGTGTGCGTTCGTTTGCAGTATTTCCCAGCGGTCAATTGTTGCCCTTAACAGAATTTTCAGAAATTTCAATACTACAGTTTCACAGGGATTGTATGGCGGCAATTTCGGTTTTTCTTTTTTCGACAAAATAATAAATAAATTGTTGCATTTATTTTGCTATAAGGAATTGTTGCGGCCGACGAAAACGGCCTTGTAAAACCTTGAAATGTATATAGGTTGCATTAATCTAATCCTACTCTAATCTAATCCTACTCTTCTTTAAATATCGTCTCATGTTCAATTATTTCTGAATAAAATGCTTCCAGCTTTGAAAATAAATTAGGTCCTAGAGGATTGATTTATATAAAATATGTACATATTTTATTTTATTGGTTGACTGGTTTACGTGGCTGCCCACAATACACAAGCAATCAATTATAATCTAAATGATTTCTTTTTGACAATTTTATTTTATGCTTTTACCTATTCTACATTTCAGGTAAAGGTTTCCCAATGAGGTGGCACAGGATTGATGAGATGTAAAACAAGCCCGAATATCTACTGATCTTGTGTTCAACTATTGTTCGAAATTAATATCTTAAAATTCATAAATTTTAAAATATTGATCATTTTAGTTGCCATGAAGACATCAAAGCGATTTTATTTAATACTCGTTATAATATTTGACTGATAATGGATTCTGTTCTGTTTGATTTTCAGTTCTTGGAAGGAACAAACTCAGACATTTCGATTCATATATATTTTTTTATGGAGGAAACATAATTCATAAAAATTTTTAGCACATTTTTTAAATCAGTGATGGTTTTGCACAGTTTTTTACATCGCAACCTTGTCGAAAATGAATTTAATTAATAAATATATCTAGTGATTTCATGGACATGGACGAAATTTTACTTTTTCACTCGATTCAAGAATTTTGCTTAATATTATAATTCATGTATTTTCATCAGTAATTCTCCTCTTCAGTTAAAGAGCCTGCGTGAACGTGAATAAGGGAAATAAAAATGTCCGTGATTAAGATTTCTTCAATAGTGAGCCGGCTTGATCGTTGGTGACAAGTTACTAACCATCCCACTGAGTTACTGTCTATATGGAAGAATTTTCGATAACGCTTTATCTTTATTTAACAAAAAGAACATGATTGCTTTGCTGCCTTTTTGGCATAAATTAACTTGGAGCCAATAAATTGATAAGATATTTATTGATAGTATTTATAACAACACATTATCTTTCAGGCACACACATTTTGATAAGGAATAAATATACCACCAGAGTCCATTGAAGTATTTTCTTCCTTTCAATATTTCCTTCTTCAACTCAATTTCTTTCCTTAAGCATCCACTTCGTTTACAGATTTAAATTGATATTTGCCACATTTCGTTGAACCGTCGCTAGGGCTACTTTCATATTTTTTAAAATGATTTATTTAATATTGCTGATGAAAAGAGTCAACTGCAGCCCCCAGTCAACTTTACCCAGAGGACCACAATGCCCACCATGCATCCACTAAAATGAAACCTCTTATTTTATTAACCCTTTGGCACGTTTTAATTTTTGGCTAATTTCTGGCACCCAATTTCGTGAAAACTATTCGTTTAGAACATTTTGCAAGGATCTACTGGAAATACTGTGCACCCACACATGACTCACCATATCGGGTCACTATAATAATGATCAAAAGGAAGCTGTGAAATACGCATGTGTGTTTTTTGACTCCTTTGAAAATAATCATTCTTTAAAGTTTTTTTCTGCTAAACACTGTGTAAGTGCATAGAATATACCGGTCTGCCGGTAAACACCTTTTAAAATTCTATATTCTATATGTTTTTAGAGAGCGCGGTTGGACTGCACCACTAATAATTTGATGATCTTCAAAAAAATAAACTTTACTTAATCAAAAATAATCTCTCATACCTTGCAACATTATTTTTATGTAGTTGAAGCCAGTCCAAGAAATTCTTTATCAAATTTAAAGTTGGCAATTAATTATTATCTGCCCAATCAAACGTCTATTGTGGCGGTGAGAAACTCTATGCCACTTGGGAAAATCAGGACTTTTATATTTCATAAAACAGGTGCGTAGTATCTCAAGTGGAAAGCTCCAAGCGCCAGTGCAACATTTTATGTTAAATTACAATTGAAGCAATTTTATCATCGCAAAAATATATGTCTATATGAATATGTATTTACACATACATGCACACATACATACTCTTATATGCAACTTTGTTCTACATTCCAAGAGTCTAGATAAGCGCCGTATCTCAGAAATATTAATTTGTTTAAATAGCCAAAGCTATGCGCTGTATGTACACAAATAAATACTTATAAAATTAAATGTACAGATACATTAGGGAGGTTCTCTGCAGAAGGCTATTGAAGAGTTCGATCATAAAGATATATAAGAATATTATAGATCGAAATAATGGAAATCGCCAAATAGATTTTGTTACGAACACGCCTTATCTTTAGTTGTTTAATTATATTTCTTTTTATTTTTCAATAATTTTTTTCCCAACTTTTACAGAGATCAAAACCGCCTACAGTCCCACTATCAGTACTCGTGTGAATTTTTGTTTACCACCTAAAACTAAGTGGCTCAGTTGAATGTCGCAACAGTTTTTATTCATAAAAATTTTATAACAAAATGGTTTACGAAAGAGTAATCCCTTGTGAGCACAAATTATATGAATGTGTTACGGTTTTATTCTTTTCTTTTCCGAATTTTTGTTTCATTGTTTTCTTTTGCCTTTTAATTTTCTTATTAAGGTCTTATTCATAAAAAAATACATCTAGCTTATGAACTGTTTACATTCCTCAAGTAAGTCTTTAATAAAAAATTAAATTGTGCTGTTTTTCCCAAGTGCTGTTGGCTGCGGTAGTAGAACATGAGACTATGAAGTCAAGGGCCTTGAGTTCAACTCTGCGCTCAGTTATGGCGAATTCTTCTGATCAGCACTAGTGCATGGTTGTGATAGTTTTTGTCGGCCTGGTTCAGTGACGACGGCATATCACGGACCACTGAACATAACTGCCAGCGACTGACACAATCATGTACTAAAGAGCAGAGGAACAGCACTCCCTTTCGTCGGTCTTGTAGCAAAAAATTAGCCGGCGAAGTAAAAATGTTCTAATAGCTGCAAAAAAAAACTCTGTCTTCTCATCTTTCTTCATATGTACCCTCAATACTGCCCCTCCTTTCTAGTTCCGGCGCAATTCACTGCATCTGTAGGAATCATACCCTAAGAGCCGATCCGAGTTAAAAAAAATTAATAATTTTTTTCAATTAGTTCCTGTGCGTATTTCTTTTACCTACATTCTCTTAGAAAAACTAGAGATATTATTTTAAAATTGTAGTCAAGTGATTGAGAAGCTTAAAAAATATCAAAGTTAAAACAAGATCTGAAATAATCATCCTTCTTTTTGCTAAACAATTTTTGTTGCATTATTTTTGTTTGTTACTCAATGACAAAAGAATATCGAAATATCGCCAATAAAAACCAATAGGCCACCTATGGGCTGGTGCCAACACTATTCCTTTTTCACTATTCCTTTTTCATATAACAGCGAATCACCCTAATGAGCATTAGAAATAAATTTTGTTAACATCACAACCAAATAAATATGTTGACTCTTTGACAATAACTTAATGGAAACAATATCGTGAGAGGTAGCGACACTGGATTTTGAAATTCAGTTTAACGTGACCTCTTTCCTTGATGTCAGATGGGAATAATTATAGTTTTTCACGCTGTTCTATCAAATTGCCAACCAACAGTCTCGAAGTCTGGCCATTTGCCACTTTTTTTCTGTCCCTGTTGCAACGCCTTAATATTCAAAATATGAGGCGGTATGTGCCACACCGCATACGATGAATAGTTTTCATGAAATGGAGCCATAAAATTATCTTCTTAATGATTCGGATGCCTTTCTTTCGGTTCTGAACATCTTTTTTATTTTTCATATCTACACATTAACTGATCTATATTTCCATTTCGTTCAAAATGTAAAAACATTTTTTCAAGTTTGCTTAAGATTTAAGATTTAAAACAAATAGAGTTAAAATACTCACAATTAAATTTCTTAAAATAGTTGCAGTGATAACTCGCAATCTTCGTGATGTTGCAATATTTTATTTTATTTTGTTTAAGAGGTATTTTATTTTTAGCAAATATGCAAGTGATTCGTTTCTTTCATTCGCTCCCTTTAGTATAATTATTATGGTAAAATAAACCAAAGGGTTTTGTTTTCTGTTAAATTCAATGATTCAGCTTATTATTTTAAAAAGAAAAAAGACATACAAGAAGATTCAAAAATATTTGGACTGCAAAGGAATACGACGACATTTAATAAATTATATAATTTAATGAAAACACTGCCACACAAAACTGTTTGAAAATCGAACTGTACTCGTATCATTTAATCACAGAAACAGAAATCTCGTACATACATATATTTATAATTTCTGATTGTTTGTTTCCCTTAAATTAATTCACATATTAACGTTTCTTGTTCTTCAGGCTTTTTGTTTTCGTTAAATTTAAATGTGTAAAAAATTGTTTTAAAAATCACTCAATTGGTTACTTCAGCAACAGCCGCAATCAAAAGTTGAAAAATAATTTCGAACCCACAATTAAAATAATAAATTTAATATAAAAATATATGTACATGCATCTACATACATACATACATACGGATAGATGTGTGTATGTTTGTCTGTATTTACATGATGAAAATCTTATAAAAGTCAATTCGCAGTCGAAGAGCAATCATTGAAAGAATAAACAAATATAATAAAATCGTTGTATAAAATAAATTATACTCGCACATACATACATAAGTGTGTGTGTATGTATGTATGTATGCAAGTGTGGTGATTGGTTCACATACTATAGATTTTTAATGTTAAAAATTATTTTTTTAAATATGTATTTTATTTATTATATTATTTTTCACTTTTTCTGTTTCTTTAAATAGGTACATTTATTATTATTTTTTTGTTTTAATTTTCTTTAACTACTCAATTATAGCACGCGTCGGCGACATGTCCTTAAAACTCGTACAAGAATATAAAGACGACTATTATCGCAGACATGTAGAATAATACTGAATTTGCTCGCAAAGCACAAGTGCGGCGCTCTACTTTGCTGCCACAACAACAAAAGCCGAAACAGCTACAACAAGAAAACAAAATCACACTGAGTTGGTTGTACTTATTGAGAGTGCGCCGTGGTATCTGCCTTAAAAAGATATGGGCATTGAATACAACGAATACCCATCTTATGAGAGATATTTTTTCAGACACCCAAAAAATTTTAATCAATAAATAAAATGTTGATAAACCTGTAGCCAATGCGGATAAACAAAATGCAAGCAAATTTTCGATTTTATTTATTTGTTAACTACATGTGGTCGGCAGCATTTCTAAGTACCATCTCTCGTTACAAAAAAGTAAGGAAGAGCAATAAAACTCATTTTATAAATTAAACTAAGATGTTTAACAGAATACATACACTCGAAAATTATTAGCCAACTAAAGTTTGAGGAAACATTTTTTTCTGTGAATTCATTTAATTTCCTACTTGTGCTTTCACACAAATTACACACACATATGTACATACAATTATGTAAGCCCAATTATGGATCGCCGCACGCAATTCGCCCTTACCCATTTTACTTTTCCTCGACAAAAAAACTCCTCCTATTCTAATAAACTAGGATAGTAAATTAAAATTAAACAAATGTCTATCTTCTCATCTTTCCTAATCTGTCCCCTCAATACTATCCCCTCGTTTTCTGTTCCAGCGCAATGCATTGCATATATAGGGGTCATCCCCTGAGTGCTGTTCCAAGATAAAAAAAAAATTAAATTAGGGAAGGCGAATATCACAAACAATTGTTTTGAAAAATGAACTAATCAGCCAAGTCAAAAAGAATTACATTTCCTTCGGAAACGTAATTAGTGTCGTGTTCTGGTTCCGCGGGAAACGATAAACAGAAAAATTTTTCGGAATGAAATTATTTTTAATGTCAAGAACGGTATTAGCATATGATACTAAAACAAGGGGTTTCTTCCGAAAAATTGTTTCCTCAGAGAAATCAAAATATGGAATCAATTTCGTTTGGATATTGGAATTGGCTGAATAATTGTAGTAAAAGTGGCAAAATATTATAGCTTTCGAAGTGCTAACGGAGGAGATTCGTTCGTTGGTTATTCTTTAGAACCGTGGCATTTGACGCCCCATAGTGCTCTAGGATGTTAATGGTTTTCGTTGGCAAACCTAGAGAATTTAGTTATCTTTTGCTTTTAGCACGAATTTTTTTTATTTTGCCTCGTTCCCTGTAAACACCTGAGCTGTTTCGGAATTCTCCTGCATCTGTGGTATATGAATAATCTTTTGGATGTAAAATAAATTTTTACAAATAATTTATTTAATAATTACATATTTCTTTCTTATAAATTTACTTCATCTTTAAAATTCCAGTTGGAAGAGAAGGAATAAAATAATAGCAGTTTTTTCCCTGTACGAAAAAATACTAGGAAAACTTTAATTCCGAATAGAAGGGATGAGGAAAATTTCTTAATTGGTGTGTATGTATGTACGAGTAAAGTTGCCTTGCAACTTGAAGTGCATCAAACAAGGAATTGTTCGTAATGCCCATGTTTAGTTATCCTACACAATCGAGCGATCTGCCAATTATGATATGCGTGTAACAGATTTTTTGACAAGCCAGCCACATGTTTTTGCATCATTGTTGCATAATAATGCCCTTTTTCTATAAGATCACACTATTTAGGGCTATATCCTAATAACATAATTTCCAGTATTTTGTACATCATATAAGAACATACATACATACATACATAGATGTAAGCATATACACATGTGTGTGTGTGTGTAAACTATGTTAAAAGTATACTGTATTCTTAAAATACATGCATTTTATACACATTCATTTAAGCACATCTGTAACGTGTGCTTTAATATCAAGCACTCCTCCATATAAAGATCTGTATGTGTGAATATGTTTACGAACTACTTATATAAAAACTATGAAGATATGAACATAATTTTCTGTTCATATACATATACATATACGAGTACATACATATGTATACATTCGTACATACCCACATACATACATACATAATTATGTAAATAAAATAAAAATTTTCGGAATTTTTTCCAGAAACCAATAAAAAGAAATAAACAAATCATGCCGACACACAGTGGCATGAAATAAAAAATTGCGATAACTATGAAGCTTTCCACTATTACGAAAACGTAGTTAAGTTGTGGGTTCGACACCGCACTCAGCCAAGTCAGTTAAATGGGATCGAACTTTTCTAGCCTGCATTAGTTCTTTTTTTTGTGTATATTGAACACTACTGACAGCAACCGGCACGATCGTGCAGAACTCGCCGACGAACTAAAATAGCAAATGGTCAGCATAAATTCTCTCTTTTCAAATTCCATCACCACATTTTTTTAATAGTGTCCCCTCTCTTTCTATAATGTCGGCATTATGCATTGCATGGCAGGAGGTCATATGGCGGTCCTAAAAAAATAATAACTGGTATGATATGAAATTAGTTCAGGCATCCGATTGACATGTCTGTGGGGTTATTATGTAATTCGATTTCAAAGAAAAAGCTTTCGAAACTCCATGTTAAAAGCATATGTTTTCGAATAATTTCCTATTCGAATCGAATTACATATATAATAACCATCTGGTCTTATTCACAAGACTGCGAGCCACATGCAAATCGTCAACTTGCATTTTCACTAGCGCTTTTTGCCTTTCACACCACTGTGCCGCGCGACAAAAGATCAACCCACCAAATGTCTGATACTAGAGCACTTCAGAAACACACCAACACAACCTCACATGCGATTTTTACGTAGTATCGAGCACAAATGCTCTACACTCTTGTTCAAGCAAAATTTCATCAATTAGCAAGAGCGATTCTATTTTTAAACTCGTGTTAACAATGTTCTTTTTATTATTTTATCAGCTGCTTTTTATGTACGAGTAGAATAAAGTGTTTGTTCACTTATATGACAATCGCTCGTACGCGTATAATGTATGCATGGCTGTGGCCGCGGATGTGTGTATGTTTGACAGCGAATGCAAAACAGAAATAGCCTGAGCGACTTGTGGAAACCCTTAAGATGCAAAAATTTCAATAAACATGCGATTTCCATATTGTTTAAAGTAATCTTATCTAGACAACACTGATGAATGTGTTTGTTGTTTTAAGCATCACTGTATATTTATTTATATAAAAGATTTTTTGCACAGTTTATTCTTGATATTATTTTCTTATAAATAATCCCTGCAAGAGTATTATCGCTCTCATTTTCATCCCAACATTTAAACAAGTGTTGTTTATATTTTGTGTAGATACAAAATAAATAATAATAAAATATTATTGAACTCTCAATACAAGTCGATTCACACACACCCTTCATCACTTTATTGGAAATTAAAAACCTGAGGAATATTTTTTTGCTGCCTACAGCAAGATTAAGCAAAGTATCCACAAAACACAGCGTGTCCTAAAGATATGCTGATGGTTCGGAAATGTCTTTAGTGTTCTATAGTCCCTGGATTATTTTCGATTCGACACTGCAATTTTATCAGACACGGTTACGAAGTATTTTCCCACATTTGCCGAAAAAGGAATACACTTTTTTTATATCCGATATGTATAAATTATTTAGTACATTCAAAATCAAAAAATCAGCAGTTTTTACCAACGACATTTTCTGTGCAATTAATTCTGGACTCGAAAAGTGAGAAAACCTGAAAAATTCCCAAATCCTACAGTCAAGGTTGTAAAAAAGAACAGTAATGCCATTATATTGATTCAAATATGATGAATGCAAAATGGTAACAAAACACGACCAGTTGCCTGCCACTTCAGTCACCGTCATATTTTAGTTTTTAGCTATTCATTTTTCTTTCGGTTGAATGTTTAGAGGGTGGGAGACGCAATTGCATGAAAATGCAGTAAAAGCATTTGCAGTGGCTTAAGATCGTTTTATGTCTCCAAGAACGAAATCGATACCTACAATTGTAGAGCTGAAGAGCTTTTTTTCTTCAATCATGCCATAATGAAATGTACGAAAAAGCAAAATGAAAAACACCAGCTACCACTAAAGCCGCAAACGATCGCACTAATACAAGCACCACACAGTAGCACAATACACATGTAAATTCATGTCTGTACAAGATGCAAATGTGTGTTTGTAGCAAATAAAATACTTGAAAATGGGAATAAAAATTTGATAAGCTGCACCGCGTTAATCTTTATTATATTGACTTATATTTAAATCAAATGCCCGCTTGTGTATGCGTTCATTTTTCTAAAAATAAAATAATACAATACACAAACTCAAGAAATGATTTTATAACGACTGCTAAATAAGTGGCTCAAAAATATAAGTGGTACGAAAATGCGTAAATTGAGTTTCAAGTGAAAGAAGTTTTCGCATTAAAACTAAATGAAATACATATTTCGTCTTTCTTGTTTTTTTTTTAATACAAATTATAAAAAAATCCTTTATAGGTTACTACAATAAGAGTGTTGATTGTTGACAGTAAGAATGTGTCTAAATGTCTTTATTTAAGCGCCACAGTTAACATGTTTTCCATTGAAACAAAGCAGCGTTGACATTTCCGTTTTAGAACTTGCACGTCTCACACACATACAATTAAGCACATACAAATCTGTCATCCCTCGTATCCAGAAGCATTTTTTTATATTGTGCTGCTGTGCTTAACGGCGCTAAAATTGTTTGTCAGAAACCAATTGCAGTACATGTATATTTCTTGTTATTAAATTCCTAGTGCAACACTTGTGCATAGTTTGACTTTTCTTTCAGACTTTGATAGAATTTCAATTAAAATACTTTTTATAATTCTCGCAAATACTTTTATAATATATGTACACAAACATACATATATAGACACACATACACATGTAAGGGTACATATCAACACGGTTATTTATTTGGGGTTGCTATTGCAAAATTGTCTAAAAGAGATAACTCTAAAGTAAGTGTTATGCTGTTGCTTGTGTAATTCTCAATTCGGTTTTGGGAGTTCATGCATAAGTTAAGAGGTTTTGTTATTTTGGATTTGGATTGAATTCTACTATTCAGTGTAAGAATCTATGAAATGCAGATACACAGACGTACTTAACGTCTTGAGTAAATTTACATTAAAAAAGGAGCTGCAGAAATAGTAAAACTAATTTAGTTCAGATTATCAATTTAGAATGCACAAAGTCAATATATGCTTTCTGTGACCATATATCACTTAGAGCCTTTAATCAAAGACTATAAATATGCGTATTGAAAAAAATTCACCAAGCGGTTGCCAATTTCGTAAGCTACGACGAATGCTAAGGTTTGGACAAGCCTTTTTAGAATTTTTTAAACTTCATCAGGAGAATTTTTATTATTGCTTGTAAATGTTGAAGATTAAAATGGAAATTTGTGTATACGTATTAAGAATATATCGCTTCCAAATGTAATTTAATGATGAGGTATAAAATATTGAATACATTTTAGTAGGTTTAATAAAATTCATTTTCATATTTAACCTCACAGACGTTAATAGGGTCCCAATTATAGGTCGATTACTCGCAGCCAATATTAAAACTCTTGTGTTTTAGTGTTTATGTAACAGACAATAATTTTTGTTTGTAGTGTAAACATCATCGCATTCGATAATCGATAATATATTTTAAAGTCTATGCATTCTGATTCAATTATTTATTTGGAAAGATTAACCCGTGATTCACAACCATTTTCTGGTATCGGGCTACCCTTCGTTTTTTAGATTTGTATTATTTTTCGTCTGACGCGATTAACAACAAAGCGCATATAATTGTCTTGTTTTCCAATTTTTGTTGCCACATTTTTTTTCTTGAATGTCTGGTGAGCCAAGAAAAAAAAAAGGTGAAAAGTGGTAAATTTTTAACTGTCACTCAATTTCAATAACGTGTACCCTACTTTAGTCGTTTCACCAAAATAGCAGTTTTGAAAACCTCTAGAATTGTGAAAATAATTGAATTGGCAACAGTGCTGCTGGGATTGCATATTTAAGAGTAAAATTTTGAATTTTGTTCGTGTTACTGTTAGAGAGCAGTGAAACTATACACACATGCATGCATACACATAAAAACAAAAATTGCAGGTTGTTTTTTGCGAATTGCATTTTGAATGTTTGGCAAAATAAATACAAAAATTATGAAAGCCTAAGAAAGCTCTCTCCATCTTAATTTTATTAAAGTCACAGCTATAATATGTAAACAAACAAGATCTTGTTGCTTGTTTCTTTTCTATTGATATTTGTTGCTATTCCAATTAACAAAACAAAAAAACAAAAAACAACGCCACGTACAATGTGGAACTTCCAAGATGTAACAGTGATGTTTCAATGTTTTTTGGTACCTTATGTGTACGCAGGTACTATTTTAAAATGCATATCAAACAATACGGTTATCTCAAACTCTGCTGGGACTTTGAAAGCCTTCGGTGATTTTGAAATAATGATGCAGAATTGACCTCTATATCGTTCCTGTTATTGTGTATAAATTTCATAATAATATATTATATTTACGGGTACTGCTCTGAAGATAGGAAAATTATTTTTAATACTTCCATTAAGTTGACACTAAATTTAAAACAGTGTTTTTGGAATTAGAACAGTATTGAAATAAATTACCTATAGGGACATAATTACGTATACACACATCCATACACATATGTATATAGTACGTATGTATGTACATATTTTGCTGCCTGTTTTTCCTGCACTATATAATTTGTAAATATCTGATTCTACTGGACCGCGTTCGAGTGTTTTTAAAAATACCTACTATATAACATAATTACCTAACTTGTGATTTGTTCTTCAACTTTAAAAATCCCAATTTAGAATTTTTCCATCGTAGGTAGGTATATAGTATGTACATAATTCCGATTTGATATTTAAAAATCATTAATGAAATTTAGTGTACACAATTTTCTTCCAATTGAAACCAATTTCATTGATATATAAATATATACTATATATATTGCTTTGTGTAATTTTTATCTAAAATAGTGAACCCTTCTCAAAAAGTAATGTAAATGTTAAGGATATACATATGTACTCGTAAAAGCCACGGAAAATTGACGCAAAAATTATTCAACTCATGGTTCTGGTTTATACCTACAATTCAAGCTAACACATTGAATATAAAATATGTATAAATGTATAAAAACTGAGTGCTTTTCGTATAAATTTTCCATCTAGATTTGGTAAATAGAATCTCTAGTTAATTTACAACAACCCTTTTTATCGGAAACGTGTTTTCCTCTTGTAGAATATGTAAATATGTATGTCTGTATGTTTGTGTTACTTAAAGTACTAAATAATTAATAGTCTGCAAAAACAAACATATGTATACGCACACACAAAACTACAGTTATAATCCTATTAGAATCTGATGCAAAATTTTTCGATCTCATGAAACGAAAGTAATATTTGACCAATAAGACTATGTGTTTCGCAACGACGTAATTCTAGTGTTGTATTTTTCCCACTACGTGCATGCTAATAATGTTTATGATGGAGCCTGTGCAAGCTAGACGATTATTACCTAAAGAAGAAATTTCCAAAATTTAAGCAATTTTAAATTTCTTACAAGACAAAAGGTCAACTTATTACATGAGGTACCTAATTGGCATGTCTGCAATTGTACCAATTTTCATCATCTCTGACATTAATCAAATCATTAAATAACTGTGTACATACATACATGCATGCATATTTATTTATGTATTTATGCAAGTAAGTACATATGTATATAAATATGTATGCATTTACTCTTTACGCACTTATTTAAAAGCAGGCATCTAGTTGGAAAACGAATATAGAATTCTCAGACGTTTACATATGTATGTATGTACATACCCACCGACATAATTATGTATGCAATTACATATACGTAAATATGAATATCACATAAATCACGGCACGTTTTTAAATTGCATGTACATATGTATATATGTATGTAGATATGTATGAACGTTTTGCAATTTAAGCAAAATTAAGATATAGGCATATACATACATATACTTACAAACGTACTTAAGCAATTACATACATATGCATATATAAATGTGATACAGGTATCCACTTACTTATGGGACAATTTATTTGTACATACTTACATGTATGTACATATATGTATGTATGTATGTAAGTGCATACCTACATATTTTTAAATTTTCGTTGACTTACATTTAAATTATAATCACAAAAAACAGCGAACACAATACGATGTTTGGGAATTTAACTAAAACTTTTTAAATATATCACTTTTTCTTAGTATTTCTAGATTTTATCACTTCAAAAATAATATTAACAATTAATAAATTAATGTACATACATGCATATGTACTATGCATGTACATACATACATATTTCCCGTAAACTCGCTTTACTTATTTAACTGCGATGCGCGTGTTTTGTTGAACTATTCGTTAAACGCTCTCTCTTTCGAGTTTCTCTTTATTTCTTATATTTTTCGCATTTTCCCTTTTACCATATTCTACGGGATGGATCGTATGCAAGTGTCGGTGAACGTATGGAAAGAACAATATTCTTTCTTTCTTTCTTTTCTTATTTATTTTTACCCTTTTGTTATAATAATTAATTTAACATTGCACTTCAATAAGCGGACTTCTCTTCTTTTAAATAAGTTTGCTAAACCAGCGTTCAATATGTGTTTATTTAGAACAAATACCGTAAGAGATATTACATACTTATATTAAATCTTTCACTTTACACAGCACTGAATTTGGTGGTAACACTAAACAAACAAAAAAAAACACACCGACTTCTAATGCTCAACGAACCACTGATAAAAGACAACTAAATATAAAAGTGCAGAGCTGACAACAAGTGGATGAATAAACAATATGTCATTTTCGTGATTCTTCCAATTATTTTGGCGCTTTTTCTATTGAATGGCATACGAACATACATACAGGGGTTACATGTTAACTTGATTATAATACAGCTCCCTAACTTGTAAGCCTTTTATTAGTTATGCAGTTTCAGAGCACATTGGATCAATTGAAAGAAACCTGGTGAGCGCTCAATTTACTGCAACCCGTGTTTAGTGAGTGTTTTTAAATATGGTGTTTGATAGCCGACTTATTGCTAGTGTATGCTTTGTTGTCAACGATACAAATTATCTGTTTTAAAGGAAAAATAAAGTTAGTGGCTCCTTCAAATGCTTCTTCTTTACGATTTTGCCCAAGTTCTGACTTTGATATGCAATAATTAATTTATTTATATTGTCAACGCATCACCGCAGTTGATTAACTACAAAACTTCAAGCATAAGTGAACTATCAAGCGCTGTAGAAAAATTATCTTACAGCAATTTTTAATTTGTTTGACAAAGAAGGCAAACTCGCCTTGCAAAAAACGCTGAATTAACAACATGTAAAAAAATTATGAACGTGTTGAGGTCCTTGCTAAGCTAAGAAGGTGTTTGCCTTGGCTAATAGAAATAAACAGCATTACCATCCGCCTCGTATTACCAGTTTTATTTAAATAAGAGGAATAATGCGCCGCTTTACCAGTATCATCCATTTATTTTAATTTTAAAATATATTATATATATGTATTAAGTATCGCTTATAAATATACATATAAAAATATATTTTAAAGAAAACATTGGTGTCAGGCAAACCTCCTTGAGACTGCAAGCTTTAAAAAATACCTACAAATAAAAGTTCAGTTATAAAAATTCGTTTGCGGTAATCGAAGTTAATTATTTATTCATACGTGTGTACATTTATTCATAATATGTACATACGTATGTATATATGTATGTAGTCGTCAAAGGTTGACGAACATTTGTTTAAACTTTTGTTAAGTTACTGTAAATAATACCATCCGTACCTAAGGACCTAATTGTGTAAATCCCCGACGTTAGTAAAATTTATATGGAAAGCAAAAACCAAATTTCCAAACAGAGTACACACTTCCTTTAGTTTTTCATACAATTAATTTGTTTACCAAACAAAAGCAGCAAAATTCGTGGGTATCCTTTCGCAATGTTTAAACGAAGACTTGAGGTATACATACATTTATTTCAAACAAAAGCAAATAGAGTCAAAAGCTGTTTGAAATTTAGTTTTTGACATATAAATTTCGCTTTGGTCAAGTTTCCCAATTTTCACAAATGACACTAATTTACCTTTAATGTTTTCCAACTCTTCGCCAGACATTACTACAGGTATGTGATGCATTGGGAGATTTTCGTTACTTGTGTCAGTCTTAGATATATTTAGATCCATATACTTTTCCCAAATAGTCGGTTGTGGTATTTGTTCTTTTACGAGTTTCATTTTAGGAGAGTCGCTGCGAGTAATATAGATCTGGCGATTTAAATGTATATGTTTACTGGTGATATATATGTTATGTACTGGGTCCATATCTGTCGGTGAAGCGGAATTATTTCCCCTTTCACTCTTAACTGTACATTTCATCTCGTTATTTTTCTTTGCCTCTTTATTTATTTTCCACTTAAAATTTTCTTGTGCATCTTGCAATTTGTTAACTCTACTCTTTGCATCGATGACTGCATCTTGAATTGAGGGTACGTAAACTCTATATCGAATTGATTTTGCCAAGTACAGTTCTGCTAAATTAGTTATCTTGTACAGTGCGTAAAAGCAAACAAAAATGCACAAGCAATTTATGTAAAGATTATGGTTGTCATACTTTATATTGGGCCGGTTTGTTATCTCTGGACTTGTTGGTGCGTCCATTGTGGGAAATTCTTATTGTGATAATAAAAATGTCTTACAAAATGAACGGAAATATTTATGTGAATTACAAACCTATTTTTGAAACTTCTTGCTGTATATTGTTGTTTAAGTTGACGAATTCTTCGACTTGCCGAATGTAGCACAAAATAGTCCAAGAAAGAAGTCCTAATGACAATAGAAATAGAAAATTTATAGATGAAAGCATGACTTATGTATTTCTTTAAGAATTTTGAAAACTATGTACGTTTTTGCAGCAGGAGAAATGAACAAACTTTGAAATTAAAATATTTAAAGGGCAAAGGTATATTCGATTTTGATTTTTGTTTGAGTACTTTGAATTCGTAAAATATATGTATGTATGTACTTTTTGTTTGTAATGTGGTCAAGTATGTCAATAAGCCAGCATTTTATTGGTTCTTACACCAAATCATCACTAGGCTTTAACCTAATTCCAAAATAACTCAAGTATGTCTATTTTAATAATTTAATTGAGACAATATGTCAAATAAACGATTTTAAAACTATATATCAAGGCAGATTAAAAAGCTGCCTTGCTATATATGTTTGTATGTAGCTTTATATGTCAGTATGTACAAAGTATATCTATATCAAGTATATGCAAGAGCCCAGCTGACTAAAATTTTTTTCAGTTTTTACATGAACGTATGTCAAAATTTGTTTACTTTTGTAGCGAGCCATATTTTTTTATTCGTTGAAAAAATAAATTTGTAAAATTGGGAAAAACATTATTAATTCAACAAAAGTAGCAAAAAAGAATTGTTGTGCAAAAGATTTTTGTGAAAAAGTGTATTGTTTAAGAAAAGTAACAAAAAGAAATTGTTTTAAAAAAGTTCTATGCGAAAAGTATTTAAATTTTTGAAAATAATTGTGAACAAAACAAAATAAAATAAAAGAAAATTTCTGACATAAGATATTAATTTTACACAAACAAAATGTACGGTGGATTTTGTTTTTGTACTCTTGCGACTACTTGATATTGATATACTTTGAGTATGTACACATAATATATATTTAAATCTTACTTTGCGGCAATAGCAACAATCCTTTTGATAAATATGTTTATGTATAAAAAGAAATGAAAGTGTATACATACATATAAATATATATATATATATATATATATATATATATATATGTATATATATATATATATATATATATGTATATATATATATATATATATATATATATATATATATATATATATATATATATGTATATATATATATATATATATATATATATATATGTATTTATTTTAAATGAAATTTATTTGTTGGTGGTCAAGCAATGTCTATATGCATTTCATTGGTGCGTTACCAAATCATCAGTAGACTTTAACCACAGTTTTGAAAAGTCAAAAACCTCTTATCTTATGCATATACTTCTGAAAATCATCTGAGAATTCAAAATCTGTAAATAACAAACAATTTTCAATTATATTTATGTTATACGATCGACACTGTTTTATCCATTGAAAATTACACAAGCTCGAGTGTCATGTCTCCGCACGTATCCCTTGTGTATCATTTCTATGTGAATGCCAAGTGGAACAAAACAGCTGGTCTATTTACTTTTATTTTTTGTTTTGAAGTGTTGCCCGAATGTACTCTTGAGTTTTTTGGTGACTGCCAGAAAGAAGAACTGAAGTAATTGCACGCACGTTACTTTTGATATTTTATTATAATTCACAAGTCGTAGCTGAAAGCAATATAACACACAATACAGTGAAATATTGAAAAATTGTTCCAGTTAGTAGCGTTAGCTAAAAATTGTAGTGACTGCATGTTATACAATAAGAATACAATTTTCTACGTTTTAAGAAAAAAATAACAACAAAAAGCAGATAGTGTGTTCGCAAGTTCATTAAAGTTCCTATTAGAAAATCGCAAAAAGCAATCACATACAGACATACATACATAATGTATACTGTATCCAAGGGCCCTAGCAAAATTGTGGCAAAAACACGAAGAGGTAAGATTATAAATTAATAAAATTTACAAAAAGGAATTTTCCGATTCCGGAAAAATCATGTTATTAAAATTGTTATGTCACAACACACCATTTCAAAGAGTTAAGAAAAAAGCAGCACTCAAAGAGACATTTTTGAGAGAGAATTTAAATTGAGTGCAATGTTAGTGTTGTGCCGGTTTGTTTATTTTATTTATTTTTTTTATACATGAGGTAGGCCCTTGAAGTACTTAATGAATATTAAATTAACCGTATGTATACTATATATTTTATCTTTTGAAGGTTTATCACAGAATTTCGAAAAGTTTGAGACAATTAAAGAAAGCAGTAAACGTAACAACGATGCAAATAGTCCAGAAAAATTAAGGTAAGTTGAATAAACTTTTGCTTTTTCCCCCCTACATCACAATGCATCAATGCAAAACAATCACTTAGTGCTCATCTTCTTACCCAGTGATGGCACTACGAAGTTTAAAATTGTACCATCATATTTTAAAAATAGTACCTGCTATATGTATTTACCTTAGATGTAGCGACATGTTTTATTTTCGAATTATTATTTGTATTCACTAAAGACAGCACAAAAGGTACATATACATATTATAACCCAAAAAAATTCAGTTTGTCATATAAAAATGCATTAAGATAAAAAAGATATGTAGTGGTTTTCAATTTGAAAATATATTATTTGATATGTATGCATGTTTGTGTATATCACAATAATTGCAACTTCGTGAGTTTGTGGTTTTCAGTCTATGTCTACCTTTTGGTTTGCTGCTATTTAGATAAGAAAACATTCTTTTCACAGAGCAGTTGAATATCAAACAGATAATATTCTCTTACAATTTTCGACAGTTCTGAAAATTTAACTCATCCGTGCCCACAAATCGCTAATACTTAAATCTTTATTACTAAATTATTCATAGGCGTATCGTTGTGTTTTGCGAGTTCGAATAGTACCAAAATAAGTACCATTGTATCAATTTGGCCAACGCTGAGATGTAGTTATTTAACAATAGCGAGCACATGCTTTAATAGTTTTTTTTAGTTGTCTCTATTTTTACAAAATTGAAAATCAAATGATTAGAAAGCATGTGTTCTGATTGTTGTATATGCATAGGAACGTACATCTTACGAAAATCATAGTATACATTGATCCCTCGATTTACGTCGAATTTTCTTTGAATTTATAATAAAAATCTGTAACCAAATTTCGATCGATGTCGAACGGTAACGTGCTCAAATTCTTTTTTTTTTATTTATTTATTTATTTGCACAAAATTATTTAAAAAATTTAATTTGCTAAAATTCAATCAAATAAATTGAATAGAGATAAAAAAGGATGGCAGATTCTTTTTTTCATCAGTTTTTTCCGTCATGGTAGAAAATCAGGGGTTCCAATTGCAATTGTCATCAAAACCATAACATTCATTCCCTTTTGTTATATTATTTCAAATAAATTTATTTAAGAAAGAGAATCTAAATTTCGGAAAAATGTGTATTGAGACCATAGATGCATGCATGTGCATGTACATAAATATATAAAATATTCTAACAAATATTTGTCACACAGTCGTAAATGTAACATCACTTAAAAATTGTAGTTTCTTAGTAGTGGAGAACTTTGCACACCAAGTCGTACTATGTTTTATAGTGTTTCATAACTTTGCTCTTTCACTGTATTTATTTGCGTATTTGGATTTCGTTGATCTCTATATGGCTGTAAGTTTATCTGTGATGTTTTTCGGACCCTCGCTAGTTCTGTCGATCATACAAAAAGTACATACAGATTTGCTTTTCACAGATAAGAAATTATTATTGTCGTGGAAATTTTGCTCTTGTTGTTAAGGTTCACTTTGAATCTGATGTGCTTATATTTACATACATATAACGTAAATGCCTAATACATAACTACATACATATGTATGTATATATATGTACATATGTATATATACGTACATATATGTACATGCAAATGTTTATTATTAACTTGGAGGCAAAGGTGTTTTGTATTTAGATTTCAATTGTCAATCATCAATTATTTATTATTCAAACAAAACAAAAATCTTATTAAAAGTCTGTCAATAAGAAAAGAAATACGTATGAATGTATGTAAATGTGTAAAACAATTTGTTTTTATGCTCTAATTTATATTTATGAGTTTTATTGTAAAAAAAATTGATAATTGCAAAATCGATTTAATAATGCAGAGACAAATATCAGACCTTTTACTTGTCCTTATAAACTACGAAATATATACATAGATTTTTCTAAAAATACTTTGCCTTCGGACAGAAAATGGGCAAGCAGAAGCAAGTGGTATAGAAAAAAGAAATTTTCGTTTTTAAAATAATTTTCGAAATCGATTTCTAAATGCCAGCGATCTTACGAATAAAAGTAAAAAATAAGAACAACTTCATGGCTTACATACGACATGATTTGCAATATGGCAATTTTTATTCAAAACAACAAAGACTCAAAATGTTAATTTAGAAGAAATTCCTTTATAAATATTGTCATTAATTGTTTTGTAATTTCCTCTTCGCTTTTATTTATACAAACTTTTTTTTTTTCTATGTTTATGATTTTTTTATAGTAAAAGTACTGGAATATACATATATCTCATTTTCATAAACTCATAAATTATATATTTTCCGTAAAGAAAAACTTTGAGTATATTCATACACGTGCAAACTTGTATACTAATCTAATATGTTTTCTACAATTTCTTTTCTCAGTGTACCTCGTCCAGTGTTTCAAACTAAGAAAGTCTGCACTCATCCCAAAATTGTTGAAGAAGAAGTGCTGACACCACAACACGAAGAAATCGTCAAATACATAAACGATTGTAAGTACTTGACGAACGTCATACCAGCTGGCAGAATAATATGAAATTCCTTTTTCAGCCTGGAATATAATAGTGGCACACAATCCCTACGATCGAACGCCCACAAATCCACCTGCAGCTGATGCTAACAATAATACTGGTATTGCAATTACTAAATGTTAATAAATTGGGTGGCCCCACTAAATTTTTGCTCTTTGCCTATTTTAGCTACCTCCCACACAATAAAATCAGCTAATGGTAATGGCCAAATAGCTTCTTCGTCTTCAATTTATTGCGTTGAACCTCCCAGTCCTGTTTTGAGTGATTTCAAACCATTTGATCTGGAATCGTGGTGGGGTCGTCGTCTATTTAACAACATCACCAAAAGCCTTTGAATCGTCACTCACAGCAGTTGTCAAAAAACGGAACTTTAATTTGTTGCTTTATTTTTGGGCCATTTGTTTAATATAATTATCTTTTTATATTAATTTTTTTTTTTGTAATTTTAAGTTCTAAATATAATTTTTATTACTCTACTGAATATAATTCTTATTTAAGCATTATGCCTTAAAACCGAAACGAAAGAAACCAGAAACTGTATAAATCAAGTATCATTGTAAAAATATCGCCATTCATTGTTGGAAAAACAAGAAACGTCTTCCTTTATTCATAAAAAATAATAATAATTTTAATTACATTTTTCATAGTTTCTTGATTATTAATTTTGCTTTGAAATAAATTAGATGTACTTTTTTTATTAAATAAATATCCTTTCCATCTAAAGTTATTGTTCGCAGGCGGAAGAAAACAAGTAATAAACACAAAATATAAGGAAGTTCAAACAAATTAAAATACTTTATTTTAGTCTTCAACTTTGAAAACGTTATTTATGCAGTTTTATTATAAATTTCGTTGGATCGATTCACTTAATTAAAAAGTTGTAAAAAAATCTGGAAACATGGAAAATCGATTATGACTTTAGTCACATTTCGCGCATAAACTCGTAAGCAGTTGTTAATCAATCTGTAGCTAAAGCAAATGAGTAGCTAATTATCTAGGAAGAACATTTCTCATTACTTTTTAGGAAATCTTATGCAATGCTAAAAGTTTAATAGTGTTAGTGTTGCTTTTATTTTCCTAATTTAAAAATATTCAATTTGATCATTTGAAGAGTTTCTAATCGCATTTCACTGATGTTAAAAAATTTGTTGTATAATTTAGCAAAAAATGAAAAAAATTATAATTTTAGTTTACATATATTTATTAATTGATATTAGATTGGGTTTTTGTGTGTAATATGTACTAATAGACATATGATATGCACTGTACATTTTTTTGTATTGCGTCCTTATGAAACTCTGTACCTTGTTCGAATACAAAGCCATCAGACATCCAAAAATGTGGTTATCCAATGCGGATGTCATTGTTAAGTTCAAGGAAAAATAACCTAAATTCCCAATTTTTAGAAAACCGAAAGATGAAAGAGTAAATCGAAAAGTTTTTTAACTGGAATTTAACGGTTATTTAGTGATGTTAGACTTGTTAGCACTTTACAAAGCATTAAGTGTGCTGCCAAGTTCATTATAAAATTATACCGTCAAATTAAACGTGTTTCTTTTCAACTATTAAAAAGGTTTTTTCCAGATTATTGGTAAAATTGTTTTAAACGCCCTTGAATTTCAAATGGCTTCGCGATTGGAAAACAACAATTTTGTTATTTTGTAACGTTTTTATCACCATAAATATTTAAATGCTGCCAAGTCGTCAGTTATTGCAGTTCTCTTAAGAAACCAGTTCCTCTCTATAAACCAGTTCCTCTCTATTTATTTTAATATGCTCAAAATAATATTAAGACAATAACTGTCACAAATTGTTTAAGCAGTTTGTTGTTTTTATTTTCACTCGTTCTGTGGTACATCTCTACAGCATTAAATTAGCATTTAAATCAATTCAAGACAAGTTTTTTTTTTCCAAATCTAATAGAAACCAGAAATACAAATTAATACGGAATCAAGCAACAGAGAAGAGCACATCATGTTCTAAATTGTTTACTTTGCTATATATTTTTAATAACAAAAATTACAAAAAAAAAAAATCTTCCTCCAGTGATTTAAAGTCCTTTCGACAAACAAATATTAAGAGAATATACAATAATATAGTAAAATATGACCAACATATTTAACGTTGTGGGAAAACTGTTCAAGAAGCATCCATTTCTAACCAACAGTGCAGTGTATGGCAGCCTTTATGTGGGAGCTGAGTTCTCACAGCAGTATTTAACAAAAAGAGTTCTAGTAAGTTTTTTAATTCTACTTAATTTATCGTTGTGTTGTACGTACATATAAACAATTTGCAATAAAATTACCTAATAAGAAAACAAAACACATTCACACATCACACTTAATACACTTTTGTTATTGGAAACATCTTAGGTGGAAAAAGATTCCTTGAAAGAGGACATTGATTATGCGACTGTGGGTCGGTATGCAGTAATGGGAACTGCTGTCTATGCACCTTCATTATATATATGGTTTGTTTCAGTTTCTTTTTATATCCTACAATTTAAGGCGTATTTGTATATAACATGTCACCTACTGTCTTAGATCATTGCCTTGTTACTGTCACAATTCTCTTTTGTGTTATTTAATCTTTTTTTATACAATATGCCGATGAAAATTTATTTTTTTTTGCATAGACAATATTGTGTATAAATTGGAATTTTTATTGTATGAAAGCACTGCGTCCACCAGCACCACATCAATTAAGTTTAATAGAAAAATTAGAAAAAGAGAGCACAACGGTTATGTTTATGTCATGTCACTCACTCAATCTCTTACTCATTCACCAAATTTTATATTTACTAACAGCATTTTCGTGTATTCTCTCATTTATTTCGAAACGTACAACAACTACAAGAACAACTCGTTTTATTGTTGTTTTGACATCCAAACACTCAACCAGAACTAAGAGTAGATGATACGGGAATAGAATCCCGTGTAGGCAAATATGCAATGTCGCTATAAAATATTTTGTTTATGTGTTTTCGCAAAACGTAAGAGACATTTGACAGCTCGGATCTCTATACACATAAATCAGCTGGCGTTACGAGAGTACATTTGTTATTGTTATACCACAGTAGAGAGCTTTTACAAAAGCTTCTCTTAAAAAAATTGTTTGCTTTATTTACACAACAAACAAACACGTGCTGCTGAAGGTTTCAAATAATATTTATAAGTGTATCAGTGTTGCCAGGAGGAAGATTCTAAAAGTTACGAATTTTTTTAAAAAATTTTCAATTAAATATTTTTAATTTTCATATGTTTCTCAAATAAATAGTAAAATTTTCGTGTTTTACACAATATGCACATGTATGATGGCAAAAAAAGAAATTTATTTATTGAACAAAAATTAAGCTTAAAATAAAAACTACAGAAAACATATTCAAGAATAAGAAATATATACCTCTACAGTTTCAAGATCATGTTCATTGCCTGAAAATTAATTTTTTAATTATATTACACACTTATTTAAGAAGATATTTAAATTCTTTGAAACCATAGATTTAGAAGGGACATATTTTGAAAGGTTCTTAAGTAATAGTTAATGCCGATATCCTATCCACTCAATAGAAGAAGATAAATGTATAAAAATCAATGATATTTTTTTTTACTAAAAGGAATTTTAGTAAAGAAATTGCGCACGGCGTCGACCCCTGATAACAGTATCCCATAAAAAGGGATAAATTGTTAGTATAATACAACCCAAAATCGATGATTTCGTTTAGAACTTCTATATCCTGTTCTATTACGACACGTATGACATCATTGGCGTGTAAATTCCACGGCGAATCAAGTCTCAAATTTATTTTACAAAATTTTCACTGTAGGCAGAAATATACCTGGGCGTGTGATGCTATATAAGCGAGCAACAAATGAGAGTCATAATCCGGAGAAATAAGCATCTTAATCAAAAAGTTCACAAATGCATGGGCTATTACTTTTTGCGATATATGCAAAAACACAACATAAACACTAGAAACAACCTTTTTCTTTATTTATTCTCATATTAAAACTAACACCTAACAATTTTTTAAAATTTAGCTTTTAACAATCACTCACGAATTTAATTGAAATTGCTTCCTCACTCACCAAATATTAACTGCAAAGCACTTTAAACTTGCACCGCACATGTCTTGTGGCATGTTGCTTACAGCAATTGTTCAATGCAACAAATGCTTACGAGATTTCTTAACACTTAAAATTGTCTCTTCACAAAAAAAGGTACAAATGGCTGGATCGTACATTCCCTGGCACTGCCAAGAAAGTAGTTTTAAAAAAATTGTTCATCGATCAATTTGTGTTGACGCCCTATTTATTGACTGTATTTTATACAGGTAAAATATTTAAATTGTTTTGCAAAAACCAATTGAAAATGTCATTTCATTGCAGGCATGTCTTTGATGGAGGGCCGTGAGAATCTTACCGAGGAATTGAGACAAAAGTTTTTGCCAACTTTTGAAAGATCTTGCATGTTTTGGCTGCCCGCTCAAGTTTTCAATTTCGTACTGATACCGCCCAGGTTCCGGGTAATTTACATGGGCGTTTGCGGTTTTATATGGGTGAATATTTTGTGCTGGATAAAAAGACAACGAGCAGAAAGTAAAGAGGAACCTGCCTTGACAGCGAATTAAGGAGCAAATTCCTGATATAAACTGATTGATATTAACTGCGTGCATTCCAAACACGATGAAACAAATTGATATTAAAAGCATTACACTCCTATTATTATAGTAATCGATTAGTAGTTTACAATTTTAAAGCTAAGAATTAATTGCCTTTACATTATTCGCCTTTTCTTTTTATGAATTAGAAATAAACAAGAAAGAAACCCGACTAAGAAACAGAAATTGCTTTGTTTTTTGTGTGTGAAGATAAATTTAAATTTATATTAGTGAAGACGCAAACCGAAAGTTGTAGCAAACATATTCTGCAGTTAACAGAGCTCTGTTAAGCACTTAACATTTGAAGTAAAATTTGATTAAGTTCATTTGGAAGCCAAAATCTAGGAACTGGAGCCAGTTCTGCCCAAACTAGTGAATAGAAATTATGGCCCAAGAAATACTTAAGGGATGTACTGAAAATATAAAATATTGTAAAAACATTAATTAACAAAAAAAGAAAATATATTTTCTTGGAGAAGTTTTCGGTCATTGTGGGAAAACGGCGATGGGTACACATATGCCATTATATACAATGGAGCGACTTTGGCCCAAGTGGCCAAATAAGGAGGTGGCATGCACTTCCAGTATATACAAAATGATGTATGTGATAGATGACACTCCCATAATAATTTTTTATTTACTGGCAATGCATGCCAACTCCTTATGTGGCCACTTGGGCCAAAATCTCTCCAAGATCACGCACACTCTCATGGACTGTAAACTGGCCTTTCATGGGCTGTAAATATTTTCACAAACTCAATTCAGCTATTCCAATTGTTGTGTGTGATAGAAGGCAATTCCAATATGTGGTTTCGTAACTGCTCACGTCAAAACATAAATATTTAACTCGGCATATTTACCTTCACACACATTTGTGAATGTATGTGTGTGCCAGGGTTACTGCGCTGTTGACAATATGGCCATCTATTAATGTCGTCTTTTAACAAACTAAACAATTAAAAATCGTAAGTACTCAATCAATTAAATTTTTGTAAGAAACTTTCCGGAGAGTTCTCCATCTCGTGGGAGTACATTTAATTCTTTATCTTGTAGGTTATACGTACGTTTACATGCATGTGCGTATGGATGTGTGCGGATGTGCATTTGTATATGTGTATGTTTTAAAATCTAATTTTACATCGAAATAGAAAGTCTAAACTTTCAAACCTAAATACACACAATATTTTATATTAGACCAGCCACCATGGCCAGTTCCCCCCACCCTTCAGTCCGGTCATACCGCCAGAAGTTTGTTTTCTAGTGAGTTTATTTTTTTTATCAGAAGTTGGTCTTTTTATTTACTTCCGCTTGTTTGTTCAAAGCGGAAAATTAATTCCATCTTGGCTCGTTTCCGTTTATCTTGTAAAACACATTTTTTTCTCGAGTCATCTTGTATGTGTTCTCCTACTTGACTTACACAGGCGGTAGACAAACTGACGGAGCAGTCAGCAGTTGCTTTTGTTGTTTATTTTATTTTGTTTTATTTTACTTACAACTGAAGTGTAAATAGAAGTAGGATGTGCACCAAAAATCTCTTGTTGTCCTAGAAATATGTGTGTGTGTATGTGTGCGTGCGTGATTGTAATGGTAGTGGTAAATGAAAGTACGAGTGGTGTTTATTATTTTGTGGATCGTCCATTTTTTTCCTTGTATTTGTTTTGTTTACATACTTATATTTTGTATTAGATAAAGCTGTGTATCTGTATACGTGTAGCACATTAGAGTGGTTCACGAAAAAACAAAAAAATATTTTTCAAATTTGCTGCGATAGCATGGTGGAACAGATTTTCAACACTAGACCCGAACCAGAGCTTCAAAGGTCCTGTAACACACTTTTTACAGTAGCACATTTTGTTAACAGTCGTGGCAAAAAGAAATGCTGTGGATATTAAATGAATTTTTGCATATCGTAAGCGAACTTTTACTGGCCAAGTATCAATGTGTGTGAAGATAAATTTAAATTTATATTACCGAAGACGCAAACCGAAAGTTGTACAAAATATATTCTGCAGTTAACAGAGCTCTGTTAACCACAAACTACTGAATAGAAATTACGGCCCAAAAAATACTTAATCAATATATGCTTAAGGGATGTACTGAAAATAAAATATATAGTGAAAACATTCATTTGAAAAAAAAATCCTGGAGAGGTTTTCGGTCATTGTGGGAAAATGGGGAATGTGAGTGAAGATAAATATGCCGAGTTAAATATCTTTTGACGCAAGCAGTTACGAAACAACGTATTTAGCTGTAAAGTTAAATATGTTATGACGTAACGAAATGGCACACAGTGACTTTTTTATGAAAATTCATATTTAATACATTTTTTGAGCATTTTGTAAAAATATTTACTGGCAATGAAAGTTCAATTTATAGGCCATGAGAGTGTGTGTGATCTTGGAGGGATTTTGGCCCAAGTGGCTAAATAAGGATTGGCATGCATTGCTGGTATATACAAAATGATGTATGGGGTAGAAGACACTCCTATAATCATTTTGCATTTATATATATATATATATATATATATATATATATGGATTTTCACAAAAAAAATCCATTTGCCATTTCGTTGCGTCATAACATATTTAACTTCACCGCAAAATGCGTTGTTTCGTAACTGCTTACGTCAAAAGATATTTAACTCGGCATATTTATCTTCACGCATATAAATGGGGATGGTTACACATATGGCACTATATACAAATGGTGGCCCAGGGTGCCCTTTATACAGTAGAAAACTATCTGCAATAATTTTGGAATTCGAATAATACAAATTTTAAAAAATCTGGCAACACTAGTTTGATCTTCAAGCAAGGCCCATCTTACAAAATGGAATGTTTTCATGTTCATACAAAGTGAGTCACTCTAATGCGTGAAAAATGTATTTTGGACTGTTTTCGTGGCCTCAATATTGTTGTTTAAGATAGAAGCTGGTCAAAATGTTAGAGGAGGGGGTGAGGTACAACTTCTTAAAGCTAAATGAGCTTAGAAAAATAAAATTGTTTGCCTAAAACGAGTTCAGGATATTCCAACATGCGAATGAAAACAGCCAGAATTGTTTTTAGCAAATTGTTATTAATATTTTTAATTAAAATAAACACATTAATAATCTCACAATTATGGAACTGCCTTCATAAAGAAAAAACGATCTTAAATATTGTTGTATGTAGTTAATCAGTTGGATTTTTTTTTTTTAGTTTTTCGAAATGGCGAAATGAAACTACTAGATTTACCAAATACTATAATTTTTCAAACAGCATTTTCCACAACGTGGGAAACGATTTATGCAAATTTTCACAAACTGAATTCTGTGGGTCTAACATTCTATGCAATAGCCACCATTCCTCACGAGGTGGCCTCCAATCCAACATTTGCTGACTTTGATGAAAATGTTGCCATTTTACAAAAACATTTTTAAATATAAATCGTAATTTGGGCTGTGAGTTTTCTGCTCGCCTTTGCAGGCTGGCTTTTTAATTTGTTGGCGAGAGGCGTTGGGAGGCCAGTGGGGCAAAACAAAATGCACGACATTGAAGGTGCCGCATTTATCGACATTTATCTTTATATTTTTAGTTTTTCCATGGTTTATTTATTAGGAAAAAAAGCAAGTTTAGTTATGTGATATATAGAAAGTCGTGAGAAAAAAGTCATAAAATGTGAATGTACGTGGCTTCTCCTAAGGAAAATTGTCAAAAAGGCATAGTTAAAATGACACTCATATGAAATTTAAGCGTGTTTAGTATAGAAAACGCATTTGTAATTTCCTTGTCCTCTAAGCAGAAATAAATAAAGCATATAAATAATATTTTTTGTTTGTAAAGACCTTAAAAGTTTTGTTTTATTGCTACATTTTCTTGAGATTCTATAACTTGCCAAAGATGTTTCCACAGTCTTTGTTATATATTTCCGTTTAATTTTCTTGTTTGTACTGTATAGTATGTATGTACACTTATTCAAATAAACAGAGAGAAAAAAAATGATGCAGGAAGGAAGTGACCATGAGTTCCAGTCAGCCAGTATTAATAAACTCCACACAGCACATACACATGCAATCTTCAGCAGTCAAATGGGTCCGTAACAAAATACACTTAAATATGCACCCCCTGCCAGGCACTGTTGTCCACTACATTTAAGAATTACTTAAGCTAAAAACTTGAAAGATTCCCAGCAAAAACTTTGCTTGCAAGCAAGGCGAAATAGTAGACAAGGGCCTAAGCTGCAACATGTAACTACGGGTAATTACAATTCCAGCCACGAGACCCCCTTGGCGCCTATATTTTTGATTTAATGAAAACGATTTTTGGTGGGTATGTTTTTGTTTAAGCCTCTTTATGTCTTCTTAGACTTTTTTCTACTGAAGTTTCAGAAAATTGCTATTTAATATTTTGCGCTGAAAATTCTGACTGACGTCGACAATGATGTACTCGTAGCTAGTATAATGGAAATAAAAACAAATTAGATTCATCATCGAACTGCACACAATTCCTAAAAAAATTTAAAAAAAATCCCAAAATTGGGGTTTTCAATATTTCCGCATTCTTCTTATTTTTCTCCAAATACGGGCAATTATTGCCCGTAAATTGTGTATGGAAAAATTTTCAACTGGGAAATGCATGACCCAATTGCGGTATTTTATGGCTATTAATTGAAAATAATGAAATAAATAAATACCACATTTTGATTACTTTGCAACACATTACAAAACTACACCAAAAAGTCCAACTTCAGTATTCATCAAAAATAATGTGTCCTTGAAGTGCGTTTGAAAAAATAATTTTCAGTTGCACATTATTTTTTATGAATACGACAGCAAAAGTTTTTGCTGGGTTGGCAAAAAAATATATTTAATTTTAATGTTGCTTGTTGTTCTACTGCAAGTGAAGACGAGAAAAAAAGAATTAATTCAGACGAAAACAAGAAGAGAGAAAGAAAAGAAAGGAAGAACGAGTAAAAAGTGACTTGTATTTTAATTATTTTGTTGTTCCGTTTTTCATTAAAATTAAATAGTTGCAACTCTTCAAAGTCGTTAAGGCTGGGTTGTTGTCGTTTGTTTGCTGCTGTCTGTTTAATGCCATTTAATTGCTGTAAATTTTCTACTGAAGCTACTTGCCAAATCTTGGCACATAATGTGAAAGCCAACAAACATGGAGTTTAAACAGAAACTTCAACCCCTCCTGCCAACACTCACACACACACACACAGGCACTCACACACCCACATTTAACAACCTCAATGGAATATAAAAATAATTTGTGCCACTTTCTGTACATTTATTTGTACTGTCTATGCATGTATGTATGTGTGTGTGTATGTATATATGTACGTGTGTTTGTTTGCATCTCGCATCCAGTTTACAAACAAGTTAGTAATTCGCAATTACCGCTAAAACAAATACATAATAAGAGCAAAACGAGATATTAATAGCAAGAAAAGTAGCAGCAGTAGCAGTAAATTCTATACCAAAACAAATAAACCAAATAAATATCGCACACACACACACAAACACAAAAGAAGTCAAATAACAGCAAAAGATCAAGTGATGGATAAACACACCACTAACTTAACTTTAGGTGATTGCAAGAACACACATTTGGGAAGTGCTGCACTTTCCCAGCAAACGTGTAGTGGTTTTATCATTTGATATCACACAATCACAGATGTAATTACTTTGCCTAGGATTTCCAAGTGCGCACACACGAATATGATTGACTCAACGGAAGGCTGTTGAATCATGATCTCTATAGTATATTAAATTTTTTTTAATGATTAAAAGACATAGAGGAAAGAAGAATTAATGCAGACAGAATTTTAATATGCTCTCATATTTAATCACTAATCGTAAATTTTTTGTAATTTTATTGCTTTATTTTTTCCATATGGAAACTTCTCGCCAGCTGCAGAACATGAACAAAGATTTCAGTCTGAAAAGGATGTGCTCCTCATGTTTGCTGGGTTACTATTTGTTTTGCGGTAACATTTAATTCTTACGTGCATGAGTATAATAAGAAAACTCTCGTGTAACCGCTTCCAAGCCATTTGAAGTTTTATCGTTTTAGTTGTTGTTTCGGCTGTTGTCCTTAATACAGTGATGTCAAATGTGATTGTGTTGGTAAGATCACTCTTATCTCTTACATTCCCAGCGGGAGAAATGTGCGGTTGCGAGGCCTAACTAGTGGCCTTTTCTAAGGGTATCCTTTTATTTACCAATAATATCTTCTAATTTTATAAGTTGTAAAAAAGGGTTTCGAAAATTGCCAAGTGCTCAGATATTTAATTTTAAAATGTTTCTCCATTTTTAAGCTGAACATTTGGTTAGTTTATATACAAGAAAAACAATTTTTACAAAAAGTCTTACTTATGAATTGATTTAAAAGCTACTTTAAGAAATTTTCGAAAAGATGTACCTACATACAGTGGATCCAACTTATTTCAAGCCTCTTATATGTATTGTATATATATATTTATATAAATATATTATTTCTGTTTAGAGGCCTCAAAACAGGACTTGCGATACTTCCCGCTGAATGAGAGTGTTTTTCAGTAAACAATTATATTTTACGCTCTCAAAATAAAAGAGCGTAAGCGTACATGTGAGTTTTGCTTCCACAATTGTGTATGAGGCTGACATCACTGCCTTAATACCGCTTTTGTTGTTATTATTATGTATCCTGTGATCCGTTTGCTTTGTGATATTTGCTCATGTTCTCTTAATGAAAACGACAACGAAGATGAAAACGAATTAGAAATCAATTTAGCAGTTCTGTTTATGTTTGTATTCGTGTCATACTGTTGCCTCTTGCAGAAAAACAAATAAAATAAAATGAAAATACTTGCTGCTACGGATGCAAAGCGGAAAGTTTTTAAATGCTAGAATACTATTTGGCTCCGTTCTGTTTAACGATAAAACTGATTACATCAATTCATTTTGCGACATATTTTCACTGAAGCTCGTTTTTAAAGGTCAGAAGAATTTTTTATATAGTTTTGGCCAACAGAATTTGAACCGTAAAATAGATAAAATATTTCCAAGGTACGAGTATTTTGTGCAACTCTCTTTCGTGCATCAATTCCTATTTTCACAATTACCGACGCTCAGACAAGCTGCAAGTTCTAACTAAAGCACCGGTATGAAGTCAAAGCAATCAATAGTTGAATTTTTAATAAAAATTCGGCCTTTCAATGAAGTTTCATACATAGAATTTATCTAAGAAATACATGCCGGGAAAATGTGAATACCTGGGCGAATAAAAATGATTGAAACTTGAAGGTTTTATGCTCGTCCATCAACAGTTGGATTTTTATTAAATATTTGGATTTTTATTGAAATTTTATATGATGAATTTACCGGCCATTTTTCCCTACAAAATCACCGAGCTGTACCTTTTCCAAATTAATTCGCGATATGACTGCCTTTGGTCCCACTGTGCATCGCTGAGAAATATTAGGATGAATGAATTATATTTTTTTATTTTTAAATGCCGACTGGGCCATGCCACAAGCTATAGTTGGATCTCATAAATGACATTTAAAAAAAAAACAAATTCAAAATTTTGTTGTTTGATCGACACAACAACAGTTTACGGCATCGCCGCACTGGCCGTAAAAAGTTCTGTATTTATGTGAATAAATTTGTTTTAGCTAAAGGAGGCTGTTGTAAAAAATATGTGTGCATGGATGTGCCATATCTATTCTAGCAAAATTATTGTGACGGAATAGAAATGCATTTTTGCCGCCCATTCGGAACGTACGAGTTTTTTTTTTTTGAATAGCTTTTAAATGATTTGACATGACAAAATTAATTGTTAATCCCTCAACTTTTTTGCGGTCACTATTTAAACCGTTGGGTAATTGTGGCAGATTAGATTACAATTTTCTGGCCTAAACGGACAGCTCTCATGTATTATATATGAATTTACATACACACATGGATATACTTACACATGCGTGAGTTATACACACCCGGACCCATCCACAAAATGCACTGCTACACGTGAGTGATTACGTAGGCATACCTAAATGTTCGTGTACGGATGTAGGTGTGCTTGTACATTAAGTATATGTGTGTATGTGTGTGTGTGCATTTGGGCACTTGCATACATTTTGATTTAAACGGTTTTGCAGTCACATGCATGTGTGGGTTAGTGGACGTGTTGATAAACATTTGTTATGACACTAATATTGCCTCGTGTAGGGCCAAATGCAAGCGTATGTGGGTTTAGATCACATACGATGTACATTCACCAACACAAACAAGTATGTGTATGCGTGTGTGTGTATGCAGGCAATAATCGTACATTTGGTATTACAAAATTTTACATTGAAATGTTGTTGGGTTCTGCGGTTGATTTTGATTGTAAAAGGATTTTATAAATTGGCTTTCATCGGCAGAAGAAGTAGAGGAAAAAAATCTCAAAACAGCAGCAAAATAAAACAATAACTGCAGCAAAAAATAAAACGAAAAAACTAGACCAACAAAAGCAACGTTTTTTGTTGCTGTTGTTTGTACGTGTGTTTGTGTGTGTGTGTGATTTTTTTGTATGCTTCTGCAAATGCATCCGTAGATATCAAGAGATTTGCTGTGGTTGTACAACTCACAATCAGTTGCATATTAAAATCAGTAGGCTTCACTGCATCTAAACTGTGCAAAAGTGCCGGACCTCCCAAACTTTCATTTGAGTGTACGTGTGTGATGTCTATGTGTGTGTGTGTGCAAATGGATTTCGTTCATTTTTTTAACACTTTTTTATGAATGCATATGAAAGTGGATTTCATATTTTTGAAAATGCGTGCAAAATGCATTACATGTAAGTGGTTAAGAACTCTCTGTTTGTCTGTCCGCGTGTCCTGATTTCCATGTAACTTGTACTTTTTTTTTTTTTTGAGCAGTTGTTCTAAAACACAAAAGTTTCTGTTGGCCTATTTGTTAAAGCTGTTACTAAGGCAAACAGTAGTGGTCTTTTTTTTCCAATAAGTGAGCCATATTATTTCATACAATGCAGAGAGTCTAAAGTTTAGAGCAGGAGGAAGTTGGAGGCAGGAAAAAAGCATTTTATTAGCATGAATGGATTCAGTAGTTGTTTTTAGTGGCATTTGTTTTACGGGTATTATTTCATTTTTAGGTTATAATAATTGTTTATGACATTTTACTTGTATTTAGATTATATATCTATTTATTTAAGTACATACCGACGCACACTCACACACACACACTCATATACATTCATATATACATATGTTAAATGTTAAAATGCATGTATGAACAATTTTTTGCTTTATTACATAAAATATTTTTGTGAGTATTTTGATTTATGCGTGTGTGTGTGTTTGTGTCTGTGTGTAAGCATACATTTATACAGGTATTGTGGAGACGGTAGTATTGAAAATGCTCAAGTATGAGTGGGTAGTATCACAGCAATACAAAATTTAATAAAACAACTTAATAATTAGAAAAAAGGAAATAAAAATTAGCAAATAAATAAAATAAATTAACATACGAGAAGTGTTGTTTGAAACAAAGCTGTTTTAGCTCTGTATTTTATGAAAAACTCTTGAGAATAATTATGGAAATAATAAGAATAAATGATGGAACATTAAATTTAAAATTAAAGCATTTTTTGCTGTGTTTAACAATTAAAAAAGCAATGACATTCCGCCGATATATAGCACAGACACATGCTGTTCAGTATAGACATTTAGCCGTGTCTCTCACTACCTCTCTGAGTATAACTTTAAAAAATTACTGGACAAACTTTCATTTGAATATGTGCTCTTAATCTATTGCGAAACTCTAAAAAGTTCCATTTCTAAAGTTGATGTTCTTAATCTGCGTTGCGATATTCTGCATCATTAAAGAACTAATCGGTAGTCGACATAATTTAATAACGCTTCGAGTGCTCTACTGTGCATTAAGCCATTTTGCGTCAAAGGCAATCGATTTGTATGCAATTAAACCAACTGCATTGAGGCTTAAATTTTTTCTTGCACCTACAATATTTTTTCTTTGGCATATAATTTATTATGAAAATCCATTAAAAAACTTTTTTTTTTGTATTCGTTAAAAGCGATTTCGTTTCTGTACTTTATTTGCAATATAAATTTTGTTGTTGCACTTTCATCTACAAACACAAACACACTGTTTTCACATAAAACCATAATCAAACTTCTTATGGGTACTCACCCACCATTAGTTTATTGGCCATAAATTTTTATTTATGTTTTTAAAATTGCATTAGAAAACCCAACAACTATACAGACTTCCGCTCTGGCGAGGGAAATCTGAAAAGGCAATTCTATTCGATTATGTGGATTTTTTTTGTAGTAGGAAGAAATTAAATCTCACACAAAGTTAAAAAAAAATATTTAATTTATAGATTCAGAAGAGAATTTATTTGAAGAGTCTTGGACAAAATTTAATTTAAATTTAATTTAAAATAATTAATACAAGTTTTCATTGTTTCAAAAGGATGATATTTAAGAATAGACTGTGAAAATATGTATAACATTTTGTTCTAGTGCACCCTACTTCCAGCATTGATTGAAAGTGGCATTTTGTTAAAAAAAAAAAAATTTGCAACCTTCCTTTTCTCCGTATCTAGTTTTCTTCTGCTGAACACTCCAAGATCAGCATCTGCAAAATATCATCCAGTTTCGGCGCAGATTACCAACGCAGTAATTTTACAGGATACTTTCCAGACTGCCTAACAATTGCAGGCATAAGTACCCGGTTATTGCCATAAATTTATTTGAATTTTATGGTGCAATTCTTTAAAATATTGCCGAAGTCTAATTCAAAACAGTTCTAATCGAGTTCAACGAGCGAGAGAAACATCTACAAAGAAAAAGAAAAGCTTCTGTTGTCTGCATTTTACTGCACTTAAGGATAATTATTCGACAATGATTTCACTTGGCATTGCCAAGAGCGTAGACGTCTGTACCTAAAAATTCGACTCCAGATATTGTCAAATATTACCATCAGAACTAATGGGTTGCAGGAAATTTAAATGTATCGATGTGGAATTAAAGTTGCGTTTGTGTTTGTGCTCCACATGTATCTTGCATTAATTAAGTTTAAGGTTTTCTCGTTTACGGACTACTAAAAATTGGAGGAAGAGGCGACATCTTCAACAGAAACTACCAACCGAAGAAAATCTGTTAATTTTGTTCATTTTTATGGTGTGGCGCAGACACACACACACACACACACACACACACACACACGAGTATTTTGTTTAATGTTCAGAGTGTTAAAGGTCAGAATGAACGAATACTGTTTTAATTATGATTCATGGCATTTTGCTGCTCAGAAGTTAAATGAGCTAATATTTTAACAAATTCATATGAGACTAATGCCAATAATTTGTGCATTTCTGTGCAATAAGGAAACGTTTGTTTGGTTTGAGTAGAAAAAAAGAGTTATTTCATATAAATTTCATAAAAATAAACTGGCCTTTGCCTAATCAATAAGAAAAGAAAACAGAAGGGAAATACAATTTGTGATGCATATTTGCGTCATTGCATCTGCCGTATGGTGAAATTGTGTATGTCGACTTCTCGTATTAAATTTTCATTGCCAGAAAAATTTTTGTTTTGTTTTTTTTTAAGGGTGATAACGAAGGAGTAACTGAACAGTTTTCCATCTGAATTGTTCCAGTTAGTTAATAATTTTTCAACACAGTAGTAAATTGAAAGATCGGCATAATTTGTGTATGTTTCTGTACATCCAAATCGAATTGACATGTCTAATCAGGGGGCAAATTATGGCATTCGATGTCGATCGAAATTTGTATTAAAATTTTATAGAAATTTCTTTCGATATCGAATGCTGTAATTTGACTCCAGGGGGCAAATTACAGCACTCGATAGCGAACGAAATTTTTATATAAAATGTTTTGAAATTTCGATCGATATCGAATGCGGTAATTTGGCCCCAGGTATCACAGATCGGTCTGTGGTAACTTTGAAAGGCTAAAAATTGCTTGTCTCCCTAAAACCTTGTGTGTCTGGAGATGCAAACTGCTGTCTTCACGACAAATACTCATTCTACGAAAAGTTCTTTAAAAATTATATTCTAATATGTGCCACGCCCACACTATTTCTAGCCAACCGATTCTTATGATAATTTTGACACACGTTGACTTTCCGTGCCTACACTTACCCCATTATTCATAAAAGTTATGAGAGTCTAATAACAGCGTAATAAAACAGAATTTCATATGAAATTTGCTCTATTACACTCTTATAAGCTTCTCATAATTTTTATGAATAAGGGGGTTAGACTAAATAACTATTACTAAATCATATAATAAAATTAGAAGAACATTAGGCAGTGCCACACCCACAAAAAGATAGTATAATTTCCTTAGGCAGCTGTCAATACCAAATGTTTGTTAAATTATTGTCTCAAAACTTCTTTTTATTAGTAACAATAAAATTTATAAGTAAAGTAAATATATTGATTTATTTTTATTGACCTTATCAGTTTACTGTAATATTAGTCAAGCTTGTGGTCGTTTTTTATAAAATATTATTTCTTATAATTTTTATTCGATTTTTTTTTTTACATTGTTAATTTTTTCAACGGGCTTAAGTTCGAATCTGCATGACTGCAAATGATTTTTTTTTATTATTTTTTTAATAAATGAATTTGTTCAAATTGTATTTATTATTTTATATTAAGATTGGAATATTAAGAATATTTTCAAAAATCATCAAACCAGCAGAACGGATCAGTACTGATTTCGAGGCCGCTACGCCATCTCATCAGCGTTCTTTGTTAAATTTTTTTCACTTTTGCAAGTGGTGCTAGTTAGTAGGAATATCAACTACTTTTATTTTTTATTTTTTAAAAAAAGAAAAAAAATTATTTCCTGAAGATGTTAACAAGCTGTTAACGAAATATCGAATAAAAATTATAAGAAATAATGGGCCTTATTACGGTTCTCGATTCGACTCGAGAGAATGTAATAGACTAAAGGAATATACACGATTTTTCTTTAATCTATTACAAACACTCGAGTCGATTCGAGAACGGTAATAAGGCAGAATATTTTATAAAAAGCGACCACAAGCTTTACTAATATTACAATAAAGTAAAAATATATAATAAAATTTTCAAAAAATAATTTTAATTTTTGTGACAAGTGCTACACCCAAAAAAAAGCCAACGAAAAGTCACGCAATGCGTTTAATTAATAAAAATTAAATCGCAGAAAATAAGGCCTGGAAGAAGGAGGGTGATTGCACTCCTTTAAAGTGCCTGCAGTGGCATATAAATCTGCAGCGATCATTTAATGTTATAATTCTTTTAATTTTTTGACCAATAATGCATTACCATACATCTGACTTAAAGTAATAATGATAAATAAAATGCAATTTTGTATTTTGTTTTGGTTACCGTATGGCTGTGGAGCTCCTTTAGGTTGGCCGGCTGGCAGAAAAACAAATTTTAAAATGCTCCATTATTTAAGTTTCCGGCAGATTGCTGCCCGTAAAAGTGGGCAGCAAAAGTGCACAAACACATAAACTATTTAAATGCAAATTGCTCTCCAATAAGGATACGATGAATATAAGTTTTCTCTCTTTGTGTGTGTGTGTGTACGTGTGTGCAACCACGGCTTTGGGTCTGTATTTAATGTTGCTAAAATTTTAGCTACAAGGACAACAACAAGAACGAACATTAACCATCCAACATTCGCTTTATTTCGCTTCATTATTATTATTGTTATTTGTTGTTGGTGTTGTTGTTTTGCAAGTATTTTTGCATTTTTCTGTTGTCTTTGGCAACATTTCGAAAATTAACGTTTCGTAGCAGTTTGCGAACACATATGAGCTTTTAATTGCAATTTAATGGCGGGTCATTTATTATCTAGGAAAACTTTTAGAGACTGCAGTAGTACCAGCAGCAGCAGCAGCAGCAGTAGTTGCTTTTATTGTCCAGTGTCGTGAGTTGGCGCGTTTAAATTTTACGATTGTCTATGGCCAACTGCTGAATATGTAAATATATTGCACACGAACTACTTAAAAATATGGTTAAAAGTTTACTTCCATTCAGACCCAGGAATGTCATTTATGCATTATGGTTATGCTCGTACGAGTGTGTCGTGCATCAATGTTTGTTAATGCCCAGCCCTGCCGGTCTGATAAAGCCAGTGGCTTTCAATGCATTACACTTCAAGTGAGAAGTACTGAAGAGCTACTTGGCACTTGTACAGCACGCTCTCTTAAAAGTAAAGCTATTTGGAGTTGTTCTGTCCAAGAACCAGTGGGCATTGAGGGACGGAACCCCTCATACAAAAGAACACAAATAAAAATTTGCAACATAATGGCATTTTGGCAAAATCATGGTTATAAATTTCACTGTGGCTTGTGCTCTTTCATCTTAAACCCTGTAGCAGCAAAAATCTTTGGCTGCATACAATGTGGTGTCACATTAATTAATTGTATTACTAATTGGAAATTTTCATGGCCGCTTTGTATCGGGTGGGCCATCTATCGGTTTAAATTTGAACCAGCGGTTATTTCGTACAAAATTCAGGATATTGTCACAAAATTCAGGATATTGTCACAAAATTCAGGATATTGTCCCCACTGAACGAAACGAATCAATTTACGCTTGAGTAACTTGAGTTGGGACTCATTGGAAATTTATTTCCAAAACAAAGACAATTAATTGGTGGGATTTTTCGATTTTGAAAAGAAAAATTATTTTTTTTTTTTGGGATGAAGATAATTTTCATGTTGGTGGGCACGTTAATAAGCAAAATTTCCGTATTTGGGGCTCAGAAAATCCTCAAGTGGTTTTACAGAAGCCAATACACTCATTACGAGTGGCTGTTTAGTGCGGCTGTTTGTAGCGGAGGCATCATTGACCCATATTTTTTCATAAATGGGGACGGCGCAACCAGTACGCTCGATGTAGACACCTATCGCACCATGTTAACCGATTTCTTTGTGCCCGCTCTTTATAGTATTGATGCGAAGGAAGTTTGCTTTCAACAGGATGGTGCAACTTGCCACACATCTGATGCCCTAAACGATTTATTGCGTTAAACGTTTGATGGCCGTTTAATTAGCCGAAATGGTGATGCCAATTGGCCACCAAGAAGTTGAGATTTGACAAATTTGGACTATTTTCTGTGGGGAGCCGTTATAGAGAAGTGTTATGCCGACAAACCAGAAACAATTGAGCATTTAAAGGCCCCCATTCGTGATGCCATTGCGAGATACAGCCCCATATACTCGAAAAAGTGCTTGAGAATTTATCCGATCGAGGCCAGCGGCGGCAGCCATATTAATGAAATAATTCATCTCTAACCAGAACAGCTGTATTGCAGAACAAAAAATAAAAAATAAAAAAAAACTTAAATAAAAAAAAAAAATGTATATTCTTAATATTCCACTCTGAAAAATAAATAGAATGTAAACACATTCATTTATTAAATAAAAATAAAAAATAATTTGCAGTTTCGCAGATTTGAACTTATGGCCTATTGAGAAAATTAACATCCTGTAATACAATTTACATAAATAAAGTTCACTATTGAAATAGAAATTCATACATAATTTAAAAAATAAATAAATTTGGCAAAATTTCAAAAAGTTTTCTAAATTTAAGCTTTTAAATGGCCTAACCTAGATATTTTTCACGGTCGTACAAAAATAGCGCTGACAGCAAAAGCAAAGGAAACAGCATCTGATCATTAGAAGTTTCGCAACTGAACTGATCTGTTTTGTGTAAATTTTTTTTGTATATTTTCATTAATTATTAAATATATCAAAAACATTTCTCTTCTCCAGTGGTACTGAAATTCCATTTTGCTGATTTTATTACAACAACTGCAGATAGTGTAACAATTTGGAATCTTAAAAATTAACTATTCGGATTATTTATACATTCAATTATACAAATTCACAAACTTGATGTGGCTAAAATATTTATTTATTTATAGAAAAACTGAAAATGCTTCACTGGCTCATGTTGGTTTAAATCTAAAATCGAATTAACAATCAATCCACAGTCACCGTTTTGGAAAACAAAATTGTAAAAATGAAATGCTTTTATGCGATTATTGGAATTTTTATGAGATTTTCATGCGATTTAAATTTTTATGTACTTTTATGTTTTTCATTTAGACGAACTAATAAGATGCTCACATCCGCATACGAGTATATGTATTAACAGGCAATTGCTTTAATACAATGTGTGCGTATTTCTGTATGTGTGCGTGACTTCACTAAGACGTTTTGTACACGTCGAATATGAGGAAAAATAAATATTTTTATTTCATGGGAATATTTTGAACTAAATCGTTTTTATTTTTATATTTTTCTTATGATCATTTTGATCATGATTTGTGTTTCATATCAAATTGCTTGTTTAAAATTGTTTTTTTAGCTGAGCGAATATTGTAGACCCACATTTAAAGTACAGATTTTCATATAAAAATATTATGGTTAGCAGTGGCAACGACTTCTGATCGAGTTCTCTTAGAGCTCGAACTATAACATCCGCAATCTAACGTTTTTTTTCAACTAGTGCTTATTTCGTGAATGGCAACACTTAGATCATGTCTGATTTGACAGGTAATTAGTTTTATCCTTCCGCTGAACGAATATGGTTGACCATCCAATGCGTTTTCGCTTCGCCAAGTGGGCCTGCGATCGACTTACAGAAGATGCCGATTTTGCCAAAAAAATCATCTTTTCAGATGATGCTCATTTTGATCTTGGCGGGTATGTAAAGAAGCAAAATTGTCGCATTTCGGGCACAGAAAAATCGCACGCATACATTGAAAAGCCGACGCACCCAAAACGAGTCACTGTTTGGTGCGGATTTTGGTCCAGAGGCATAATTTGGCCATTTTTCTTCGAAATGAGCAAGGAGTGGCCGTTACAGTCAATGGCGATCGTTATCGGGCCATACAGCCATTTGAATGAAATTATTTTCCATTATTAACCGGAAGGATTGTACTTTCAAATAAAAAAAGAAACTTGAGAAAATATTCAGTAGTTTTTTTTATAGCATTTTCAAAAAAAAAAAGTTATTTGGCGGACCCTATACTATAATCGTAACTGGCATTGAAATAATTTTAATGAATGCTAATATCTACAACAAAAAGCTCACTTATCAGTTCTTAAAAACGTTATACATAAAAAATAATATATAAAAATTAAACAGAAAAATTTGCTCCTAAAAATTTTAGTGAACATTATTTATCAAAAATTCGATATCTTTTCCATCAATTGTTCGTGCGGTCTTGCAAAAATGGTAGAAGGATTCAAGTACTTGGGTACTTGGATGAATAGTTCTGTGAAAAAGCAATAATTTTTGCTTTTTTTAATTCGCACCAGCACTCACCACTGGAAAGTAGGGGATAGTATTGGGAGGACAGATGAAGAGAGATGAGAAGATAGGGAATTTTGGACCACAAATATTATTTTTCCTCAGCTGAGTCCTGTAACTAAAATATTACAATCCTTAAAATACGCTTCGAAGATTAAAAAAAATTCAAGTGCGATTTTTTGTTTACACTCAATTATCGTTTGTAATTTTGGTGCCACAAACTGTGGGTTAATTTGCAAATGCAGCCAATGATCCACGGCCTACTTGTGCTTAATTACGAAAATATTACAAAATTATGAAAATCAATACGATTATCAAAAATACATTTCCCTCTTATTCGCAAATATGTGTGACCTGTTCGACATTTGAGCCAATTTACATATTTTGGTGCTTCTGCTTTAGGGCGGGTCCTAAAAAGCAATTCGCAAAAAACTATTTAAATATTTTCCAATTTGTTGGCACTTCAGTCATTTATGCAGTTTTTCAGTTTTCAGTTTCCAGTTTCAAAATGCTGGCTTGGGGTAAATTTAAAATTTCTCTGTCTGTAATCTCTTTCGGTGTGGCGTAGGCATCACCCTAATATTCCATCTGTGTACGTTTTAGCCACATATTTAAAGTACTGGGTGAGTGTGAGTGTGAGTATATTTTTATGTTTTTTTTTTTTTTAGCTGCAGCGGATAATCGCTAAAATAATAGAGGCTTAAATTTTGAAGTTAATTTCGCAAATGTCGTTGTCAAGGCTTAACAATGAAAATGGAAACAAACAAACTTCAGCACATAAATTTTAGCTAAATAAATATTGCTGTTTTTGTTTAGACTTAAATTATTTTATTTTTTGTTTTTGTTTTTTGTTTATTCCGTTTTGTGTGATTTTTGTCGTTTTTGCATTTTGAAGCTTTAATGTGGGTCATTATTTAATGTTGTAGTTAATATGAAATGAATTCAATTTTAATATCAGTTTCCAAAATATGCCAAAATATTTCAATGGCCAATTGAAAATGTTTAATGCTGAAAAATGCAGGTAATTATGCGCGTGTGTGTGTGTATGAACGAAAAAGTAATTTTTCTCCACTAATTAATTTTTAAATATATTTTATTTATGCTGCAATATTGTTAATTGAAATGCACGTATAATCCTATTCATTTGACCCAGAATATATCGTGTGTTTCTTTGTTTCGTACATCGATTCCATTAGTTGTTCTGAGGAAGAACTAAGGACTTCCCCAGCCTGACAAATGAATTGCTTCTCGGGCAAATTATGAGGCTTTATTATTGGGATTTTTCCGATTATTGGATAATTAGTCGATTAATAATGGAACAAGCAAAAGAGAATAAACGATACAAATTAATCGTTCAATTAAGAGTCTCATGGCTTTTCCGTTAATTTAAAAATTAATGTTTTTTTTAATGTCCATATTAAAAATATATTTCTATTTTTATTTGCTTACTTTAGTAAAAATTATAACGAAATCATTTTCTTAATAAAGTTTTTAAATGCGAACAATTTGTTTCACGTAGTCAAAAGGAAATTAGCTGGTTTAAATGATCTTCTTTTTGTTAATGACTTTGTCTGTTAGGACAACATTGTCTTGTCGTAAAACTGATATAATTCTTTTTATATTTCACTTTGAATAAAATTAGTCATTAAATAAGCATATTCTTTTTATTTATTTTTTTATACAAGACGAGCGCATATCTGCTAACAGTAACGCATAAAATTTATGGCCTCTTTGTTGTATGCAAATTAACAAAAGCGTTGCTTGTCCCATCCCCAATTGTTAATTTTATAATATTTTATAATATTACACGACCCCAAATGAAGAAAGGAAAAGCTAATTAGCCTAGACGAATGCAAGATCATGCTGATTTCGCTGCACATCAACTTAAGCATGTATTTTTTATGACAATTAAATTGAATACGAGAATGATTTCCTAAAGAAGTAAATTTTCAGAAACTTTTCTTGTGATCTGTAATTTTTATACCCTCCAAAAAAGAATTTGAGGTTATATTCACTTTGTCATTCCGTATGTAACGTAGTGAAATATCCCTCTAGGATGCCATAAAATATATTCTTGATCAGTGATGAAATCTACGACGATCTAGTCATGTCCATCTGTCCGTCTGTGGAAATCCCAATTCAGTCCAAGCAAAAAGAACCAGACTCTTGAAACTTGGTATAAATATGTACATCTTGAAGGATAGCACACAACAAGTTCGTAAATGGGCTGATTCGGGCCAGAGAGGAAAAAGTTCCCCTAAGAAGAACTAAACAAACCTCTAAAAAAAACAACATAATTTTTAAAGTTTATTTTTGTAATTTTGTTAAGCAGATCATATATTTTTATGTCCAAGCAGGAAAAATTCATTTAAGGACCCCGAATGATATACCGAGAACTATTGGGGAATGACAAAAATCGTATTTTTATTCTTGGTACCTTAAAAAACTTTAAATATTCATACAATGATTTTCATCTTTATAGTTCTGGGGTTAATTTTAGTTCATTTATCAATTTTAACTTTTTATACAACAATTAAAAATTTAAATAAATAAAAAAGTAAAGCAACTTATTATGGTTGCTTCTTTCTGCACGGCCACAGTTCACCTACAAACACCAAAAGTCAGTTTTTAAAAATACGGGAAAATCTCTTTGTAATTTGGGTGTAATAATTTTATGGGTTTTCCCTGTGCGTGCATTTCAAATATTGTACTAATTTACATGTTTGTTTACTTTCTCTACGCACTGTTTTGCATTATTAAAGAATAATAAAACGTTATTGTTCTCGTTTGTTTCTCAAGTACAGCAGACCTTTGAGATTAAAATTTTATACGAGAAGAACAAGTGTATTAAATTCAGTGTCAAAATTGTTTTATTTGCCAATATTTTATATTTAAGGGGACATTGTGACCATCTCCCTCTCTCTCTCTCTCTCTCTGTCTCTTGCTCTGGTTTTCTCGTCTCCTGCCAATTTTGGACCAACAAAATCTAATAAATAAAGCACCATGTACAAACGACTGCGAGTGTTTTCTTTGGTTGGATTTGTTTTTCCTCTGCCACTCATTTTAAAGCCATTTTTATTTTTGAAAACAGAAAATTGTTAAGTTGATTGGATTGTGTCGTTTGGGCACGTTGTTCACTACGCACAAAGGCCAACAGACATGCTATTTGTCATTGTGTTCGAAAGCGTGCTTCAAGTATTTAACTCGGCATTCGTTTGTTTATTTTGTTAGAAACTGGAAACGTGTAGTCGTAGTGTTTGCTTTCAAATTGTGGCAGTGTGCGAGCGTTTGTGACATTTTACTGTATTAATGGTGTTGGTTTCTTCTTCATTATTTGGAGGTGCATTACTACTTCATTACCAACATATTTACGATTGTGCTTAACTTCCATTGTCCACTTTTTTATTCATGTTTTATTTGCTTTTCATTAAACGCGTTTTATGCCTATAATGGCATAAATCTTAATTTCCTGTGTTAATAACTTTGCCATTAATGATTGAGTGTCTAACTTTTCTTAAGTTTTAAATATCATTTTCTGTCGAATAGAAAATAAAGGGTGTAAAATGATTTTAGTGTTACATGTTTCGCTTACTAATTTTCAAAAACTCACAGCACAAACCAGGTTATTAATTTTCATTTATTAGTGTGTGTGTGTAGGTGTGTAAGTACTAACTTCCAATCCAAATACCATTGCAAACTCATATTGATTTATTTTAGGTCTGGGAAAACTGCTAGAAATTCGAGCTCAATGTCATGCGGGTATTGTAATTAATGGTGATGAAAAACATTCTAGATTTATTTTTGTTTGTTATATTGCCAGTTGAAATTTGTTTGCCATAATTTCATATTTTGAAACTGCATTTGTACATGAATTTTGATTAAAAACAATTCCCTTCTAATTTTAAAAACTTAAGATATCATTAAATGCCATAACGTTGGGAAATGCAATGCAGATGCCTAAGAAACATATATCCATCGATTTCTGATGAACCTTCTTTGAAGAAATATCAGGTCAATAGTGCTGAATATCGTTCAATTTTGGCATAATTCTTTAAGACAATTTAATATTTACCTACAGCAATCCTTAGATGCATGTCAATGATAACTACAGCCATAGAAGAGGCACTCAAATAAATTATGTAATAAATAAAAAACAAACAATATAAAAAATCAAAAAGAAACTTATTCATTTCCTTAGATAATGTTTCTGCTGGGCCAACACCTTAATCATGAGAATCATATAGAAATAATGTGGAAATTGTTGAAGAAACAATTGCTTGAATCGCCCAACCTGTTTGCAGCTAAACAATCAATATTAAGGAGCAGTTGGCACAAAAAACAAAAACGTGATCCAGATTTCATGACAATAACAACAACTTTATTAATGAACGCCACTAAAGTTGAGGGTTTTCCTTTTACACGGAGAAAAAAAATTCATAAAATATTTTAAATAATTTTCTAAAGCAATAAAAGCAAATAGAATTAAAGAATTTGAATTTTGTTAATTTTGGGCTTAAGTTCGAATCTGCATGACTGGAAATGATTTTTTATTATTATTTTATTGTTCAAATTGAACAAATTCATTTATTAATAAAATAATAAAAAATCATTTGCAGTCATGCAGATTCGAACTTAAGCCCAAAATTAACAATTTACATTACAAAGTTCGACTAATAAAAATTCATACATAAATTAAAGAATTTGTTAAAAAAAATTAAATTTTTGTCAGATTTAAAAATCCACTTTTCCATTTTCATATGTGAAAAAATGAAGCTCTGAAATAAAAAAACCTGGCGAATTTTTTTTCAGTGTAATCAGATGTCAATCAAAAGACTTTTTATTAGACTTGCCTGTGAAAAAATTCAGTCTCTCACCGCAGAACACAAAATTCAATATTCAATACTCTGAATAACGATATGACGCTGACTAGTTTAAATGTCTTGGCTTTTTTATTCGTAGGCAACAAAAAAAAAAAAAAACAGGAAACAGGCGTTTGAGTACGTACGCAAATAAAGGCAAGAAAAATTGCTAAAACACTTAAGGACAACATCAATACACAATAACGGGAGCAGAAAACAACTCGTGGAAATATCATTGGCAACAATATTCACAGAAACTTGCTCGCGGCCGTGAAGCGTCGAATTTCATTACAAGCTGTCAAAGTCACACTTTGTACTTGACTCTATACAATTTCATAGCTAAAGGGCCTTGATTCTAAGCAATTCGTTTATTACTGCACGCTTTTTTGTAATCTGCTCTTCTTTTCCTCCTTTTTTTTTCTCTCACTTTCAATCAGTGTTCTTTTTTTAACGACTTAAGGGCTTAAAAAACAAGTCAAGAAATATATAAGTACGAGTACATACGCGGTTTGTGGCAAGATACAAAGAAAATAAAAATTGACAAACAAAAGTCAACACCTTCTTATTAAAGAAAGCTTTTGATTGCTTATTTACGAGTATAAGAGCACAAACAAAAAAGAAAAAAATAAACACATTAAACCTAAAAATTTATTGAATTAAAATGAAAAATGCCGAGGTTGACACTGACGCTAAATCATTTCAAATGAATGTCGTGTTGTAGATTAAACAGCACACAAATCTGTTTTAGACAAATTGGAAAATAAAAATATAAATAAGAAGATGGCAAGTAAGAAGTTAACACAATCTGGTGAACCCTTCATCTCCCTCCACCGCCCCTGCTTTCTAATCAGCATCTTTGTTGCTATAAGTTTGTGGCAATTTGTTGCTATAATGCTAATCCCCACGCCTCTTTTCATTTGTTTCAATGGCATTCTGAGAGAAAAATCCTTTAGTTGTTCAGGGTGGGAGTTTAAATTAATTTTAAGTCAAAGAACTGGAATTAGAATCAATAGTTTATCTCAATAAGAATTGCAAAAATCTTACAATTTTGTAAGAAAGCATGCGAACATCCGCAGACATGAATATCTAATGGATGCAAACAGCCAAAAAATTCAAAGAGTAAAATATACGACCTGAAGGATATTTCTTATAAATGAAAAGGATATTATCTATATATGTGTATTCAATTAAATTTTCACTCAAAACGGTTAGGGATATCATAATCGACCCACTGATTATAAAGAAATTCAAAGAGTCTGAAAGCCTTACAGATGTGGTCAGGCCTGTGAATCATGGCCGTGTGCATTCTGCCGGAAATATCGTTTCTGTTAGAGAATTGTTGCATATAATCTGCATTTATCGATTCTGCGCCATGTTGAGCAATTGGCCGCATTTCACAGCTCATTATGGCGTATTTTTCATATAGACATGGTCCTGCAGCCAAATAAAGTAAACTGGGTGTTGTAGACTGAGACTATGAAGCGGTTGGTCCTGATTTCAACCCCGCTCTGAGCCATGAAATATTGTGTTGAATTCTTCTGACCAGCATGGTTGTGTTAGTTATTTGCCAGACTCTGCAGTGCTACAACAACAGGCCTTCAATGCTGACTTTTCAAACAAAATTTTTTTCAGCTCGACTGTTGGACGCAGTCTAGCGGTGGTCGTTTGAATAACGTTGCATTTAATGAAATAAAAGTTTTATTAAAATCACTGCTATTATCGGTATTTTATTTAACTGATTGTTCAAAACGGAAAACGAGCAACACGTTATTATAAAAACTAATTGGACCAAAGATATAACATTTTAAAGGAATTTGTTGCTAGATCCTTTTCGTTTTCGTTCGTAGGCCATTTATAATGAAGGGGTAAAAACATAAATTTTTATAAAAAAAGTTTCCTGAAGTTTATGGTTTAAATAATTTCAAATTTAAAGAAAACTCGAAAAACTAGCAGACAATTTTTTTTTTAATTTAAAAGAACCATTATTTATCAAAAATTTTACTTCATCTTAGATCCCGGTAATTTCATGATATAGAAGAAATAAATTCAATTTAGTCACTTTTGGCACATTTAATCAGAGCATTGAACCGGCAGTTCTTAAGTGATGTCAAAACTAGTAGATAAGAATTTTAAATAAAATTAAAAAATATTACTGTTTCTGTGCACAAAAATAAATAGCAGATATTTTTGTTATTTTTCTTGTTGTGTTGTATAATTAAAATTGTTTTCAAATATAAAAATAAATAAAACTTACATTTTCACAATTTCTTTTTAATGCACTCCCCATACTGGACGATGGTATTGAATAATATTTCCGCAAATTGCTGTCGACCGAGGACTTGCTATGGAAAGTTATCACCATAAATTATATTTATTTTTTTTTTTATTTCGAATACTTATAATTTCTGAAAATAATTAAATAAAAATAAAAGATTAATAATAAATTTGATTTCTTGTTTAAAATAATAAAAAATATTAATGCATATTTTAAAAGAAATAATTATTAATTCGTGCTATAAGAAAACATAATTTAAAAAAGTGGAGAACAGACTTAAAGTAGGCTTTAATTTTAAAAATATAAAATTCTCCATATTTTTTTTTAAAACACAAATTGCTTCTTCAATCATTTCACATTCCACTGACTGTTTACTGCACACCCGACTTAACACAACTTTCAAACGTGGACAAGTCTGTGGGAAAAGTTTAAGGTTTCTTTATATTTCACTAGTGGAGCTAAAAAATCCGTGGTGAATGTTGCGACCTTTAAAAACGGGATGTAACTGCATTCAGGAAATTTATTGAATTGGATATATAAAAAAGTAATTATTCTATCTGTTAGTAAATCAATTTTCTTGAAGAGCTAAATCTTGCTACACGTAATGTCATTTTGTGACATCACAGGCAATTGACAACGTTTACCATTTTCGATACACTCGTGGTGTGGCGTTGTCTTGCAAACTGCATAGCTTTAGATTTGTATGGCCGACAGTTTAGTTCAGGTTCTACCAACAAAATTCTTTAAGCGTAAAAGTAAAACTTAAAATGATATTCACCTACAAAAGTATTTACATGCACACACTGGCACACACTGGCACACATATTCAATGATGTTATAAATAAATACGTGTGTAACTAACGGCAGAATTACTTGAACCTGTCACATGTCAATTGTACGTGTATTTTTCATTTCCAAGAACATTTTTACTTCTTTTTGTTTTGGACGCTTCCATCTCAGTGTTTGTTTGTGTGTTCATATTTTTTGCAAATTTCTTCGATTTGCACAAGTTCAGCACCTGACAGAGTTTGACACAAATCCTTAAAAATAACGAGTTTAAGTTTATGAGGTCCCTAAGAGGCGTTTGTTGTTTGTTTTAGCAGACGCAGTCTTAGTCAAATTTTGCAAGAGTTCATAGAAAAGGAAAACCGCAAGTTTTCAGTAGAACATTCACTCACATGATGGAATTTTTTAAAATTTAGTATAGATTTCTTAAGACGCTGCTGTTGCCTGTGATGCCAACGCGGCTGCATGAACTCTGCCTTCTTAACGTACCACCAAAATGGCTTTTCAGGTCGATTTGACACGTTGATTGATTCTTTTATGTTCGAGCATTGTGTAAGTTAAGAATAATGACACGCATGTGTGTGTATGTACGGGCATGTATTGAAGACAGAAAACATTTCTTTCAAACAGACACCTCGAAGAGGAAAAATTGAGATGAAAGAAAAATATTGGCATGAAAGAAATATTCATTCTCTTCATTGAACTTGCGGTTTTGTAAAGGCAACGGAATTAAGCGCATGTGAAAATATTGCTAACAAGATTAAAGGAAGTAGATAATGTGCATGCACTCTTAGTATGTGTTTGTTTTGTGTGTATGTGTGTGTGTGGGTGCGTTCGTATTTACATGATTAAATATATGCAAAAATTGTTCTTCAATGAGTACGATGGAATGTGTGCGTCTGTGTATGTGTTATTAATTACATACGTGACTTTTTTTTAAGTTGTGCTTTTTTTTAAAAGAAACACAAAAATACAGAAGTAAAAAGCGATCGGACTTGTGAAGATTTTTTTGGGAATTAAGAGATGAACATTTGCTGTATTTGCTTTATCAGAGTTTTCGTCTCAACTTTCATGGCAGCGCACAGCAGAGTTTTACTGGCCCAATTTGACACGAGACCAAAGTTTTTGTCATCGATATAATTTATTCTGTGTAAACTGTTGGAAGCATTGTGCGGTGTGTTGTTTAGTTTTTGACGGTTTTAAAAATTCTCTTTTATCTAGATTTATTTTCATAAAAATATTATATCTATTTTATATCTATTTTAAGAAAATTTTGTATAAAAAATAAAACACATTTCAAACTCCTTTAAAATTTAATGAAAGTGATACAAAACCTAATAAATAAAATTCTGTAGTTGTGTTTTTTATAATGCTTTAGTTTAGCTGAGCTCTCTTTGCATTTATCATGACAGCATGTGGCACATATAATTTTTAAATTGAAAGTATTTTCCAATTATTTTAATTAAAATACACATTTTACTATCAAGGGTAAGTATCATAGATTCTTATATTTTGATGAGTTTATGCAAATGTGTATGTGTGTATGTCGAAATTAAAAGATGGCAAATTAATTTCTTTTTTATCCACAGCAAGAACAAATTGTAGAGTAAATAATTCTGAAGTCATTGTGTTTAAATAAACACAAGTATCATTTCCATTTCCGTTCTTGCAAAACAACAAAAAAAGAACACAAACACAAGTACGAGTACGTAATTGAAGAGAGCAGGAAGTGTGTGCAGGAGTGTGTTTGAATAAGAACGAGTTCACTTTTGGCAGAAAACTGTGTTAAACTGCAAATTAGAAAAATTATTGTCATATAAGAAAATTAAATTTTCCACCTTTGCAATTGTAGAAAAATATCTTGTCTGATTTTATTTCTATTACTCGCAATTTTGCATAAGCGTCACAAAAAAGAATTCATTAGCAGCATAACGAAGTAGAAAATACATTTGTAAATTGTTCATGACTGACGGTTGTAGTTTAAAGTGTCAATTGAAAAAAAAAATCCATTTTTGGCTTCTTAAGCGAATTGTTATTGAATTATTTAGCCATTTGTGCGTTACTGCCGCTGTTGCTCAACACAGCAGAGGGTGCTTCAATTTTATGCTTCCATGAGTTGCTCTAAATATAAATTTTCCTTTTCATTTTCGCTTTTATTGTTTTTTTTTCTCAAATTTAATTTTATACTTTCTAGTTTTTTGTTTTGTTTTGATTGTAACAAATATTCACCAGATTATACGAATAATTTCATATTCTTGTTGAGGTTTTCCCAAAGAAATCTGCTGGAGTGCCATCATATTTACGAGAATTGTTCATTTTATTTATTCTGCTTTTTCATTACGCTACACGAAACTGTTGGACGAAATAAAACAATGAATTCCGTTTGTTTTTCGTGGCATTTTGATGGCTTTCTTTTCGCATCTATTGATTTAAAGTGCCCTATTTAGGACATTGTCCGTAGTTTATATTTATTTCATTGTTGGTGCGGTCTATAAAAATGTATGCTTGTGTAGATTTGAATTTCTTTGTTTTCTTGCTCCACTTGCTAATTTATTATACAGACTTAATTGGGACTCTAAAACTGATTGTGTAGAATTTTTAGACAAATCATGGCTATAAAGTAGGATTTAAAATTAATAATACCCAAGTGATTTGATTTTTAAATATGTTCTTAGGAAATGAAAGCTTGAAAAGACAGTGTGGGCGTATGATGAATTTTTTGACCACATCTAATATCAGTGTGACATCACTCATACGTGGCGTCTGACCCAGGTACCTTTCACAATCTGTAAGTAGGAGGTTTTAAATTTTTGCAGAGTTTAGAATTTAATCACATAATTTGTTAACAGTCGCTCCAAATTGGCTAGCGCGAGGAACCTCGACTGGAATAGCGTTACGTGCTGCTCAGTTATGGCTTGAATTGATTATGACTAAATTCCAATAGATTTTTTTTCAAGTCAGATAAATTTGAAACTTAAGCAACTAATAAATCGACAGTGAAAAATCGTTTACACATTTTATTAAAAAGATGAAACTTTTTTCATCATCCTGAGTCTTTTCTGAAATATTATTCGATTCATAACAGAATGATCTGCACGGTTAGAAAAAAATGAATACGCTTTAAGACACTTAGAGAATACTCTGCACATTTTCTTAGATTTTTCATTAATAAATTTTCGTTGGATTCATCTATCCCGTCAGCTCACATCAATTTTTGTCATTTAATTTAAATTTAATATCAGGAATACAAACCAGCTTCTAGTAAAAAATGAAAGATCTAACGATGCACAGTTCCAATAAAGAGAGCGCAAGTAGAACGAACTAATTCTGAAATGTTTGTGCAATTTGTTTCTCGGTTTTTACGACTATTAGTTGTTTCTTTTAAATTTTGCAAAAAAGAGCTTTTTTGAGGGCCGTCAAAACTAAAGAATGGAGGGGATGGCACTGTTATTAAAGATGGCGAAAGTTGTGGTAGCCATTTTCTGTTTATATATTATTTTATTTCTCCGACAATTTCGTTACAATATCGAAGAACTTGTTAAAAACGTGTACTTAATAGCAGATTTTACTGCAGCTGCATATTTAATAACCGAAAAAGCGATTTTAAATCCAAACATCTTCTGATATAAAATTAAATTTAAAAACAGAAAGTATCCGGATTTAACGAAATAAAAGTGCCATTTAATTTTAAAAGCACGTGTGTAAATGATAATAAACGGCTATAAAATTTTCAAGCACAAATCTCGTATTTAATGTTTCAATATTAAAAAACATTAAATATTTTCAACACAAAAAAAAATATATCATCATTACGGTATAAATATATCATCTTTTAAATTTTCGTACTAAAAACGCAGATAAAAGTGTAAAACTTTGCAAATTAATACAATCATAAATACGAGCATAAAGACACACGCACTTTGGCTTCAACAAACAACGCGATGCGAAAACAGTGGCAGTAAAGAAAAGTTAAGGTTACGTGTAAATTATAAAGCAGTACCTCATGTACACAGTCATACACATCCAAATATGTGTACGAGTCTAATTTACATGTGTTTGTGTAGCTAAGCATGTGTGTGTTTTTGCTTTGCCATAATATGTATCACGGAAGGATGAAATATGAGACACAATTTTTCTTAGTTTAATTCCCGTGTTTGTTTTTCGTATCCGAATGCCTCTTTCTTGGCGACGTTGCTGAATGAATGTCATCTTATCATTTTTATAACAAACAAATTCCAAAGATGTTGCCCTCGTAAAATAAGCTGCTTCGTGAGTGTGTGTGTGAGTGTGTGTGTGTGTCTCACAATGAATGATTGCAATATTTGAAGTAAAATTGTAGTATATCATTGGCTGTATAATGGCGTTGCCATTAAAACTTCAACGAAAACTTCACTGGTGAAAATTTGCTGACGCATTAAAACAGCCTCCAGATTTGGTGTTCATTTTCTGTAAAACGACGACGTCTTGTTGAACTTGTAATGATAATTTAAAAGAATACTTTCGTGTGCTGCCGTTCCACTAGCAGTTCTCCTCTTGGCCATGGCTTATAAAAGACACAAACATACTTTAGCATTCAAAGAGTTTACAACATTTACGTGTTGTGCATCACAAAGAAAATGTATAAAAAATAATATTTATGTATATTTTTTATGTTTTGGGGTCTTTATTCTTCATTTTCAAGGAATCGTTCATCCTATACCAGAAAAAAAAACAGAAAAAGAAAGCACAGGAAGGTATCAGCTGGAAAGTATAAACGTACTCGTACATATATTTTGATTTTATTTGGACATTATAATAATTTGGTGGAATACGTGTTCCAAACCTGACTGTTGCACTCAACTAAAAATGTTTCAAAGTGCTGAGATACAATAAAACAGAGTGTAGAACAACCCTTTGGGCTGTCTACAAATTATCATCCTATTCTTAACATCAATAACGAACGAAATAAAGGCGACCTCAAAAGTGTTTTTTTTTCTTTTCACATAAAATGCCATCAAAGTTTGAACCAGACAAAATATAAAGAACAATTCTACGCAATAAAAGTGTGTTCAAGCACCCACTTTATAAATAATAATTTGCATAATATTTTTTATATATTTTAAAATTATTTTTTTTTTGTCTACATCTTTTGCAAATTATGACAAAATTTTCAAACCAACAAATTTGAAAGGGTTCTTAGGAGATTTTATTTCTTATGGCACTTAAATATTTTATGAACTTGACATAATTTTTAGGATGGTGTTTAATAAAAAGGTTTCTTGAAGTTTTAAAATTGTATTTGTTTGATGGTTCTCCTCAAACTTTTCCCAACAATTTGCATTTTAATAAAAAAAAACTAAAGTTTCAATATAAATTTTTTTTATTTGGAAAGAGATATTGCTGAATACAAAATCGTGTTTATGGGACTATATAAATCGTGATTTGAATTTAGTGGTGTTGGTTTAATTCTACCTTCAACATAAACTTTTCTAATATTCTCATGATTAGTCAAACATGTTCATGCATGACTTTGCATGCTCCACCAAATAAAAATCAAAGAATTTAAGTTTTACTATTATGGTTTATTATTTTTTATAATAATTTCTGGAGCAAAGATTAACGAATTTGGCCTGTAGTCACAGTCATAAACAAAGTATTTTGTATGAAAACGCTAATATTGAATTATAGTCTGATTAATTCTTGTACGAACTCTATTTTCTCCTCACCCTGCATCCGCGCCTGGCAACACCAAAAACAGTTCTTGAGAAATTTGAATGACATTTCTGAGACCATGAACAAATTAAGTCGGATGGATATAATGAGGTCCAAATGACTGAATGGGCCGTAAAGAGCGAAGCTTGGCAATATGGATGTGCTTTTCAGCTCACTGAAAAACACTTTCTTTAACTATTATAATTTTTTTTTTTTTTTGAGAGAAACAGATTTTATTCTTTTTTCCGAACTTACCATTTCCGAGCAAACGACTAAATGAAGCGTGCAATAATTAGTTACTACTAAAGCAGTTATTTAAAAAAGTGTTAAACTTATTTGCAATTTTGGAAAATTCCAAGAAAGTTAAGAATATTTTGGGACAATTTAAAAAAAAATTTTAAATTATTTACGTTTTTAGGAGAAGCTATTTTTGTACCTACTAAATTTATTAATTAATCGTATAAGTTAAGAGTCATTATTTTAAGTCAAGTCGCTTTTATTTTCCGAGGAGCCTTCGGCTCTCCTCTGTACACTTTTCACACTTCGTTTTCAATCAGGCGACCAGATGCACTGTAAAGCGTGAAGTAAAATCTACAGGCATCTACTTTAAAAAGGTCAATATTAATTATAAGAGCAGCAACAGGCACTTCCAACGTCCTGTTTGTTTATTGCTTTATCATTTAGAGAAAAAGTTGTAATAAATATTTAAAGTTTATTTAAGAGCTCTTGTTGTTGCTTAAAATATTTTATTTGTTTGTTTATTACTGTCAAGATAACGTCAAATTACAAAAGCTTTTGAGCATTAAATATAAATTGTTAAGTCTTTGTCATATTAAGAGTTGTACATGCAACGCACACACACACACACACACACACACATGCATACAAACACAATCTTCGAACATGAAGCAAAACTCTTCTACATTTCTCGTATTGCTGCCTTGATATTTTGCAAGTTTTGGGCGAACAGAAAAACTTTTATTTATCTTCAGTTGAGAGTGTGTGCGTGTGTCAAAATATTTCATACACATGCATACAGACATACATATATTCTTTAATAAAATATAAACTTAAGAAATACTCAAGTTAAGATTGAATACATTTGTAACTTGGTGTGTGCGTTTGTGTGTGTGTGTGTGGGTGTGTGTCTGCGTACATGAGCATATCTTTTACATAATCAGCTCTTTGCCTTTCGTATATAGAAGAATTCGTTAGAACTAAATAAGAAAAATATTTATTTTAGTATAATTTGTTTTTATTTTATTTTTTTCTTTTTTATTTCTTTGCTTTATTATCGTTTTGTTGTGTTTCCATTACAACTCAAAGCATTTTACATAATTTAGCCTTTTTAAATAGAAAAGGAAGCTGATTAAAACAGCGCAAAAGTTTCCTAGGCTAAAAGAGTCGCAAGGCTAAGCTAATTACACTGTGCTTTATAAATCTTTTTCACTCTTTTTCCATAATTTTTTTTAATGCTTTTCCATTTTAGTTGAGCAGCAGCAACGTCTACAATATTTCCACGTACAGTGAGTGCCCTTTTGCCGTTGTTGTTGTTAGAACATTTTAATAATTTAGAATAGAAATACGAGATCAGAATTTTTAAAAATTCAACTGATTAAAGGCAAGAGAGAAAAAAATAAGAAATAATTGATAATTTTTGCGCTAAAATTATGCCGAAAAAGGGTAAATTAAATTATTAAAATAGAAAAGATTTTTAAAACTTTTTTTCCAGGGATAAAAAAGGAAAATAGCAATTAAGTGTTTAGCGACGGCCGCTTGCCTAAAAAATTAAACAATTAGTGAAGACGGTAAAAGGGTTAAATAGCGTAAATGGAAAGAATTTTATAAAAAAAATGCTCAACTCTGGCCACTTGTATTTCTTTAAAAAGAAAACTGTCTTAAAGGAGGCATAATTTATTTTGAACTTTTTCCTCTTATAAAATCCGTACGCACGACTTATCAAAGTATAATAAATGCAAAAATAAATAAAAAGAAATCGAATATGTATCCGATCATTTCATTATCTGCTTCCATGCCAGGCCACACTCGTACACACAACTTCCCTACCAGCACTCACTCACACACGCCACTTCCACTTCAATGTGCATTTCCACACAACTCGGCTTTACTGGAGTTTGTGTTGTTTTTATCGATAATATTGTCACGTATTGCAAACCTAAAATTATTTCAGTTCTATATCATTTCAGTGCCACAAAGCACATGTACATATTAGAATACATCAAAGGATGAAAATTTGCTTTCTTCTCTGGCTCCTTCTTTCTGCCTTTCACATTCCTTTGAATTGACGCATATATTATTTTATTTAAAACAGATATTCTCTACTGCGTTTCAGGTTAAAAGGGAATTGTGAAACAAGAAGGTAAAAGCAATTTAATAGCTTTTTATTTGCGTTTGAAACTTTAACCAACAATTTTTATATTCTCGTATCAAAGTCAAAAGGGTTGTTGTATGCAAATATTGATAATCATATTTGATGCGTTATTTTATCGCAATTTGCATAAATAATTGAAGCTGATTAACAAAAAGAGGAGAGCGAGAACTGGTGAAACTTTTTTGTTTTTAATAAACTTCATTATTGTACGAAATTGTGTTTCATTAAAATTTATTTTTATTTTCATGGTTTATATCTCTGCATAAATACGAGTATTTAAAAAAAATGAAATAAAATTTCACCTGCAACAAGAAGTGACTCTCTGGCATTCAAGCAGATTTATCTTGAAAACAAACAGCCAAAGAACGTAATTAATTTGTGAAATCTTTTGTTATTTGTTGTGCATTATGGCCATGTGTCTGCATTTCATTGGCTCTTAAACCAAACAACAATTAGGCAACATTTTAATAAGTTAAACTGGACAATGTCACAAATAAATCACATTAGATAAAATTTATTTATTTTCTTGCTAAACTGCAGAAGGTTTTACTTAATATTAAGTTAATAAAATATTGCAATAGTTCGATATAAATACAAACATCAAAAAGTGAGTAACTGACTTGAGCTGTCAATTAGGCAAAAATTGTTCGCATGTACTTTAGTAAAAAAGTAATTCCAATCAGAAAAGTTTTGTAACAAAAATTCTGGAAATGGGGGCATGAACTACACGGCTTGACAGACATTTAATGTGTGTAACCATCCGTTTAGCATAGACGCAGTTTTCACGTGCTATTTCGTAATAAAAGTTGCATAAAGAAAAACATTCAACTAGGCCCCGCATCAAGTGGTGATAAGCAAGAATGAGTATCAGTACTGATGATGAAAGTGTAGCAGCTTTCGAAAACAGCTGTTCTGCTCTGCTGTGCAAGTTGCATAGTTAATTGATTAAATACGTAATTAAAAGGTCACGGCTGCTGGAAATATAGAGTGCTTTTGAGCAGAAAATATTGTAATAGAACTTTGAAACTTTTCGATGTTCGTAAAATGGTATCGCTGTTTTAACTAAGGCGCACAAAGTTTTTTAATAACGCCAGTCGAAATAAAAATCAAAGAGAATATAAAGACTGCTGTTGGCTGAAATCGTTAACACTAACATTATAAAGCCTAAGATCGCGGGTTCAATTCCACACTATGTCATGAAAGTGGTATAGAATTGTTCCGATCTGCATTGGAGTTGTTGTCGGGCTGCTTCAATGAGTGTTACTACCGACAACCATTGTAAATGCTAAAGAGTGAATTACAGTGTCCCACTTTGTCGGTTTTGCAGTAAAAATTTGCGATGAAGCCGTACGCTGGCAGCGGCTATTCCAGCAATTGCTAAGATCTACCAGAACAGAACCTGACAATCGCATGGCGAACTATTGCACTCATGTAAACGTAATCGTATACAAACTATAATTATTCACAATACACAAGTAAAAGTGCGGAATTGTGTTAAGATGTTGTTCAATTGCCTGTTGTCGCGTGTTTGTGCTGCTGGTGGCACGTGTTCGTCCATCTACCAGCTCTCATTGGTTTCCCAGCAGCACTGTATGCGGTTGTATCAGCCAACTCCATGACAACAGATATCGTTGGCATGCAACCGTCTCCAGCACACCCTCCTTTATTGGTTGCCAAGTCGGCATTAATGGGTTAAAACGGAAATGTCAAGCATTTATGTACGCGTACATTCAGACTTTTTGGTTAAAAACCACAAGTTTTACTCCTCAATCACCTTAAATCCTTTTCAACGGTTGCGTATCTGTTTAACGAACTCTTTTGATCGCTTTAAATTTTTATTATGGGATTTCACTTTTCAAATCTATTAAAAATAAGATTATATCTCAATTTGATTGTTTTCTTAATTGTTTGTAAGATTTTTATACCATGAGAAAACTCGTTTTAATAGACTGGCAAAAAACAATATATTAAATACTTGTGGAGGAAGCGTTTCAGTTTTTGTTGCTGCTTTCACCTGGTTTTTTTTAATGGCAAATAAATAATTTTGTTAAGAAACTTTATATTTCTTTTCACACAAGCAAAAGAAAATTAAAATGAATAATAACTTGAGGAAAAAACCAATCCCGCACACACACACACACACACTCACGTACATATAAAAAGAACAAAGAAAATTGAAGTTCAGCAAAAGAACGAAATGCCTGAAGATCGTAGAGAAGAGAAGAGAAGCGGAAAGAAGCAAAATATATACAAATAATTGAAAAAATTTAACTTAAGCCAACTTTTTAAGTGAGACTGACAGGGTCGCGTGCCACATCCAGTGTATTGTAAATTTTTATTCCACTTGTTGTACGCTGGTGACTTTGGATCTGTGCCTTCATGTGTGTTTGTCTGTGTGAGTGTGTGTGTGCGTTAAAGCAAATTTCGAGCATTAAGTTTCGCTACAGTTACGCTGCATAAAAAGTTTTGCTTGTACGTTGGCTGCCTCGTCTCAGCATCAAATCCCGTAAGCTAAACTGTGCAGACAACAGAAGAAGATAATAGACGTTGCGGGGAGAGCAGAGGCAGGAACGAAAACAGGAAGCAAGGAAGAAAGTTAAGGAAAATGCATTATTGTGTAGTGCAACAGCAACCAGAAGAATAACAACAATATTTTCCATTTCATGCTGAATTACTTTGTGGCTTTGTTACTTGCATTTCGTTGGCGTTAGTGTGGTTGGCTGATATGATTTGCTAATGGCTCTGTGTTTGGCTTTGTGTGTGCCCGCTTACTTTAAGACGTACTTGCGCGCGCGTGTGTGTGTGTGTGTGTGTTTCACATATGCACTTGTTTGTACATTATTTGCTGTTGGTTTTAGTTCCTACGAGTACATGTCACTTGGAATAAAGTTTTTGGTTTTCTCCTTTAATACTCGTATTTCGTTAGTGCGGTTGCTTAACTAACGCCGTTTGCAGTTGTTGTTGCTGTTGCTATTAGATGACTACCCTAGACTACTTCTGTGATTTGCCCAGTTGTTATTTCAGCTGTAACTACAGCGAATACAATATTGAGAAAAAATGGTAATAGAGAAACGAAACAAATTAAACAAAAATTATAATTAATGATCAAAGTTTTCTGTTTTTTTTCGTATTCAACTAATAAATGTACTCGTATATAAAATAATTTACTTCGCCATCAACCAAATTTAAACAAGAGTCAAGTCATTCTGAAGCGTAAAAAAGTGTTTTAAACTTAAATGTAAGCGGAGCAGAACTTTCTTGTTGTAGTTAATATTTGGCTTAATGCTTCGTTAGCAATACGAGCACTTAGAAAGCAAATAACAAAAATTTTAATTCCGTTGACATTCTCATATCAAAATTATACATTTTATTTGAAGAGCAAAAAACTGTTTTATTTCTGGGGTAACAATTTAGAATTTAAACATTCTTTAGATGTGTCTTGATATCTTTTATTTATTTTTCATTTTATTATTGTGTGGCAGGAGGCATTCATCTTTTTATTGCGTATAATTATATAAAAATTGTGTACTTGAAACGCAAGACCTTGCAGCGTTTCGCTAATTAATACAACATTTGACATGCACAACTATGCCACTAACGCAAACGTCAATAGAAATTTGTGAAAATTAAATAAAAAAAGGTCAGAGTGCTATATTCCGCTAGACATGAAAAGAAAACTTTCTTTATATATACTTTTTTTTTGTTTTTTTTTGCGGATTTTCAATATTGAAATATATTTAAGTCAAATTCTGTTTGTCTGCCAACCTTTAGGACTGAAGTTTCATTCCTGATTCGAAACACCCACACTCACGCAAAGACATCGGTAATTTAAGCACAAAGAATATGTATTTTATGACGTCACTACGGATAATTAGGAACACATTCTTTTCATTATGGGCGGATTTATATGTGGCACCCTCTAAAGCTCCTTTTAAAAGCTGATTTTTTTTTATAATGGACCAGCACTCAGGGGATGACCCCTACATATGCAGTGCATTGCGCCGGAACTAGAAAGGAGGGGATAGTATTGTGGGGACAGATGAAAGATGCGAACAATTTTTTTTAGCTTTTTCAACTTTTTTACTTCGCCAGCTAATTTTTTTTTTGCTACAGAACCGACGAAGGAGGGTGCTGTTACTCTGCTTTTTGTTAAAAAAAAAAGAAGTTTTAAAATTCGTAAGAGAACAAATCGATTTAAACAAAAATTTTTTTTAGTTTTTTTTACATATTTATAATTCTCAGTACCTGTTGGATGGTATTCGAATTGGAAAAATTTTGAATTTTTTTTTGTAAATTTGGGAAATGAATCAGCACGAATAAAATTGAAAAATTTTGTGTAAAACAACAAATACCCAAATAAGTCCCCGTTTACACTTGCAATTTTTATTTGCCGCAACTCTGGAGTATTTTGTGAGGAAGAGCGAGAAAGGAATATAAATGGTATATATTCCTATTTCAGCACTAACACACAAAATATGAACCGTTGCACCAAAAGTTTCATAGTGTAAACCGGGACTATGTAAAATTCAAATAGTTAAAGATTCATGCAGTGGTTTGTGGCTGAACTAAGGCGACAGGGGATAGAGGAGAAGATAGAGAAATTCGTTACATCAATATTTGGACAATCGCTAACGTCAACGTTTAACGGCATTTTTATTTCCCGTTGGGGCAGTAGAACACTTGTATTAGGAACTGGCACGCCCATTTAAAGTAAATAATATTTTCGCTTGTTTAATATTTCGCGCAATTCTTAATTCGCTTTTAAATTTATTTAAAAATCAAACATATTAAAAAAAATCCGCACACATCCAACTTCCGTTCTCCTCTGAATACCGCAACAAAATAGTTTTTTTCCACCTCCTGGCACAAAATTCATCTGCTATTTCTACGGTAGTTCGCATTTAATGACCCCTTCGTTTGTACAATTTGTAATTCTGGCCATTTATTATTGGAATTGTGTGTTTGTGGGTAAATGTGTTTATATGTTTATTTTATTATTTGTTTTGTTGCTGCTGTTGCTATTGCTGCTGTTGATGTTGTTGACGTTGTTGATGTTTTATCCTGTTTCGATATGGTTATTTTGGCGTTATTAAGACGCGCCAAACTACTAATATAATAGGCGCCACAATGAACATAAAAAGAAGTATAAAATACCCCGAAATATAAAGTCTAGAAGCCCCAAATTAAACGAAAACAATTTTTTTTCAAGCAACCGTATGAACATTGAAAGGAAAAATCAAGCATGAAACAAGCAAACACCATAAATGAATGAGTAAAATTAAGGAACCCAAGCAAGCCACCCCCACACCAGTAAAAATATGAAGCAAATAAAAATAAACTCCAACTTAATAAAAAGAAAAATCGCTTTCAAGCACCATTTTGCTCAACGGCGATATAAAAAAGGCCAACATGAATGAACAAAATCAAGGTAATAAATAAATGAAAAGTATATTTTAGGTTTCTTCATCTTATTTGCTTTTGATACGAAACCCTGAATTAAAATAACATAAAAAACATTTTTTTTTTATATTCAAGTATTTGCAAATACAAAAAGGATACTTTTTCAAATCTGCTCAAGTTGTAACAGAAACGCTCTTTCTGTTTTCATTAATAACCTGCACCAAATTAATTCCAAATGCTGTGAGGGTTTGCAAACAAACCTCCCTGGATCCCCTTAATAAAAATTTAATTAAAAACAGCAACAGAGATTGTATCTAAGACAACAAAACACAGCAACAAACATAAAATTATGATTGTCAGGAACCGAAAGCGAAAAATAAAAAGTAAAACACGAATAAAACCTATAAAACGGTCACTCGTAGCGAAATTGAAATTGTGTATTTTTCATTTGTTTGTATTTAATTTCTGTTTTATTTATGCCCGTCTAAACTTGAGTTGTTAAGAGATATTTTAACCATTCGTTTTGTTGGATAAAATAGATAAAAGTGAAATAAGTTTATTTTAAAAGATTGTCGGAAATTGACTTCTTCTTGGCCAACAAAGGACACAAATACGCACACGCACACGCACACAGACACACATACACACACTGCTGTACGCAGTTCAAAATAATATTTATTAACTTTTCTTTTTAATGTGTATTTTGCTGCTTTCCGCTAATATATTCTTGAGGGTTTTACTGTAGTTTTTGTTTTTATGAATTTTACAATAATTCAAAGCCAGATAAAGAGCCAACGAAGACAGTTGTTTGTTATTATTCTTGTTTTTGTTTTTGTTATTTTAGTTTTATTTATTTTTATTGATAAGATAAGATTTAATTTGATGATGACTAAAGATTTTATTCAAGGCTATTAAATGATGCCCTTCAATTTATTTCCAAAACAATAATAAAATATTTTGCGCTGGAATTGTATTACAAGAAAATGTTTCAATTAATAAAAACAAACATAAAACTTAATTCACTATAAAATTATTTTAAATATTAGTTCTACTTCCGGAAGCCTTCTGAAAAGGCAAGTTTGGAATTTAAATTGATTTTCGCAAACTGGACAAGCCGTTTGGAGGATATCAGAGAATTTCAGAGCTTTTCTAGGAAACTTTACACATTGAATGACCTAAATTAATTCATTAGTTAAAATAAAAAATCAGTGTCAGTTTATTTTGCGAGTGCCAATTTATTAGAGTTCTATTGCTCTGTAGCGCACACTGGAGCCGCAACTCCACTTTTCGTGGATCAATTTTCGTAGCAACAATAGCTAGGCTCTCTGAATTCGATGTGGTTCCCTCTGAGGACAAGCTGCAAATTCTTTTCAAATATTGCCGATAACGAAGGGGGAGACGGGTACCACCCACCCATATGAAATAGTCATCAATTTCCCTACAGATGCAGAGCAACGATGGCGAGACTCACTAAAATAAAAGGAATTTTTTACGAGCCCAAAAAGAACTCATGAAGTGTAAGAATGAAAGTTCTAAAATCACACACGGCTTTGTTGTCGCGTGCAACTTATGCGTGACTGCACAAAATCACCTTCACAAATAATTTTTATAGAAAATTGAAGCAAAATATTTGCATAAATACCTGAAATTGATGGTGGCGTGATTAGATTTCTCACTTTTTCAAAATTTCTACAGCAAAATGAGTTTTACTTAGTTGGAGTTTTAGCTTTTTCCAATTTTCTCTCACAATGTTTAGCTTCAATTCAATTTGTTAGTACCAAAACACTGTTTTGTATCCCACACTTTCAGAGCGCACATTCAGCCTTCACGATACTTGAAAGGCCACTGAGACTTTAAATTAAGTTTTAGTATAATTTTTGATTATTCAGAACAATTGATCAATAAATAATAATTTTGGATCGTTTATAAATTACACAAAATTGCTGAGAAATTCACAAACATTTTGAATAGAAATTTTTAATGAATATTTATTTATGGCTGTCCCCTTATTTTTATCAGTTGCCCAAACTTTGGTATTGTTGCTTTTACAAAGTCCGAAATAGTCAGCCATTAAACTGTAATCTTTAAAGTACTGAGTGAAGAAAACGCAAATAGTTTTATTATTAAATAATTTCTGTTAAAATCCAGTGTTTTAGTTGATTTGTTTACTTTGGAAATTGTTGAAGGATTATGTAATTAAAATATTAAACTGGTGTATGTTCTCAGTAAAGAGAACAGATTAGGAGTGAGTGGGGGAAAGGGCTGACAACACAGTGAATTTTCTAAAACGAATTTATTAATTTCCTAAATAAATATTTGTATTTTCAAACAATGATCTGTATCCGACTCAACTCAAATATTCACTTAAATCAACCATCCAAGTACATCCGCAATTGTGTGTGCATGCTCTTGTGTTTGTGTTCATCGCTTTCTGCGTTTGTTTGTGTGTATGAGTATTTCAGAAATTGATTCGTTTACTGTGAAACAGTTTAACGCCAATTTAAAGTAAAATTCACAGCTGTTTTGTTGTACTCCTTTGATGCTCTCAACCCTTATGGAAAATAATAATATTATAACAAAAAAAAAAAATCAAATCAAATCAAATCCTTTTGGCATTTATTTCCATATCGCCGTGTTTTTTTTTGTTTCTCTTTCTTTTTGTGCAACCATTTGTTTGTTCCATTTTTCAAACTCGTGCTTTAAAACACACAAAACTTGAATGATGAAACTTTTTCTGTGTGCACTCGTATGTGATTTTAAGCCAAACTGTTGTTCAAGGAAATTGAAAAACGCTCTTAATTTTATGATTGGTTTCTGATACTTGTTTAAAATCGTTGTGGCTGTGCGTTTGTTCATATACTCCAGCTGTCTTTCTGCTCGAAAAATAAAATTTGTCTTGCAGGCCCGCAGTTTTCACATCTTTTTTTTTCAATACATTTTAAACTGCGTAATTTTTTTTATATTTTTTATTTCGCCCCACATACATTTTTCCATCCTTGTAATCATCAATAAATGGCTGAAGAGAGCTTTTTTAATGGAATTAAAATTTAGAAGGGTAATCGTCAATATTAAACTTAATGAAAGAAAAAAAGGAGACAGAGTGCGAGTGGAAAAGGAAAATTAAAGCGAAATCAAACAATATTGTATAGCGTATGGGAATAAATGCCATCCATAAATCATGGCTGCTGATGTCATCATTTACAGCATTTTGTGTGGGAAAAGAAATCAATTTGTTCTTTGATGCAGACATCAGCCATAGACATACGAAACTGTATAGACACTGCACTGCCACATATTTAAGCAGCAAAAGGGTTGGAAATTGCTTGTACGCAAGAATATTAGTAATTCTTTGTAACTATTAGTTGCACACACGCTCACACAGCAATCATAAATTACTCACATGTCCTTTACTTAATAAAGCAAATGGAAATTGACTGAATTCGCTGAATGGAAATGTGCAGGGAAATTGTGTAATTTATTTAATATTTTTCTTTTTTTAAAAAGCAAAGTAATTACTTTGAATATTTTTGCAATAAAAATTTAGGGGAGTTCCCTTTGGGTGCAATAGAAATAAATTGAGATATTGAATTTCCTGGGTTTTTTTATTAAATAGGACATTTCGAAAAAGATGTTATATATTCACCCCTATTGTGTTTGGCGTTTTACGCCTGAAAATTCGACAAATTGTAATAGCTTAAAGACAAAAAGCTAAAATTTTCTGTAATCTATAACAAAATGTCGAATCTGAAGGCGAAAAACGCCAAACACAATAAGGGTGACTATCTGCCTAAATCTGGCACTACTGTGTACTTTTTTTCAGTGCGCTCACAAAAACCTGATGCTAACGCCAAGCTCAACTCCTTATTAGTCTGTTAGTATAAAAGCTCCTCAAGATTTTCGTTGTTGTTGTAAACATGTTTTCTTTATTCAATAGCTGTCTCTGAAGAAAACTGGCAGGGACTGATACAATCATGTACTAAAGAGCAGGCGAACAGCACTCTGCTTCGACCGTTCAAATTGTTAAAAACATTTTCTATCTCTTCTCTCATCTTTCCTCATCTGTCCCCTCAATACTATCCCCTCCTTCCCAGTTCCGGCCCAATGCATTGCATGTGTAATAGTCATCCCCGGGGCGCAGGTTCTACTCCTAGCAAAAAAGAAATATGTTTTATTTTGAATACCACGACATTTTAAAAGTAGTCGTGACTCAAATTGTAACCAGATGAAAGATGACAAAAGCGATCCACTACAAAGTAGCTAAAAATATCACATTCAACTAAGCCACCTAATACGTGGTGACAAACACAATACACATGAGCACTAATGATGAAAGTGTTGCGGCTTTCGAAAACAGCTGTTCTGCTCTGCTGTGTGAGTTGAATAACAAAAAACTGAGGGTTTACTCTCTAATGCGATTCGAAAGAAATTGCTTTCGCATTTCAATGTAAATAGCATACAAATGCGTTCAGTTTTTCATTCGCATCGCAGTACAGAGTAACCCCCCTGATGTTAACTTTCTTTTGTGTCTTGGAATATTTATCATGTCTCTGTGAGATTTAAGAAACAAATTTCGAACAATTAGCCCATAAATCTTAATTCAATTTAATATAAAAATATTAAAGTTTCAGTTTGCAGAGGTACTGGATTTTTCGTCCGTCGTAAGGCCTTTTCTAGGTCAGTATTGTAAAACTAGTAGTAAAAATTCAGCTGTTGCGGCAAGTTGAAAAATTAATTTGTATACGTGGCTTAAGTACCTCATAGAATATTGCTGTTATAGCCCATGGTGATGGGGAAAATCCAGGTTTTTCGAAAATTTTTTGAATCAAACATTCCATAAACGCCATTACAACAGATTTTGCAGAACGATTTTAGTCTGAAGACTTTCAAAGTCCAGTTAACACAAGAACCCACGTCCGCTGATGATCAGCAACATCGTGTCTTGTAAACTTAATTTCTTATTGGAAGACCCTATATTTTATTTCAAAATTTTTTATATATCCTGCCGTTTTTATATTTATATATTTTTTATTATTTATTTTTCCCTTTTTTATATTTCACACTGAAAATAAATTTTGCGACTGATGTTAAGCTTTTAAAAGAAAATCTGTTAACTAGATGTCAGTAAAAGTACTCTGTAAATTATTATGACTGCCTGTGCAAGTCAAATACAAAAGAAAAATACTTTACATAAATTGTAATTAAAAAAGAACAAATGGGAGTTATAATTATAACATTAAAAGTATAAAATAATTTAAGAGGGAATGATTCAAAAGTATGATTGATTTATGTAAGTCTCAATCGCACGAAATGTTCTGGGCAGATTTTGCTCATCCATAATTATTTTCGAATATTAATTTTGAAAGGCACAGATGTAATTTTCTTACAGCACAGATACATGCGAGCACATCCTCCTCAGCTGCCTGAATGTGCAATATATAAAAATAAAAATACTTTTTTCTTAATTGAACATTCTCAGATTTCAGTTTCGTTCTAATCGATGCGAAGTATTTAATTTAAGTCAACGTTAATTGTATTGCAAGGCAGCGAAGCATGATTATGATTGCTGCTTTGAAATAATTTGGGGAAATTCTCCTAATAAATTTCAAGTTTTGCTACGGAAGCCAACGAACTATTTTTTATTGCAATACAAATTTAAGCCAACGAAGTTGGATAAAGGAAAAGCGAGTATTTTGTGATCGTAATTGTCTGCATTGTTTTTTTTTTGTTCTGAAACTTTTCTCAATTACAACATATTACTGGCTCGCACACACATACAAGAAGAAGAAGAAGAAGGGGGAAGCGCTACTCGAGGCATATGGTTTACGTTCGTTTCGTATGTTGGCAAGCTGATGTTATGGGAGTATTTGGCTAAAAGGGAACTACATATTTTGGTGCATGTGTCGGTTTAGTTTTTGCGTGCGTCAGAAAACTTCTTCGACAGAACACAAGACAAAGTTTTTGTTGAAATTTGCTCGCGCTCTGGAAAAGAAGTTGGCGAAAAACATTTAATTTTTTTTTTGGTGGAAAAACAAAGGTAGACAACAGCCACTAGTATGCAGTTAGTTACGAGTAGTTGTTAGCTGTTTAGTTGTGACTCGCTCACGGTTGACTAGTTGTGTGTTTGAATACATATTTACCGGTTAGATACATCTCTTTATGGCTGAATGTTTTTAGCTTATTTCGGCAACTCTTGTTGGTTATCTTGGCGTTAAATTTGTTTCTACTTTTGCACTTGTTATTACTTTGGGCCACCACTGCCGCTGCTGCTTTGCTACTTCTTTTAACAACAACTTTTTGCTGCTGCTGTTGTTGTTGTTGTTCTTGTTGTTGCTTTATTCTTATTATCATTTAGTGTTATTTTTAATGTTGTTGCTGCTTAAATATGTCCCTTGGTAACGCGAAAATATTTGCCTTTAGTTTGTATTTTAATACAGATTAGTTTGTTGTTTATAATAAACTGGGGAAGCAGACACGCCCCAATGCAACAAATTTCGTTACAAAAAATAAAAACGTTAAATAAATTTCAAACATTTAAGTCATGAATAATAAAAAACTTTATTGTTTATGTTAAACAAAGTAAAAAGCAACAAAATTTTATCGAAATCTTTGGAGTTTTATATCTAACGATTTTTCACTAAAAACAACTTAAATAATTTCACAGACATTAAACGAATATATTTGGAAATCGGTACATCCAAAGCCAAACTCGCATGATTGTATTGAAACTCTACAAAAATTTAAATATAAAAAATCTTACGTTGTTTTCTTTTCTGTAAAAGAGTGCAACATTTTGTGGACTTTTTATGGAAAAATGGCACTATAAACTACTATCCCTTAGGAATATCAATTAGTGTCTTAAAACTCCGACTAACTGCAAATTTTAAGAAATAAAATGAAACAATGTTAGATGTTTTCCAGAAAAGAAAACACCATTAATAATTTATACAAACGACACAACAAACAAGAATTTAATTGTTACAAGTCGCCAATAAATGTTTTTCCAGGCTGAACAACAACAAATATCTTTTATTTACAAAATTTATTAAATGCTCTTGAGCCTATCTCGTGTAAGTTTATTAAATATTTTAAAATTATTTTATTAAAAGGCGCAATTTTCACCTTTAAGAATGCAAAATGGCATTTAAAAATAAGCAGGGAATGGAGAAAATATTTCAAAAGTATTTAACCTCCTTGCAGGTTTTAGCACATGCTTTTCATTTTTTATTATAATTTTTTTCTTTTTGCAATTGCAAAATGAAAATTATGCTTTGGCACGTTTTTTTATGGCTTGTCTATCTTTTAATGTGTATCATGGCTGAATGTTGAACTTCCACTTTTTGATGTTCAATGGCGGTGACAACCCATCATGTTGTTGCTTTGTTTCCTGCCATTGTTCTCGTTACACAAAGTATGCATTAAAGCCACAAACCAACTATTCTTTCTCTACCTCTTATATGCAACAAATTGTTCTAGCACTCTTTCTTAGTGTCCTGGCGAAAGGACTCCAAGCACTACAAAAAATAATCGATTAAAAACTGGTTGACATATAATTTAAGTTACTGGGAAAAGTATCTATTGCTAAAGGAAGCTCTGTTGGGCTTGAGGAGCTAAGGTTTTCAATAATTTCCAGCGCTTAGTATTTTGCCTCGTTAGATGTGGAAATAAAGTTGACAACGAATTATAAATTTCGAAGACATCGAAGGCCAGCAATTTTGCAGGAAACGTTCCGTTACAAACAAAAGCAAAACGAAGATATTTTAAACCCTCATGCGAACTGATGATTGTAATGAAATTTGAATATTGTTCAGTTTTCTGTACTTTCAAGTGACCGTAAATGAACTAAAAGTCGTTTAAAAAGTATAAAAAAACGGAAAAGGATGCAATTGAGATGAATCGCTTTTAATCCTAAAATATGAGGTGACAACAATAACGTTCACTTTCTATTCGAAACAATTTGTAGTCCAGTGAAAAAAATTTAAATCTTTTTTAATATTCGCCTTTATTCTGTAACTATTTGTCAACGTCACGTCAAGACAATATCAATAATAAAACAGGTCTATACTAGTTTCTTCAGCAATTAAAAATTTTTTACAACCTATTGCTACATCGAGCTTGCAGAGTGGGCACATCCTGACAGAAGTGGGTAATTGTTGACCGCAAACAGCAGGTAAGTGTCCTATTTTTTTATATTGTCTTAAAGTGACGTTGACAAACAGTAAACAGGAATAAGGGAGATTATAATAATTCATTTAAACAACCAATTTAAAGCTATTTGTAATATGAATATATTTATTAGTAGGTGTTTGGGCCTTGAACACGACATCAAATAAAACGCATAAGATTGAATCCTGTTATTGCAAGATATACAAATTTTCCTGTACTTCATATTCACAAAATGTGTAACAAATAAACTCTGGACCGAATAGGATTTATTTGGAATTCCTGGAAATTAAAATATTCGTAATACAGTCGAATCCGCTTTAGCGCAACACGCTTTACTAAAAATATCTGATTACTGAAAGCGATACAAATCCCCGCACTGATTTTAAACGCAGCTAATCTTATTCACTTCGCCTAAGCGAAACATCGCTTTATTGAAAATATCGTATTACTGAAAACCAAAAGCAAGCCCACAAACACGTTTTGTATGAAACTTACTTCGCTTTAGTGAAAAAATAAACAATGACATCGAATCGATTGCATAACTTAAGGCTGAAACAATTTTGCATGTTTTGTCCGTTTAAAAATTAAATGGCAAAATGTATTTGTCCTTTTCGCTCTTACGTACCTTATTGTATTTTTCTATTGTATTGTCAATGCAAGTGGCTAGACATTTTCGAGAAATTCGTGAAAAATTTTAACAACAAAATGAATAATTCTATGAATAATTTGTTTTAAATAAAATTTTTACTTTAAATTGACGTAAATAAAATATACAGATTTGATATAAAAAAATATTAGTTTACTGATTTTAAGCAGTACGTTTAACTGTAAAAAATTTCAGTAATCCGAACTACGTTTTAGAGAAAAAATCGGATAACTGAAAAAAAATTTGGTTTTGGTTATTTCCAGTAAAGCGGAGTCGAAATATACAATTCAATTGAACAAGTTTTTAAACCGTAGACGTAATTACCTTTGCAGTGATATATTACAAGTCCGTGGCATTAATATATAAAGCATTTAACTAATAAACTCCTTCAAAATTGCCTCACAGTGAATTCTTCCAACAAAATGCCTTCTATGCACTTCTCGTACTTGAACTTAGAATCAGTAAAGATTTCTAATTGTTCATTAGTGATTGTATCAGTTAGGATATATTTTTTTGTGCCACACCGTGATTTTAAGCAGTACGCTAAACCTTAACAAATTTCAGTAATCCGAACTACGTTTTAGAGACAAAATCGGATAACTGAAAAATTGGGTTTTGGTTATTTCCAGTAAAGCGGAAACTAACTTAAGTGCAAATGCAAGGAATTAGAAAAGAAAGTTCTTGCAATGAAATGACTAAAAATAATAATACTTTAGCTAAAGCCAGATGTACCCGAGATCTAACTCCAACACTTTCAACTTACTTTTCTGAATAAAATCGAATCAAGACAAAAATCGTATTGCTGAAATCCTTTTTCCATTTCAACATACACGATAATGGAAAATATTGTTCTAAGCAAAGTGTCACATGAATTTGTTGTAATGTCGTCGTCAGTTTTCTTAATTTAAAACAAATTCTATTTGCGAAAAAAAAAGAGGAGAAAACGATGCACTGCATTTTTATTCAACTTTTTGCAAAACATTGATGGAATTTCCTCTTAAACCCGTTAAATAAATGTAACACGAAAATGGTTCACAGCTAAAGTGTTTCCGCAGTCTTCGAGGAAACCAACAGCAACAATGGATGGCATGGCTGAAGGAGCCGCAGCGTCTCTAAGCAATTTTTCTACAGGTGCGGAGCAGGCAGCCCTGTTTTTTTCTTTTTTGTGAAGGTGACAATTTTGATGGTTTGTCTACATAATGATGACACTGGTTGAGTTTAAATCCCAAGTCTCACACCATTTATACTTGGATGCCTGTATGTTGCATGTCAATGGCATTAAAGGATTGCAAAATGGAAAAACTGTGATGTAAACTACAGGACTTGATTATTATCATTTTCTTTTCCTTGTGCAATGAAAAGTGCAGCAGAGTATTTTTCATTTATATGAAGTAAATGTCACACACACACACACAGTCCTGTTGACATGGAGTTGGTAATAAAAATTCGGAATTATTGTCATTATGCCAAACAATGCAATAGATTAGTTTTTCATTTATTTTGCCAAAGTTTAGTAACCCATTAAATGTTTTATTTGTACTCGTATGGATGTTTCTCATGTCGTCTTGCGTATTAGACTGCAACATGCATCAAGATGGAAAAGTTTGTTGTTGGATACATTTCTTCATATTTTAAGTGCGATATGTGTTTCTTTTATTGGCGGTTACATATTTTCCCAGTTTTCTTTTGAGGCCACCCATAAACAATTATTTTCATTATTCATTAAAAGCAAATAATGCAGACATAGTTTTTTACTCATTTCTGAATTGGTTGGGTGAAGCCTGTTCAACGTATTATTATTTTGCTACACTTTTTTTGCTTCACTTCTAACTTTAACTGCCCGGCCCACGATATCACTCGATATTGTTCTGTGGAATAAATAAATCTAAAACAAAAATAACATTTCAGAATTTGTTTTTTGTTTTAAATGTTCTTACTCGCACGAACGATATCGAGTGACATCGTCGGAAAGGTAGTAAAAGTCACATTGAGCAATTTAAAATGCTTGTAACTCTGACAAAATGGAATTTTTTGAACGCATTAGTGCAGTATGAAGAACAACACATGCTCCTTCTTCCTATCTGTCTGCATAATTTCATTTTAAAAAAGAAAAGCAGGCTGTGGCAAATAACAAAAATTTTCTAGTTAAAAATTCTCATTCAGTTTAAGTACCACCATAATAATATTTCTGCTGCATCTTCCCTAAATATTGTGCAATTTTTGTTTTGCTTTTCTACTTATTTTTGTTTCATACTCCACTTCCATATATCAAATCACAATTTTTTATTTTGTTGAACTTAATGACAATATTGTTGCCAAAAAGAGAAAAAACCAAATATTGAATATGAAGAAATTTAATATATATAATGGATTTTCAATTCTGCAGTGAATATCTAATATGGCGAAATTCAATTTCGGCAAGAAAACATAAATTTACGTGTTAGCAAGTGGATTAAGAAAAGGGAGGAAGGAAGGAAGGAAGGAATTAAATGTGATTTAAAGAAAAGTAAACAGCAAAGACTTGAAGTTAAGTTTGTGTTCTTGTAAATATTGTCATTTTCAGTTTTAAAGTTTTAAATTTAAACAAAAGTAGCTACTGCAGCTAAAAAGCAACAACAACTACTAATCACTGTTACAAAAAAAAAACAGACTACAGATTTTAGCATCCAGCTGTCTAAAACAAAGCAGAAACCTTTTAAAAAATTCTCGAAACGGATGAGTATTTTCAAACATTTTTCTTTTTTTTATGACGGCTTTTAACAACAACTGAAACAACTTTTCTCTCTTAGATTTTTTTTATATTATTAAAATATATGTATATAAAAAATTCATTCATATTTAAAAATTCGACCATTCAGTTTGCAAGACAGAAAGAAAAAAAAAACAAAAATAAGTGGAAAACCAAAACGCAATTTTAGTCAGCCAACGAATTTGAAGCACTCTATTGAAAGGGTGTTCAATGTAATAATTTTCAGTCACTCAACGTTTCTAAGGGGCTGGTTGCTTACACAGAGAGGCAGATTCTGCTGCTAAGACCGATATCATATAACGATGTGTGTATTATGCTCCGAAGGAAACATGTTTGATTGTATAGGACTTTTAAATTTTTACTTATACAAAATAAAAATTATTATTTTTTGGCTAATTGTCATACAAATAATTATAAAGTGACTCCTCTGCTGTTACAAACAGAGAATGTTTAAAGTTTTCTTTGGGTCATCTTAATTAAGTGCAAAACAATTTGGGGCCACAAATTTCAAAACGAAAGAAAACTTTTACATTTCAACTCGTGTTACTTGTGACATTTTAAAACTGAATAGACTGTTTTCTGTACAGAATTAGCTCGCGATGAAAAAAAGCGGACCAGCATTATGTAACAAATATATGAAAACTTTTCACTTTAACTGAAATATGTGGATATGGAGGAAGATACTTTTGAGTTGCGAGCTAAATGAACTGAAAAATCATAAAAAATTAAACAAAGAATATATTAAAAAATAACAAATATCCTTAAAAACTTTGCTTGAGCAAACAAAAAGTACGAGCAATAAAACAAATTTAAATAAAAGTCGAGCACATGGTGTCATTTAACGCACACATGCATTAGCCTGTGCGAGTATGCATGTGTGTGCGTGCGTGCGTGTGTGTTTGTGTATAAAAGAAGCGTATTAAAAAGCACATTAAAGCATAAAAAGCGCTAAAATGAAACAAAAATGTTTATACAGAAAATGTTCTTATCCATCTGTTTAGCGTCAAATAATTAAAGCACAATTTCTTTCAAAACAAAATTTATGCAAAAAACAACAAAAAAAAAGATCATTAAGCTACTTTTTCATAAATTGCATTTTTACGTATTTCCCGCTTTAAATTATTGTCAGACCAGAAAGTTTTTCGTTTAACCGCTTTTAAAGCTAAACAGTGCACGTTTATGTTATTTCTATGGCAATAACTTTTTCCATTCAGTTTGAATTCTTTCTTTATTTTATATATAAAATTGCTAAATAAAATCTAATGGATTTATGTTGTGGTTTTAATGCAAATGTTTTTATTAATATTTTTGATGCATTAATTTAAACACTCGTACAAATATTGAAAACAATTAAAATACATTTCAATCATATCCTATTACTTTTTATTTTAAATGCAAATAATTTTAATCTAACGTCTTTTTTATACATATTTTGCTCTATATAAAATAATGTTTATTCATACAGTTTTTATGTGCTTGTGTGTGTGTGTGTGTTTGTGTGGATGTGTGTGCCGTATATCATCTATTGGATATTTTTGGCAGTTTAATAGATAAAAAATTAATAAAATCGGTATAAAAAGTAATTAGAATTATTTATTATTTTATCAATGCACACATTTTTTTTCTAAATACATAATTTTCCCACTAAAATATTTTCAATAAATAACAGTTCTTTCGGAAACTGGCATTAAAGTGGGATAAAGGGAAGGAGACACCAAAATTTAAATTGCAATTTTCCTCGGTGCCAAACTGCCTTCACATTTTTGGAGTTATTTAATTATTTCCAAAGAAAATGGAAAACAGTTCTAATTATGCGGATATTCAAATTATTTAGGGTACGAGGTCTGTTCAAATAAGCTTAATTTCCAAATTACGCGAGATACTTGCATTCAGTTAGATTTTTTTTTTTCAATAGTGGAACTCTCGCTTCGATCTGATGTTCACGGTTTGGCTTTTTAGCATGTTTCGTTTGTTTGTGAGAGTTAGAAAACATTTTCATAAAATGCAATTAAGTGCTAAAAAGCATTTGAAATGCTGACAGTGGCTTTGATTGATTTTACAAGTGCCATACGGTTTTCAAAGAAGCTCAAGAGCATTTGAATGATGATGTTTGTCTTTGACGCCAGAAAAAATAACCCGTGAAAATGCTGAGAAAGTGAAGAAAATCGTAAAGGAAAGAAGTTGCTGAGGATGTCACCACATCTGTTGGCTCATGCCATCTGGAATAGTGGAAAACCACATCAAAATATAAGTTCCTTAACAAATAAATATTTTTTCGAGAGAAGTGAAAATTCACTTTATTGTCTGAACAGAGCTCGTATATACGTACATATTTCTTAAACACATTTAATTTTTTACTAATTCTTTGGTTTTAGTAACATGAGTTGGATTATGAAATCCATTAAAATCCTCGACACAAAATTTTACATGCAAATTCTACTGTACTTTGATGTGTGTGTGTGTGCGTGTGTGTGCGTGGTTTCCTTTAAATAATATAAATTTTTACACACAAAATATGTTCGATATTAACTTTTTCGGCTGTAAATGAAAATGGTTTGCAAGCCCGATGGCAAAGGAAAAGAAGTAATGTTGTAAAATATATAAGTAATAATAAAAAAGGAAATGCAAATAGTTGATCTACATAGAGATGAATAAATAAATGCGGAGATAAAAAAGAATATTTATGAAACAACATGAGCTGCATGCACTGCTATCAGACAATAAATGAACAGCGAATAATCAAAAGTAGAATGGGAAATGAAAGTAAAATTCGACAGTTTTTGTTTGTTTGTAATTCAACCGAATAACAAAAGTAATACGAACATATTTATACATTCTGCAGAATAATGTTCTTTTGTTTTATATGAAAATACCTACAGGATCAATAATTCAGGACAGGCAAAGAAACAAACAAACAAAAATTTATATTAAATTTATCTAGCCGGCCATTCAAAGAGACAATTTGGTTCAACAATCAGTCAGCAATTGGAGTTTTAGCTGAAATATTTGTCCAAATGTTCTTATTAAATGCATGCATTTGAGTTTCGCCATTCACTATATTTAATAAAAAAATGTAATTTTTAAATTCAAAGGCTCCTTTAAAACATGGAATAGTTTGCTGTTTGGCCGCCTTCCTTTTTGTATCAGATTATTATTTTCATTTTCTGTTTTTTTTTTTATTGTTCGAAAATCATTAAAATTTTCCACTTGCAATCTTTTTGCACATTAACACTCTAATCTTCTAAACATTTACCCTTTCTTTACTACTCTGACATTTTTTTTGCTGTTGTTGGTGCTGCTTTGTTCCCTATTTAATATGCCATTTATGAATGGGATACGCTTTCTGTGTTCTTTATTTGACCAACGACCCTTTATAATCATCGTTATTGTATACATTTTATCATATCATCAACTTAATTTGCATTGCACACAAACAGACACACAGGCAGACACTGACTCAAACCCACATACGCACGCTTTCTCACGCTACTTAAATACGAGTAGATGTATAAAAAGACTTGGAAAAGGAACGGTAACATTATACACAATATTGTGGGATAATGTGTCTGTGTTTGCACATCCTTTTTATTTTGGAGTGTTTATGTTTGCATGCCTGTGCGGGTGCGGTGTGTGTGCATGTGTATGTGTGAGTGCGGTCCTTTTTTCTATACAGTTTTTAAATAAACACTTTGCTCTATTTGTTTACACTCAAACTACTTAAAGTCCTCGTATATGAATAGTTTGTGAAAAAAGGAATATATAAATTTACATGTTGTGGCCACTATAAAACGATGACAATATAATTTTTTTTTATTAATTCTATATAATTTTTTTTTTTTGCTTTCTTGGTAGGGACTCGTAATGTGTCCAACCAACCAACAGTGTGAAATAACGTTAATGATGCGAGTAATTCGATAAAGAAAATATGCTTCAACTTTCTACTTCATTAAAACTCTAATACGCATATCCTTGTGTTACTGGTGATTGGTGTTGGCCAGTTATAAAATATAAAAATATTTCATGAAAAAATATGGAAAGAAAAACTATTAGGTGAAAATGTAAACTCGTTTGTTCAGCGGCTGGAGTAAATTGGCAAAGAACTTTATGCGTTGTGGCATTAAAGAAGTCAAAGTGCACTATACTAGGCTTTAGAAAAATTAATAAAATATTTCGCACTGCAGCGGCAGAAATCTATAAAAGAATTAAGTTTAAATAAACATAAAGAAATTATTATTGTCTGATATTTATAATTAGCTGATGATTATATATTTATGTCTTCTATTTATTTGAAACTAACTTTTAGCCGCGACTTTGTCCGCGAAGAATATGTGAAACTTCAGCTAATATGTATGTTTTGTCAATGACGTGTTATATTTTTACTGTATGAGAGTTTAAAACGTTCTTAGTTATTTCATAATTTCATATGTCCATACAAATTTTGGACCACCCTTGACCACTTAATACGATAATTTTCAGAAACAAAACCCAACCTATGTTATTCCTCACATCTCTATGCTAAATTTCATCTAAATCGCTTCAGCGGTTTCAGAGTGAAAAGGTAACAGGCAGACACATAAAAATTATGAGGGGCTTATAAGAGTGTAATAGAGCAAATTTCATATGAAATTTTGTTTTATTGCGCTGTTATTAGACTCTCATAATTTTTATGAGTAAGGTAAAAAGTACAAGACATCATAAAGAGAGCAAGTCATTATAAAAAGTGCAAGTCGTTACAAAAAATTCAAGTCATGATAAAAAGTGCAAGTCATTATAAAAAGAGCAAGTCATGATAAAAAGTGCAAATCATTATAAAAATGCAGGTCATTATAAAAAGTGAAAGTCATCATAAAAAGTGCAAATCATCATAAAAAGTGCAAGTCATTATAAAAAATGCAAGTCATCGTAAAAAGTGCAAGTCATCATAAAAAGTGCAAGTCATCATAAAAAGTGCAAGTCATCATAGAGAATGCAAGTCATCATAAAAAGTGCAAGTCATCATAAAAAGTGCAAGTCATAATAAAAAATGCAAGTCATTATAAAAAGTGCAAGTCATTATAAAAAATGCAAGTCATTATAAAAAATGCAAGTCATTATAAAAAGTGCAAGTCATCATAAAAAGTGCAAGTCATTATAAAAAATGCAAGTCATTATAAAAAGTGCAAGTCATCATAAAAAGTGCAAGTCATCATAAAAAGTGCAAGTCATTACAAAAAGTGCAAGTCATAATAAAAAGTGCAAGCCATTATAAAAAGTGCAAGTCATTATAAAAAGTGCAAGTCATCATAAAAAGTGCAAGTCATCATAAAAAGTGCAAGTCATTACAAAAAGTGCAAATCATTGTAAAAAATGCAAATTACGGAAATATTTCTGTGTAATTCGATTCGAAACAAAAATTTTTCGAGTCTCTGTGCTAGAAACACACAATTTCCAACAGTTTGGCTTTCGAATCAGATTATAGAGTGATTTAATAACTCTCAGATAGTTTAAGAAATAATGTATGTAAAAATAATTCATGTGAAGCAATTCAAAACCTTTGAGCTATTCAGTCGATTAATAAGTCTCAGTATGCCATTAATTTTATAGCATACGGAGCAGAAAAAAAGAATATTTTATTGAAAAATATTATTATCGAATAATAAAAATGCAACAGAAGGGAAAATGGAAAACAAACTAAAAAATATAAAAGTGGCTATTCCTTAATGATGGTCGTTCATACAATTTTATTTTGCATTCATTTGATTATAAATATTTTCTACATGAATAGGAACAAGAAATAGAAAATAAAGAAATATTGATATCAGTTTTATAGCCACAAGTTTTTCCTTTAACATTGTTACTTCCTGGTTGATAAACAGCACTAAATGATAATCGATTGAGAAATTACGCAACAATTTAAGAAAAAAGAAGGCACTTGAAGCGAATAAATGAAAAAAGAGACCGACCACTGACTGCACAACCAATGAAGTGCTTTTAAATGCTAAAACGAAATGCTTCCTTTACAAAATATCTCTGATATAAATAAGGACAAAAAAAAAATGTTGAGGCAATTTATTGAATAAATTCGTCTTCAGTGATTTTGTTTGGAATTTTAGTGAATAAAATGTTTATCTATGGAATCATTTTATTTTAAATGTTCCCAAACACAAACATATTTACTCTTCCATTGTGGATAAATGACCTATAAACAAATATCGTATTTCTTTTTGTTTCTGATAACATTATTTTTTAAAATAATTTTGTTTTAAATAAAGAATAAAACGTCCATTATTATTTAGTAGGAATACACAAACATGCATTCAAATTTTTCATTTGTTTAACCAGAGAAACTTGTGTTCATACAAGCATTTTTATACAAAAACTGTTTGCATTGCATTTATGAAAACAATTTTTAAAATTCATTTAAAAAAGTGTGTCTCTGCCGTAATTTTTTAGTCAATCTCTTCCATTCATTTCAAATTTAGATTATTTGTCTAAAAATAAAAATAAAATTAATTTGCCAAAGTATTATTTTTCACTTTTTTATATCAAATTTATCATCTGTTAGTGTGACTGGCATTAATCTCATGTAGATAGAACACTCCGGGCAGTTTGGTTTAAAATATATAAATATTTATGCTCGTTTTTATGACTAGAATTAAAAAATTATGTTTGCTATGAAAAAAAAATAGTAACAATAAAAAATAAAACTTTAAAATTTAATATTGCAAGTGCATGAACAACATCGATTAGAAAAGCTTTTGAAGTTGCCATTAAAAAAGGTGTAGTTGAGTGAAATATTTTATCGATGATTCAAATTATAGACGAGGATCACATAGAAGAAGTTTAATAAAAAAAATGAGATTGGCCGGTGTTCAAAATTCTCTCGCTTGCCATTTACACTTCAGTAAAATAAATCTCTGCAATTTTTATGTGTTCCCTAAAGTGAGGGCTACTGAAATTTAGAAAAAGGGCTAAAGACTTTATTAATTATTTGTTACATAAAACATTTTAAGAGACAAACAAAAAGCAGCTGACATTGGAAAATATTTACTTTCTTCATATTTACATATAAATAGCTTTCAAACCATATATAACTCATCAATATTGCTGGACGATAAGATAGTAAAAAGTGTACCACAAAAAAATATAAGTGGCATATTTATATAGGGTCCGCCAAATATTTTTTTTTTTTTTGAAAATGCTATAAAAAACTACTGAATATTTTCGCAAATTTCCTTTATTATTTGAACCAAAATCTATCTGGACCAAAATCCGCACCAAACAGTGACTCGTTTTGGGTGCGTGCGGGTTTTCTGTGCCCCAAATGCGACAATTTTGATTGTTTATATACCCGCCAAGATCAAAATGAGCATCATCTGAAAAGATGTTTTTTTTTTTTGGAAAAATCGGCATCTTCTGTAAGTGGATCGCAGGCCCACTTAGCGAAGCGAAAACGCATTGGATGGTCAACCATATTCGATCAGCAGAAGGATAAAACTAGTTATCTGTCAAATCAGACATGAGCTAAGTGCTACCATTCACGAAATAAGCACTAGTTGAAAAAAAACGTTAAATTGTTAGATTTACATAAGCAGCTAATGAAAATTCCTGTCAGTTTAGCTACTTCAATCTATATTTAAAAATTATTTTCAGAAACAAAAATTTATATTGCAGCCATAGAATATCACAGCGAATTGAACCTCTTTAGCTTTCAAAACAATCCCGCTATTGTACGCTGCAAAACATATTTTAGTTTTGAAAGTCCCCATATTGTGCCCTAAGACCATGTCAATGACAAAATAATTTAAAATATTTTAAAAACACATTTGAATCTCTTCTCCTGCACACGAGACCCAAGTTTAAGCCACAACAATTTGGAAACGTATAAACAACATTTCGATGCTTCTATATATTTATGTAGTATTTTATAAAAAAATTGTTTTACATTAAATATCGTTTATTTCAAATCAAATGGAAAACAAGATAAAATCAAACCATTTTTCCGCCGTTGGCATACGGCATTTTACTCATACATCTAAATTTTAAATACCCATGGATATGTTTCATTATGTGTGTACGAGTATATAAATTTTCAAGTAGATTCTTTTTATTGTTTGTTTGAAAGGAAACTGAATACAAGACCTTTGGCAAGAAATATCGCATTCATAGAGGCTCGTCCTTTTGGTAAACTTCATACATGTTAAAGAAATCACCAAACTGGGAGCAGGCCAATATTTAAGGAAAAACCAAATCAGGCAGTCAAATGACAAACAAATGTCCTTTAAATGTTCAGCGCGAAGAAGATGTTACAAACCTCTGAGGCATACAGAGCACAAAGACAAATGACAACACCGGAAAATCTTTTCCTCTCAATCGATTTAAACTACATAAACCAATATATCCCTAAAAATAAACAATATGCCGCAACACACACACACACACACAGGCACACATTCGTATGTGGCGTACAATCCTGTAGAAGGAAATATTTGGAAATAACACAAAATTCGTCTACAAATTAAAGGACATTCAATACTCTCAAACTTAGCAAAATATGTTTCACTCGCATGCATGTGTGTGCATGTGTGTGTGCAAATATTCCCGCCTATTTGTTTCTATTTTTTATTACTCCTGTATAAACCAGTTCATATAAACGAGTCCATTTTTTTTTTTATAAACAAATAAATATTTTTCAAGTAATGACAACAAATCTGTTGGTAAAGCAAAAAATAAAATATCACCCAAACAAACAGGCAAAAAAAAAAAAAAAAGATATTGAGGCCTGGCGAGGCAGACGACCATTTACTGGGGGAAACTGCATAAATGATATGGCGGCAAAGACTTCATCAGCGTCAGCAGCGCAAACATTCGTTATAAATATTTTTTAAAACTGAAATAGTCCTTTAGGGACACGTTTCAATTACAGCATAAGGGACTTTGAGTTCGAACGAAAGAAAATTTATAAAACTGAAAATTCCATGTACTCCAGCAACTGTTGGCTCATACGAGGAGTATGTACGAGTAGGCACAGACATCTATGGAACTGAAAATATGTTGCCTGGCGGCCTTACTTCATTCAGTTAAAACAAAAAACAAAACAAAAAATTAAGCTCATGATAACATTAATTTATAACGCCAACATAAGCAAATAAATTTCCCTAAACAATTCGAAATAAGCAGAAATCGATATTTATTTTTGTATTTTTACAAACAATTTAATTCTCCATAAGAGTTTAATTTTTTCAACTGTCTTGCCAATTTAAATTTCTTTTAAATTTTTAAGCTTTTCTGGTACTTATTTTAAGACGTTGGAGGCCAATTAAAGTAAATTTGCTATATTCTTATTTTCCTATAATTTGATTGAGATGTTGGGAAAAGTATTATTTTTGTTAATGAAATTTATAAAGAAAATTTGGCAGAACATTTTCTTTAATGTAAAATGTCTGCAGCATTTTTAACAATAAATTACAATCAATCGGTTTCAGCTGACTCAATATTTTGCTAAATTTGCGCATTTAAAGAATTACGGAGTAAAATCGCAAAACAAAAAATTTACTTCAGAGAAACACTTAGGAGCAAGTCTAACAGCATGCAATCAAACAATTTTGAACGAAGTTGGAGGAAAATTATGTTGCCTTCTCAGATATTTTAAGAATCGTACACTCTTGTAGCGATAAAAAAATGCATATCCCTGGTAACAGGAGAGTCAAATAACACGCTGAACGAATTTTGCCAGTACCAGACTGCACTGCATGGGGATTCCTTGATCACCACTGTTATTTAAAAAATAGATGAAGAAGATCAGAATGCATGTTTTATTTCTATTGATTGTTGGTTGTTTGCAATTCATTTTGAGAAATTTTAGGCAGTCCGAACTGTGTGGACTGATGATTTTCTTGGTGGGTCTGATCTCAACAACATCTTGTGTAGCGTGCACGAGAAGGATAAAAATTTTGCATTCTTTTATATAACGATTTCATAGTATTATTTCTACTTACAAAATGGATAAAGTATTTTGTGCCTGCGAGCAATTTCTATGGCTCATTATTTGTGCGATTACACTCAGCAACAATATTTAGAAATAAAAAAATTATATTTAAAATTCTTCTGGCTTCTTGACCTCTTTTTAATTATTATTATTCTCTAATATTTTTAAGCTTAAGGTCTCTTTATTTTCATTTAAAATATATTAATTTTCAATATTTCGTCACTCCTTTGTGTGACTTCTTCAGAAAATATATTAAAAAAAAAATTATTTAACAGGTACCTGATGGCCCCATTTACCCAATCCACTGTGCCAGAAGTGTACCCAGAAAGGAGGGGAGGTTTTCGGAGGATGGAAGGAAGAATACGAGAAAGAGAACTCGCAGTAGCCAAAGTAATAATAATAATAATCATCATATTTCACGCCTTAACTGCTTGAGCCAATACTTTTACAAGATTTCTGATTTAATAATACAGGCAAATTTAATCATCCAATTTCGTTTTTAAATAATTTATCCACTAAATAAACGATGGAGTATTTCCTGAGTTGGCGTAACACGATTTCGTTGGAAAAAAGTCGACACAGTTATTGTACGCTATTGCGAAGCATGGATGGCACTCCATTACTTCTCTGTGTTTATACGGCGGCCGTCTAGTTCTCAAAATTAAAATATGATTGATGGACGACTCTTGTTTTTGGGTGTAATCCGATAGGGTGATTAGGTCTGCGCCATCTGGTGTGTCAGAAGAATAAATTAGAGCCCCTGAATATATAAATAGTTGATTGAATAATTGAAGGAGGAAGAAATCAGGTCGCTGATGACGTAGGATATTTTGTAATAGACTACTTTTTGCACAAAAATTATTGCTGTAAATGCTAAAATTGTTTTTATGAAGAAAAAAAATCATGACAGCTTTTGGAGAAATTTTGCTGCACAGTGTTGTCAATGTATGTGTGCGTGTAAGTGCTCTCTGTAGAGTTTAATTAAGCAGAAAATATTTTAGTGTTTTCTATAAGTGTAGCTTATATACGAGTAATAATAACAATCGCGAAGGATATAAAAACAAGAAAAATTATACAGAAATTCCTCCCACTCCATTTAATTTTGCATGTTAAATTCCAACCTTCAGTTCGTAGTACAACTGCAGTCGTTGAGGCAGGCAGTCAGTCAGTCAGTCAGCCAGGCATTCATTCAGTCAACCCGTTTCGTATAATTTTTTATTTTTATTAAAATCGTTTGAATGTAAAAGACAACTTCAAAATGGTTATTTTTTGCCTGTTTGTTTGTTTGTTTGTGTGTAAGACTGTGCACACACACTCCATTCATATCCTGTGTGTATTACAGTTGGCAAAAAGTTGGAATTTTATTTAAGTCACAACATTATAGAATTGTTGTATTTGTACAACAACAATAGCAATTCCATATTTCTCATCTTCTTTGTAGCCGTGGAAAATAATTTCATTTTTATTGAGTCAAAAGGTATGATTGTTGTATTACGCCTGCCTGCCTTCTTGTCCTGACTGACTGTCGGAATATAAAATTCTAGTGCTTCAAATTAACTGGATTTGCTTTTTGCGCAAATAAAAATATATTTGTTTTTATTTTATTGTTCACAAAAAGGATGAATGAGTGGACGTGTTTTTGTTACCCCAACGCAGAGCTAATGAGGATGGCTAGAAAGCGTGTAATTTGGTAGGTTGCAAAATATGACGGCTTATTTGAAACACAATTTTTTTTCTCAATCTTTTGGTTCTAGCCATGGAATTTGACTTTTAATGTGATCCAATTCAACACAAAGGCTTTATATTTTGAATACTAGGCTGAAACAGGAGTCCGAAGCTTTTGCAGATATTTAAAATTATAGTATAAATTATTGTATAAATCCGGTATCGAACTCACAGCATGAGAAGTAAATTTAAACTTGAGGAAATATAAAACGGGAATACTTCAGATATTAAAAAGTATAAAACAATTGAAAACTGTTCCAGTTCAGAGACAAAGATTTGGGTTTTCTTATTCTACAATTCTTTTAATCGATAATTTTTAAGAAGAGACTGAAGAATTTCGTATGACATCAAAATGCTACACAGTGATTCAATCTTCAATATCATGAAGTTTTCTCAAAAAGAGTTGCGAAGTTCCAGTCCAAAAGCCTATAGAATAGCAAACACTAGAGGTGTTGAACCAATTCTATCGAGTAGATAACGCATGCGAAATGTCATTCGTTTAAATTACTCCACGTTTTGCGACTTTCGGCAAAGTGAAAATGAAGCATTCTGTGTTACTGATCTAACTTGCAACACACTGTCGTTCGCAAAGCAAGTGCTAATTAAATTGTTTGTTCTCTTTTAATAAAACTGCATGAAAATGTTAATGAAATCGAGCAAAGAAATGAAAATGGCAGTCATAATAATAAAAAATGGATAATAATAACAATTTCATTTTGAACAGAGTTGTAAACATTTTGCTGTTGTTGTCGTCATGGTTTAATTACACCCAACTCCTTTGATAATAATAATTTTATTTTTAAGCCAAAATAAATGACTGAAATGGCTGGTGTTTTCGGAAAAGTAACATTAAATGTAGTCAATGTGGTACATACGAAGCAGTGCACTAGTATTAAGAGGTGGCATACAGATTGCCTGCTGCAATTTCTAACCAAATAATAAAATATTTTTCTATGGCAAAGAAAAAATTAATAAAGAAGAGAACTTCATTTAAAATTGAAATATTTGTAGAATTTGTAAATTATTTGATATCTTGTACCTTCCGTTTACGAGTACAAACTGCACTCATTCACTCAATACTTCGTTTCTTTGTCGTTTGGTTGGATTGTTTACTGCTGTCTTCATCTGATAAAGAAATAAGCATTTGTTGTATCCGCTTCTGGAAAAGTTCAAGGAGTTCATATTGAATCATTCTAACTTTTGTTGTTTGCTTGCGTCTTTGATTCCTTGTTTTTGTCCTGTTACTTGTTATGGTTGTAAACATTAAAGTGAGAAAATAATAAAGCAAACGCCATTAATTTTTTTCTTCTTTTCAGTAGTATTTTTTTTTTTTTTTTGTTTGGTTCTGTTTGTAATTAGAGTAGAAGTGGTTGTGTCTGCCTGGCGTTAGAAATATTGGTTCGGTTGGCTCGTTATCCAAACAGCATCTAAATTGTATTTAGGTGTGACCTGATGTTTGCAATACATTCCTTCTTGCAACTGTTTCTCCCCCCCTCTCTCTCTCGCACTCTATGTGTTGCTCTGCAATGTTCGTCGTGTTTTGCCAATAATAATCAAGAAATTACTGAATGTCTGGGAAATACTTAATACTCACTAACTACAAATTGTCTGGGTGAAAGCTTAAATTTATCAGTTTATTATCATGCAAGTTATGGAAGGACGTCTGGCCATGAAACATGTTGGTCGGTCATACAGCGAGAGTATGAGTCACAAGCATTTAATATCAATGCACTTGTTTGCTAGCAATGGGTGCATGTGTGTGGCAGTAGGAGTGAGTGTGTGTTGGTGGTGGTGGTGGTGGTAGTTCATGTGTCCCAGATAACTTCTTTGTGTTCCGCTTACATTTTTTTCATTTCCTGGGTTCATGGCTTAATGGTTATGGGAGTGTGTTTGTGCAAATATCATTCATTGGAATCGTTGGCCATTAATGGCCAACCAGACACCCTTAGAATTCCATTGTTGGGCCAGCCGTTCACTTGCATTATTTTTCCAGCAAAAATAAAGAAAAAAAGGAACTGTATGCGTTGTAATTTAGTGCAAAAGTTCTTTTGATAACATTATTTATTTCGGTGCGTTTAATATATTTAATTTTTCTTTATCGTAATTTGTGGCTTTGCACTATTTTTTCATTTTCATTTATTTCTGCTTTAAATGTCTCATCCTTAAAATAGAGGGTGGATTCTTTTATTTGTCCCAAGTGGGAGGTCATTTGGGGTGGCTAAACACCCACAAGTCAAAAAAGAAAACAAAACAAAAAAACACGCAGTAAATGAAGAGAAAAGCATAAGTAAAGTTGGGTAGATTAGTCGAGTATAATGAAGTGTGAAATTATATTTGCTAAATTTTTGTAAAGATCTTAAGCAAGAACTTTCCATTTGCTTCGTTTCTAAGCAGGGGAGCCAGTTACTTTTGCGTAAATTATATTACCAGCACGACAATGTTCTTGTACTGGTACTTATTGGGATCAAAGAATTGATTACATAAGCTGATGTTATGGTCCGGCAAGTTTTATCTTGATGCGACATGCTGCTGAAATTGTAATTTCTCATTGACATTATGAAATGGATTCGCAGTAATAAATAATTAAGCTACAATTTATAAAACCAATTTGCTTGGATTTTATTGTTTGTAGATATTTTTTATTGGCCATAAATATGTTCTATAGTAGTGGCAGTTGATATACGAATAAAACATGAGTCAGCCAGTCAGTCTATCACAGAGACAAACTGATTTGAATTGCACAAAATTAAACAAATGTTGGCTTGCGAAATATTAGTTAAAATAATTTATTACTAACGAATGAACACGATTGAGGACTCCCCGCCATTTCTTAGTTCGATGTGAGATAAACTTGGATCGGCTTCAGCTTTTTAGTCGCCTGCAGCAAAAGAAGTTAAGGTCAAAGTGTCATTGATTTTGTACCATTTTATAGGCAGTTCCAATGTTGTGAGTGGTTGCTTTCATTTTGATCCCTTAATTTTCTCATGAGGAGAAATGAGGGCTCAATTTTACTCTCTGTACTTCAGAATTAATTTATTTTCTAGGGGAGCTGAAATATTTTCCAGCTCGGCTCAACACACCAATAATATATGAATCAAGGCCAGAAACAGTATTTAGTCCTTTAAAGTCAATCCAATTTTCTGTTTCCAAGTTTTTTTTTTTCATTTACATCGTCTTGTCATTAAGAAAGCCAGTACACATTATGAAACTCTGTGAAACCGCAAGGTGTTTTCAGCGTACATTGCAGTTTCTCTGTGTTGATAAAATAACTCTGATCAGTGTATTGAGAGTAGTAGAGACAAAATCATTCTCGTAACCACTTCCCAAGTGGTAGGGAGGAACCGGCTCCAGTTCTAGAAATTTGAATCAAAAGAAGTTGTTACGTATTTATAGAATTGCCAGGATACAACCTTCATCATCAACTAAATAGGAACAGATAGCCTTTTGTCACTTTATGTGGTAGAGGAGTTTATTGTCCAGTCCACTAATGGGAAGACGAGCCAATCACTGAAACTCACGCGTTTACTCTACATGTGGGTGATATCTGGCAGTCAGCTGGTAGTCGTACATTCTCATCACATTGTCCTTTGTGAATACTATCACCTAATTTGGGCTGAGCTGCTCCATAGGCTCCACAACTAACATCCGCGGCCGCTTGCTCCCAGTCTCAAACTGGCCAAATCTGGACGCTTACGCGGCTGTCTTAGCTTCTTGCAAACATTGGCTACAGTCTTCACCCGAAATCATTCGCATCTCATGTAGATCATGTCTGGACTTGTCGTGTTCTGTCATGCTCTTCTGTAATAAATAAAAACCATCTAAGCTGTCCTGCGTAAGGGCTCTCTTAGCACCATACGACAGTGCCTACAATGTAACTTTAATAACAACAGAAATAGATGTACAAGAACACACAAGCATTTTTGTACGATCCTTGGAAATACCATAGTGCAGAGTATGGAGTTGGCTGGTCTCTCACAAAATGAATATTCCTTTCCAGTCTTCTTTAAACGGGTTTTCTTCTAACTTAAAGGCCTTGGTTTTTTTATTTCCTCAACCTAAACTTTCACTGAAAACTCTTCATTTTATTTTACAGATTTAAATACAAATAATCCAGTTTCAATACGGGCACGAAAATGCTTCATGTTTTTATTGGCTTCACTAGCAAAATGGAAGCAGAGAAAAAATGTACAGACTTGTAACTCAATGACGAGTTAATGACAACTTAAGAACATCTTGAATACTGATGAACGTTTAGTCCAAGTTGCAAGATGGAGTGCTAATGTTTCAACAATGGCCACCCAAACAATTCATTTTTATGCCTCAATGATGACGACAATAATGGTGGCTGGCTACGAGCATCACAATTATACACACACACACACACACACATATATATTTATTTATTCCTTAATGACAACGACATCAATAATGATGCCAGCGATGATGAGCATTTTGCATAATCGTCTTTTGGCAACAGCAGCAAGACTTTCACTCTGAAAGTATTAAAAGTATTAAGAGTCTTCGTTGGAAAAGATTATGGATAATTTTCGGTGACAAGTACATTTGAGGTGAATGATTGCAGTGCACTGAAGAGGTAAGTGAAGAGAATCTCTATATTATCTTTGGATGAAAGCAAGAGTTTGACAAACGCACACACTTCCATGCGTTGCAAGTTATTTTTGTACTTTATAGTTTTGTTATTGCCAGCTTTGGCTGCTTAATGCTGGGATTTGTATTTCGAAATTTTAAGTCTTGTTAATGATGAGCTTCATTTATTCCCATTCTTTCAGCAGCCTTGCACAATTTAACACTGGATGTCAGTGTCTTATAATTTATAAATACTTTAAATAGAGTAAAATACAATGGGATTTAAGGGCGTTTGAATTTTAATCTCGCTTAGAAGTGTGTGGCAGGACGACAATTACCCGATAGTAGTTATAGAAGGCTTAAGTGACATTTCAGAAAATTTTCAAAAGTTAAATTTTACTTAAGAAATTAAATTTTTTTAAATTTAGAAATACTTGTGACTACTTTGAGTTTGAAGGAGCTGGTGTGTGCTGTTTTATTTTATTTCTCTTATAATTTGTTCTTACAAGTTATTCCATTGGGCGGATAATGGTTATTTGAAAATGTGTATAATGCATAATAATAAAATGCAGCCATGTTTAATAACGCTTGCAACTACAACTTTTCTGGAAGTTTATAAATGATTAAAAAAATACCCAGCAAACATTTGAGGTGAAAAATAACGGAAGTACAAATGACACAAATTGGACACAAATATTCGTCGGAGTAGTTTAAGGCGAAAGTCCATACAATCCGTTCTATACGTTGTTGCGTTTTATGCGTCTCTCAAAAAGTAGATTCAGATCAATTCAATGTGACAAGTTACAGTGCAAAGCGCGTAGAATGCATAGACGCACAGAACGGATAAAGTAGACTTACTTTCTACTTTTCCATGCGTCGCACGCGAGTTGAGAAAAGGTTTGTGTCGTGGTTTACTTTTTTGTTTATCTCTTGTCTTTCTTGGTTTTTTGTATTATGCTAGAGTTAATGTCGACGCCGTTGACGGCGTTTCAACGCCGAAAAAGTTGAAATAGATTGAACTTTTACGGCGTTGCAACGCGTTGAGATTAACTGCTCTCATACAATTTCATACGATTCAACTTTTTTTTTGACATTTGACGCCGTCGACGACGTCGACATTAACTCTAGCATTAAGCATAGAAAAAAATATGGGCGTATAAAACGCTTTGCATGTAACTTGAATTTAGAAACGCATAGAATGCATTGAAAGTTTGAAACGCATATGCATAGAATGGATGGTATGGACTTCCAGCTTTAGTAACAGACAAAGTGCGCTAATAACTTCTTATGAATCACGAGCACTCTGATACATAAAGGGCCAGGACAGGGTGGCTTATTTGACACATTTTGTGTGGAATTTTGTTGTTGTTAAGCCCTTTACTGTACAAGCGGATGCGTCAACCGCTTCTTGCGCTGGTACTATTTGCTCCACCACAAGCGGTCAATTAAAAAAAGTTATAAAAACTACATGTTTGAAAACAAAGCCAACGGTTGCAATTGGCGGTAGTAATTTTTTCCTTTTTAACTAGGACCAGCACTCAGGCAGGGGATGACCCCTACATATGGAATGCATTGCGCTGGAACTAGAAAGGGGAGGGGATGGTCTTGAGAGGACGGATGATAAAAGAAGAGAAGATTGGGAATTTTTTTGTAGCTGTTTTAACCTTTTACTTTTACTGCCCCGGCTAATTTTTTGCTAAAGGGGCGACGAAGGAGGGTACTGTTCCTCTGCTCTTTAGTACATTTTCAGTGCCCAGTGGCCCTTCTCAAGCAGGCTGACAACAACGAATACAACCATGCACTAGTGCTGATCAGAAGACTTCGACACAATATTCATGACTGAGGACGGATGCGAACTCTGAATCCTCCTTTTCATAGCCTCGCGTTAACTACGTCAACCTGTAGCTGTCTTATACATAAAAAATGTTTCTGCTTTATAAAGGTTTTATAAAACAAATTTTCTATCAAAATGCCGAAATAAAATATCTCTTGCCATCCAAAACGTTCATTTCGAACCGATTCAAAATATAAAAACTAGAACAATGTAAACAACTTTGCTTATTCCGTGTTTGCTGGGTTACTAATAATAGTTTAAGCGCACAAAATAGTTTTGGTCTTCAAGATACAGCAAATTGTTAAAATATTTGTATGAAATTAAATTGAACAATTTGTCCGGAATTGCATGTGAGTGTGCTTAAGAAAGTAATTTTACGATTATTAGCAGAATTTTTATATTACAAAAGCAAAACACTTTTTTAAAGGATCCACAAGTTTAAGCACCGCCAAATTCAAAATATTAAAAACACACACACAGCAAACGAAACCGCAGAGTAGTTTAACTGCCACAAAACTGTTGAGATCAACAATTTTTATTTAATGAACACAATCATCTCTTTGGCCCTTGTTAATATTAATTTTTCTCAAAATGCAACGAACGAAATTGTCAGGAACGGGAAGAAACAGATGTGGTTGGTGGGTTTGTATTTTGTTGCAGCCAAAGCATGTTTTAAGCAGTTGGAAAAAAAACCAGTAATAAAACTCATAAAAGCTGTACTCGTTTATACATGCGGATCATAATATCCAATACATTGGCCACATTAACTACAAACAGCTACAACACAATGAATGTGTTCTAAACAACAAACTGCAAACTGCAAATGAACAGAACACTACACAATCGAATGCAAGAGTATGTAGAATTGGATTCAATAAACAAAACATACATTCTTGTACCGCTCCCAGCACACACAAACACACACACTCATACATATTTTACTCTACAGGCAAGTCGGAGCAATAAAGAAATATCTAAACTTTTTTTATAAGGAATTGGAAAAAAAATGTAAGAAAGCTGAGGGTAAAAAATGTATTCAATAGAAATAAGTATGTAGTTGAGCACAAAACGTGCGAGAGTGTGTGCACAAACAAGTAAATCTTATCGTGCATAAAATTGTGAATTTCCCCAGACAAAATACAAACCGAACTGCTGCAAATGGTGTTGCTGCTGATGAAGATGAGAATGAAAATGATGAGGATGCCTTGTAATAGTTGTACGCAACAGGATGCAGGATGCATGCTGTAACTAAAATAAAAATCCACTACAACCTTGACGGAAAGCAAAAGAAATATAAACTCGATAAAGACAGACTTGCACTGGATCTTAAAGAAAAGCTGTACAACACAAGAAATGAGCACAACCTCTCACAGCCATAAAACACGTTCTACATGCACCGCTAGCAAGACACGATATCGCAAGTGAGGAAGAGAGAAAGAAAGAAAGAAGGAAAAAAAAACTACAGCAGAAAGCGAAAAAAGCGCAAGATATTAAGTAAGAAAAACGAGGGATTGCAATGGATTTGATTGAAACCTATTGTAATTTCCCAAACGTATTAAGCCAACTGCCAAATGCTTAAAAACGTTAAGTAAACGAATGAAAACTGATGATGGCAAAACATGCAGCATAATAAATATTTGTGTGTGTGTGTGTGTGTGTGAGAAGATGCTTTTCCAAACAAAACACATGTACGAGTACGAGTACGACTCACTTACGTTCGTCTGTCTGTACGGATGTATTTTTATTTCAATTTTACAGTTTCTGCCACGGTTTGTGTGCAAAGAAGCAACAAAATCAAAAATTTTATGCATTTTTAAGTCCGGGTGCACATGCACCGCGTACAAACGTACGCGAATGTATTTATTTTTATGGCAACTGTAATGCATTGCCAAAATGAGAACGAATTATTTTCATTTTATGTTTCCAATACTTGATATTGTCATGAACAAGCATTTAGTGTTAATCATACGCCAATCCAGTTAGTGACACTTTTAAAAATATTTCCTTTATATTAAAATATTCGTTGCTTCCCTGTTCCTTTTCCGCTGCTTTGTACCTTGTACGGTGATTTATTGTTTACCGCTTCTTTTCTGCGTGTTTTTTTTTCTCTGAAGTCTCTAGATTTATTTTTGGATTTTTAACAAGAATAATATGAATATATCATGTGTGTGAAAATAAATTTAAATTTATATTAGCGAAGACGCAAACCGAAAGTTGTACTAAACCTATCCTGCAGTTAACAGGGAGGGCTCTGTTAAACACTTAACATTTGGAGTAAAATTTTATTAAATTGGAATCCCAAATCTAGGAAGCCAGTTGTGTCCAAAATAGTGAATAGAAATTATGGCCCAAGAAATACTTAATAAATATATACTTAAGGGATGTGCTTGTCTTGGAGAGGTTTTCAGTCATTGTGGAAAATGGAAAAGGCTACACATATGCCACTATATACAAATGGTGGCCCAGGGAGCCCTTTATACAGCAGAAGAGGTCTTATATCTGAAATAATTTTGGAACCCGAATAACATCAATAAAAAAAAAATATTTAAAAAAAATTGGCTTCAGAGGATTAGTGGTCATTTCTCTTTTAGTAAAGCATTACACATTTAGTCATAACACTTGCATTCGAAGTAATAAATTGAATTCATTTAGTTAAAGAAAACGGCAAAAAAGGAATAACCTGATGAGGGTTTCCTAAGCAGCCACGTAACGAATGCTGACACACTTTCTTACTTTGCCGCCAACTAATTTTCATTTATGCCCATGCAAGCAGCAAGTTATTTCTGTCCAATAACAAAAGAGAAACTGCCTTCGCAATTGGGTGTGGGGAGCGGGGTGTAAATGCACACACTTGCATAATAATTTATTCACGTTTTAACGAGAGAAGAAGTTCACTTGAAAAGTGTATCCACGAATTCGATTCTATGCTGCAGTTTAAAAATAACATTTAAAAAAATAACAATAACGAACATAATCATCAATATCATCATGATGACACATAAATTTTCACGCTCTGGAATGCATGACTGCTGGCGCACTGTGATCCCAAGTCGATGCATCTTTGGTACCTGCTATTTTTTGTTCTTGTTGCCCTCTATTAAACTTCATCACTCATAAAAGCTGCAATTTATAAAGTGTAGCTAAAGTTACTCTCTAACATGCACACTCACACACACTAACACTTCCACCCGGCGGGAAAATTCAGATCTTCCTACCGTAGGCCTTATTAAAATACTGCTCCTAAGGAATACCGTGCGGAATGCCTGGGATCTTTTATACACCATGTTTTCTTCCATGAGAGGGGAAAAGCGAAGGAGTGACATTTTTGGTTTATTTTATTTTTTTCCTATACAGAATAGCACTTTTAAGAAACATTGATTTGAAAGCCTTCCAAATTGTCTGGCGAGAGCTCAAGGCCTACCGCGCAATGGCAACATGTGTAAACACAAGATGAGTTTGAGTGTAGCAATCAGGCCCTGTGCAAACAAACCCTTCTAAAAGGCATCGGTTCGCTACTCCTTCTTCTTCGTGCACACACACGCACACAAAAGCCTTCATGCCCTTGAGTTTACAAATGAATGAGAACGATGAAGAAAAGGAAATAATCAAGTTGAATAAAAAAGCCAACAAAAGTCATTTTCAAAGGAATCTGAAACATTTAAGTGTTATCGTTACAATACGATACGTTTCCTGTATGGCCTTTGGAAATATTTTAAACGGATTGATGATGTTCTTAAGCGACTACGAACTCTACGAGAGAATCCAGTGACTAGTCAAGTTGCTCACATGTGAACGCACAACCAGCCATACGTACAGCCTTGCAAGTTAATAAGTTAATGTGCAGGCAGACATGCCCAAACAGGTACAGATGGGTGAGTGTGTGCTTACATTCGTACTTAAGTGCGTATGAGTTATATTAATAGACCTTGAAATATTTTGCCTTTGCAAGATTTTTTTATCGCACACAACGACACAACTGTATGCACGTATTTTGTGGTTCATTTTAAAAATTTATTGATCATTAAAAAGAGTTTGATTGCTTTTTTAAGCAAAACAGCAACAACAAGAGTGAAAATAAAATACAAAAAGGCCTGAATATTGATGAGATGAATCATATTAAGTGAATATGCAGGTTTTAAATAATCAAACATATTTAAAACCTTTTTTCTTTGTGTTGTAAATTTCCAATTAAATCATCAATTGATTTATTCATATTTTGTGTTATTATTTTTCTTGAGAAATTTCTAATTTGTATTTAAAGTAATATTCTGTATATTATGATTTAGGAATTATTAAATTTCCTTGTATGTATCGTATAATACTAATTATAGTACTGATCTCCCCAGAGTATTATCCTTATTTGCATGTAGCTGTAACTGTTCTTGCTGTCCTTCCCAACTGCACCTTAAGGAAATTTATGCAGACGTTTTTACTGCAAATTATTTTAGCAAACATTTAAAATTCTACGCAGTACAGTGGGCTGCTTCGCAAAGATAATTCCGCATAAATAATAATTGCAAGCTACTGATATTTTGAAGTTTATGGGCTAAAGCAGCAAGAACTTTGCAACACATGGGTCATCAATGCAACTTTGCGCTATTTATAATTTTCTTAAATTAAAGGCTTCTCAATCGGCCAACACCAGTCCGATCAAAACTGGCTTTGAAGATCTGTTTAAAAGCGCCTGACTAGCAGTCATCCCATTACTTATCTTCCAAATTCTTTATTATTAATCGCTTACCGTGTGCAACTTCTGTAACACATTTCATATCTATATTTTCATTTGTAAATACTCGTATAATAAATAAATCTTATTTCATTTTTATTGCTTTTGATGCTGTTGTACTGTGAAGTGAAATTCTCAAATAAAATATAAAATGTATAGAATTTATTTTATTGTAATTACTTACGAATATTAAATGCAATATTTTTGTTAACTTTATATGGAGTTAGTTTGCGTTTATAGGAAAACTCGAAAGAACAAGTAATTTAATAAGTTGCCCACATACTTACGTACATATTCGTACATACTTGTGACATTAAGATGCCAGACATTTTCAGATGTTAAACTAGACGAAAGTCTTTTACAAATAAAATATTATTGCCAAAACGAAAAATAAAAACAATATATATTTTTTGTATTTATATATTAACAAATTTTGTTTAAAAACATTTTTGTGTGGCATTGAAAAAAGAACAACATTTTATTTCAAACTACACAATCACCCCTATTATGAATGGCGACGTCGATGTCACATCAACTCGACAGCAAAAAATTATCACTTGTCTGCAAGTTGTCGATAACAATTAATTACTCTGGACGATTTCTTATCATTCTCTAGGGCATATAATATCGATAGAACATGTCAATAGTAGTCAGTTGCAAAAGAGGGGACAAGCGACAATCTTTTGCTGTCGTCTTGATAACGCGTCGATGTCGTCATTTTTATATATCCCTGAAGAATTGTGTGCCTTCTCCAGAAGTGGTGAAATATTAAAGTTAAACAATTGGCCTTCCGCTTAACTAAACATAATAAATTGAAGATTGAAATCCACAATGAAAACTGAAATGGATATCGAATAGTATAATTTTCATCCACGTATTTATTGAAATGTTTTCATCAAATTATTTTTTGAATAGCTTTGGCTTTTTAATGTTTATATTTAGAATGCAAAAAATGGGTTTTCTCAGTTTAGGTGGGCATAAAATCATTTATTAGGCTCAATTAAGCATAGAGTTTTATTTAATTTGAAAAATTTAACAAACGAGCGTTGTTCCACATCGGGGCGACTCAGAAGTTGCGTATGAACTATTGTGATAATTGTCACACGCGTTAAGTTAATCAACGAAAATCTCTTCGTGATTCCTGCTAAAACTTCCTTAAAAAGTATTTTTATTAGATTTGCGTGTAATTTGTTATGCATGAGTGATACACAAGTCACACGTGAAGTTCAAGTGACTGAATTAAAAATAAAATAACGTGAGTCGACTTAAAACTTTAATCTTAACTTTGTTAAGAAATGCATTTTTGGTTAACTCGATCCCGAAGGCCTTCCTTCAATGGCAGGAATCTCTGCAGAAGTATTCGCAACTAAAGAAATAATGTTTGCTAATTAATTAGTAATTACTTTGTACAGAAGGTAACAGTCTCTTCTCTCATGTACCGCCACGATTTTATTGCAACTACTGGCTTGCTTTAGCACTTGCCCATACCCAATCCGTCGCTTGTAGTCCAACAGATATAGGAGAATAACAAATATTTCGTCGTTTGGCGGTACCCGACTGTCACCCCGCCTCTGTCACTTTGTGGCACTAGAAGATTGTTTAAACAGTGATCCGCATTGCACCAATATTTGGTTGGAACTTAAAGCGCGTCCTCAAATATACTCACATCGAATTTAGGGAGGATTAGTAACTGTTTTTAAAAAGTTTTTTGAACCCACTGCTTTCTCAGAAAATAAAGAATAACATAATTTTGTTTTATTTAAAAATAGAAGTTTGCTTTTACCGTACAACAAATAATACAACAATTTAGGAAAAACTGTTTTCATCTATATAAAAAACACAAATAATTATATGATCTTGTAGAAAATTCTTTAGTTAAAAGATGGCTATATATTTATTTTTGTGGTTTTGGTTTTGTACCCTTTAAGAAATGTAGGCCACAAAAAGGAAAATGGCTGCACAATCGCAGGAATTCAATGAGAGGAAAAATGACATCTGGCATCACTGCACTATCCTGCAAGACTTTTGCTACAAAAATAATACTTATATAGAACATCGATACATGTGTATGTATGGGGATGTAAATATGTGGTGTTTGTGTGCGCAAGAGCAATAAAATGTTCGTAAAGTTCACATATTGTAAATGTATTGATTTAATTTCCCCAAAATGATCTTTTATTAAAAGAAGACTTTACCTTAAGAAATAACTGCATTTAATTTTCGTTTTATAATCAATATTTAAATGAAATATGTATCCCTTAAATGATGTCTATGGCCCAGAGATAGACACATCGATGCCTTAACAATTTTTTTGCTGCTATTTGTTTTGGGGTCTTTGTATGTTCCAAAGGAAATACTAATTTTCAATGTGGCAGGGCGAAGCATCCAAGAAGCATTTGTGGGAGTGAAGTTCTACATATGATTCAGAAAATATTTCTGATTAAAATGTTGGTGGGCTACCTCATGTGGTGTGGAGTCACTGTTGTGAAAGCACAAGAACTCCTGCAAACAGCACAGAAAATATATTTTAAGGCACACTCTGCTATTCACCCTGTCTATTTCCTATTAGATTTCATTGCCAAAAAAAAAAGCAGAGGCATAACACTGAAGTCTTCTCTTGCCGGCCACTGCAAGTGTGTGAGTATGTGACGAAAATACATTTACAGTTTACAGACTACAACACATGCCCTGTGATTACAATTCGGAATTTAATGTGGAACAGCAAAAAAAATGAAAAAGAAATGAAAAAGAAGAAACTTCGATTGTATTGTTGAAAAACTGTGGTCAAGAGTACAAAAATACTCTTAAGGGTTTTTAAATTTGATTCTTTCTATTTTTTATTTGCCATGTGCTCTGCCCGAAATCAATGTAATAAAGCTGCGTGCCCAAGTCCACATGCGGACAGTTATCTGACTGCAATAGCTTCTGATTATGATTTTTATATGACACTTTTATTTGTGATTTATTTGGCCATTCAACAACTTATGCGGCATAAACAGAATGGGTGTCGATAGCCCTTAAATTATCTGCAAAGCCATTGAAATTATGTTGTTTTGGAATTGATTTTCTTCTTTTTTGTTAGCAAACAGTTTTTGCCTAAATCGTTAAAGGAAAAAGGGGTCAGTCAGCCGTCTTTTCCTATAACATAAAGTAATTGGTATTTTACCCTTAAACACATACCAACACAAGCAGGCATACGGGCAGCACGAGCTCATGCAACATAAGGTGCCCAAATATTAAAGAGGTCTGCGTAATAGACTGTCACATAACTCAAGCAAACACATTTCATTTCCAAAGAGACACTCAATTGTTCCAATATGCTGTCTGTCCTTCGGTTATGAAGAGCTGTTCAAATATAATCTTTTTTCATTTTGCTTTCTGGTTGTTGTTTGTATTGAAGCACTGGAGCACACACACACACACATGCACACATGCATGCAAGGAATGCTGCTACAAAAGCCATTATATCGAGTACATGATATAATATTTTCAAATTGATATTCAGTCAAACTGCTGTGGCATTAGTTGGTTTAGAACTATTGTGATATTTCCTAAGTGTTTCACTTCTATCGGTATTCATATTATTTAATTTTTATTGATTTTTTATTTATGCAAGTGCACTTGGAGTGTTTGGCGAACGAACCCATTACTTGAATCATAAATTCCGAATTAATGTCTGCATAAATTTAACTCATGTTGCAGCCAAAATGACAAAAAGGTTATTTTTCTTAACGAAGAATCAATTATAAGAATGGCAACAGATAAGCTTATTTTGAGGGAAGAACTGTAAGAGGATAATGTGTTTTTGATAAGTAATTTTGGTTCCACTTGATTTATTTATCAATTTTTTCTTTGTGTTTCTTCAGCTCGGCTGGTGCTTGGCCTTGGTTTTGTGACCAAATCGTCTACCAGTTCCAATAAAATTTATAATTTTTTTCAAATACTTTAAACACTGTAATTAGAGTGTGGCTGTAGTTGGCACATCTTGTTAAATTTTGAACTTCTTCTGCCTCAATACGTATCACGTAAAATCTTCTGACTTGATATATTTTTAACAGATGATGAATAAACAGGGATTTTTGATATACAATTTCTAATAGACTTCCAATGGTTTGTAAGAGTTTGATGTTAAATTCATATTTTTATTAATTTCAGGTCGACTGGAATGCAGCACAATAAATTGATTTTTAATTTCATAAACTCTGCATTACGGCAAAAGTGCAAATAATATGAATTGCGATTTTCTCGATTAATTATTTTGGATCTTGAAAAACATTTTGTTTTTGGCATCGAAAGAATATATTAGGGATGTAACCGATACTGATATCGGCGATACTTTTGATTTGCCGATATATCGATATTGGCGATATTTTACTGTCGATACGACGATACTGCTTACACTTTTTTAGAGCTGTTTGGAACAAACAATTTAAAGTTCAGTCATAAAATTTACGCATCCTTTTTCTTGTTCGAATATTGAAATGTATTAAAAATTTTTTACGATTTTAGAAAATAAACAGTATGACATTCAGTTTGAATTGACTCATTAATAATGTTTTACACTGTTATTTTGTAAAAAAAAAACAGTTTTTGTTATTATTACCATGAATTCAAATTAAATTCTTTGTTTTTTAAGTTCTATTAATATCACTTTTATATGTTGAACTGAATGTCATCGTTTATTTTGTAAAATCATAAATATTGCAGACATTTTGTTGTTTGAAAATTTGAAGTTTAGCAATTGAAATGTATTGAAAATTTGGATGATTTTAAAAATAAACAGTATGACATTCAGTTTGAATGGGCTCATTAATAATAGCTTTCACTGTTATTTTGTGAAAAAAAAAATAATAATGAGTGCTGATAAAAAAAAAGAAAAACTCTACTTGAGTTTTGCTAATTTTAACTTGAGTTCAATTTCAATATGCGTATCGGTATAATAAATAAATATGAATATACAGCCGTTAAAGTTAAGAGTTCAGATGTCTCTGAGAAGAAATAATGTGCTGAGAATATCCTTAATGAGAATAAGCTGTCATAATTTGGTCATTATAAAAAAACGGGGCTGAGTTCACATATGCCGCTACCCGCAAATTGTGGCTGCTGAAGCCCTCTTTCAATTTTAGTCAGGATTAGTTGTCCTAATTTGATCTTTATGTCAGTTTTAAATTTCTTTTCAGTATTCGGAAAGTCTCCACAATCCCACAGAAATAATACTGAAGAATCAATCAATAAAAGCAAGTATTTTTAAAATTGCCTTCTTCCAATTGAGAGGCCATGAAAGTAAGTGAACAGAAAGAGGAATGGCCACCGCTATTAAAATTAAATGCACAGATCGCATTCTTGCAACTATAAAATTTAATTCTTCTTAAGTAAAACTCTTAGTTTTAACGTTATTGCAGCAAATGCGTTGACATTTATTTGTTCCATATATCGCGAATGCCATTTGTTCTCGCAAACCCATTTCACACACTTACATACGAGCACATGCATGCGAATTACATGTGTTGGTGTGTGGCTGTGCACGATTGCAATTGTTTCTGTTGCATTTTGCCTAAAGACTTGCTGAAATATCCTGCCTGCTGCTCGGCATTTTGCCACACACGACATGCCACGCATGTATCGTGTGGTATTTCTCAAATTAAGGCCTCAGGGATGATGAGCGAAGTTAGTGGCCTATAAACGCTATTAATAAAAAAAAATTACATGAATATACGAGCAGCAGAACATCATTTGCACGTTTAATCACTCCTAATGGGAGAATAATCAAGCATTTTAAATGCTAAAATATTTTGATGTGCCGTCGTACATACAAATACTAGTTAATGCACACAACAAGGAGGTCGGCTTTCGATTAAATTTAAGGACATAGAATTCAAATTAGAAATTGGGTTTGCTTTGTGCAGCAGGTAACGATCAAAAGCCCTCATATAGCCTACGGCATGGAAGTTCTGCCTGCATCTAACTGAAATTCTTCTTGTAAAAGAGATGCATTTGCCAAGGCGGTTTGTAGGAGCAGCTACTTGACTTCCCCTAATTAAACTGGAAAATGAGAAAAAGGATATTTTAACTGGAACCAATACCCTACGACTATATGATGAGTTGCAATCCCTTTGAAGCTTAATTGTTGCGCCATATTAAGATGTTAACCAGCATTCAAATTCATTTTAACAAATTTACTTCTCTTGGCTAAGCAAGACATTTCGTTTTAACATCCAAGCAGAAAAACTAAATACATAAAAAGATTAAACTGCGGTTGCATTTAGCAACAACATTAAAGACCGGATTAAATCTGCATTTCTCTGTTTTAAAACCATTTGATTTACTCGTTTTCCTTTTGTGTTGCCAGAGCATTTGCATTGATATAACAGGCCATACAAAAACAACATGATGCACATGTGTGCGAGCGTATGATTTGTATGAGTTTGTGCGTGCAGGCATCCTCGTAAATGTAAAAGTACAAAATAATTTGTGCAGTAACTGAACCCCGCAAACATATTCTGTTGCGGTTGTTGCCAGCCATTACAGTTGCTACAACTGAATGGTGGTTTCCAATAGATTACAATGAATGGAGTGGTTCGTATCAAAGGATATAAATATTCATATGAATGTCCTTTCATATGAAAAACCCCCCGGAAAGCGGGGGGTTTTTTTTAGAGGGTCACAAAACGCGTGCAAGTTGTTGAAATTTTTACTCAAAATATTTCGTCAAATTCATCGTGCACTTTTTCCATTTTTCGGACCACATTTATTGTTACTGACAGTGCGCCCTGAAGAAGCTGCAGCCACTGTACAGGAAAGCATTGAAGATGATCCTAATCAATCAATACGTCGCCGTTCTCAGCAACTGGGGTGGGGTCCTTCCACTTTATGGTCGATTTTTCAAGTTGTTGAAAATTACTGCTGCAGATTGCGTCTTCTACGCGCCAGCCGTGGCGGCCACATGGCAGAAATCATATTTAAACATTCATAACATTTTCTCTCCAATACAGCCCGTTTCATTGAAATTGAAAATATATTTCCTTGTTTTATTATGATTGAAACTTGTGACACTCTATAAAAAACACCCTTTATTTGCCTCATTAATTTCTTTTGTACTTTTATGAATAAAATAATCACATATTTACAGCCTTAGCTGAAAAGAAAAATATTTAATTTTTCTTTTATTTTGTTAATAAAATAATCAAATAGAAATAGATTGTGTCGACATACTGATGTGTCATAAGAGAAACATTTATTATTCCTCCTTGGAATCTAACTATTTGTCAACGTCAACGTTTTGTACTCCTCTTCTTGAGCAATTTTAATTGCCAGCAGCCTCCTGATATCACCAAGACCTCAGAGAATAGTCGCAGGCTGTCAGAAACAGGCAAATGTTTCTCCGCAAGGAATAAGTAAGTGCCATATTTTTGTTACTCTCTTGACTCCTTGAGCAGTCAAGGAAACATCTTTTTCTGCTAGCCACTTCCTACAGTTCGAATCGTGACATGTGTGCATTCATGTTTCAACTGATTAAAGCGTCCTCCGCATCTCATATACAAATGCTTGTGTGTGTGTGTGTTTACATGTATGCTGGTGTATGCGATAGTTGTACAAACAACGTTTTGTTGCAGCCTACACACACAAGCAGGCCCTGGCATGTAATTTTGCTTTCTTCAAAAAAACTTTAATTAAAAATTTCAAAAAGTTTCTTAATTAAATTCACAGTTTGAAATGTTGCACAAACATGTGTTGAGTTAAATGTAGCAAGTACACTTTATATATTTTACTTCCTCCATTGTGTTGTACACTTTCATTAATAAAAAAAATAAATAAAAAACAATACAATATTGTTTTAGTTTTGCTTTTTACTCAATTTATAATTACTAAATATTTTCTAGAATATGTAAATAAAAACGAAGAAACTGCAAACATTTAATGTGTCGTAATAAAATAAAAATCTATGAGTTATAAAAATTACTCTCCCACAATATCAGCATTCATTTGGTGTGTAAATCTCTTAACGGATGAGGATAAAAGTTTAAAACAAACTATTCAGTTTATTTGATTCAAATGTTAAGATGACATTAAAGTTGTTAAGCTTAATTGCGTGAGAATAATTTATCTGAAAGTACGATTTTAAATTTTGTAAAATAATATTAGAGAATATTTCAGGACGAAATGTGGCAGCTGCCCAGCAAAAAGGAATTTTAGCAACGAGCGCTGTGGCTTTCAAAAATATTTTTCTATTTCAAGAAATCATCAGGCACTTAAAATATAATTTTTTGTTTTTAATAAAACATTTAATATAATTTTTTTTTACATATTGCTTAGGGCACTGCTACACGTTGTATCGCGATATTTATTGAACGTGTAGCATGCAGTATTGATGGATCGCGATCCATATCGCAGATAAGATAAGAAATCCAGATCGTGGATCGCGGATCGCGTGATAAATATTAAACGTGTAGCATTTTCATGATATTAGATCGCCATACGTTAATAAGAAGTGAAATAAAACAAATAAAATAAAAGACACAGGCAAAAAATTTAACAAATAAAAAGTAAAAACGCCGGTGGAATCGGAATTAACGACCGAAAAAATTATTTTGAAAGACTTCACTTTGAATTTGGAGGCATTGCCGGAGTTGTGGGACTCGTCGGCTAAAGCTTGTTTTTTTGGTTTTCTCGCGACATTTTTTTAATAAATGATCCGCACAGCACAAAAATAACGTAAATACTGACGCGATAAATATTGAACACGTAGCACACGCTCGTGATCCATCAATCCATTAACATGGATCGCGATCCAAATATCATATATTGAACGTGTAGCAGTGCCCTTAAGCATATGAAGAGTTAAGTTCGTTCACATGCCTGCACTTCTCTTGTTCTTATAATAAATCATTAGTTGACTTAAAAAAAAAAAAATATATATATATATGTATATATATATATATATATATATATATATATATATATATAATAACAAAAAAACTAGTTTTCAGGCACTAACATTTAAAAACTAATTGAGAATTCCATACAGCATTTGTTCCAAATGGCCGTTACATTTTTTTTATTGATCCAGCTCTCCTGTTCTGCATCGACCTGTTGACGGTTATGGCTATAAAATTTAAATACAATTTAGCAGCCCACATATTCCCAGTTTTCGGAAACTCATCGTTTAGAGAAATTCCCAACATAAAATTTCACTAAAATCCAAACTTCTGTATTAAAAATCCAACTGTTAAGGGTTATGGTCCTTGGACGTGATAGAGGACCACAAGAGTTACAAAATAAAACAATTTCTAGTCGCCCACATGCCACCGTTTTTCCAGGATCCTGGCTTATCCTCTTTAGAATTGTAAAATTCTTGTGTACAAAAAATCAAAGCTTATGGGCCAAGCTTTACCAAAGTATTAATATATTATGAAAGGTATGGACCTGGTTGTCTGTTCCGTTAATTTTTTCTAAGGTTGATCCAGAAATGTGGCCAGTATTCCATTTGGAATACAAACACTCGGATTTGTTCATGCTTAACAGCGCTATGTTAACAGGCTAACAGAGCTCTGTTAACGTAATTGGTTTGTGTCTAGGGTTCTATAGGTAGAAAAATACTTGCTAAAATTTACAAAACTTTCCTTAAAAGTTTTTTTGAAAAGTTTTTTCAAATAATATATTCAAACAATAAATACAATATTTTTTTTTATTATAGCCCAATTCACAATCCTGTGCAAATGGTCTTGCATTATAGCATTTGCAAATTAAGAGAGTATTTGAGAGCATTTTCAATGTATTTTGTTGGTGTAGAGTACAATTATTTTGCTCATGCTACGATGCTAGACTACTTGCTCGAGATTGTGAACTGGGCTTATATTTTGTTACCCCGGTATTCATAAAACTTAAAATGAGTTTGAAATGTATTTTAATCAATTTTTTTCATACAAAATTTTCTTAAAACAGATTTCAAATACGTTTTATTTTTTTATGAATACCGGAGTTAGTATTTAAAAAAAAATATTTTTACTAAATAGACAAAGATCCTTAACAGTGAAAATAAAATACAAATAAAATTTTATTTTTATTTATTTAAATTACTGTGGAACACGTGTGATATATTTCAAATATCAGAGATCAGTGGAAACATGATTTATTTTTAAACAAACAATTACTAATGAATTCTGTTAGTATGTGCTGGTGTTTATAAATCAAACTACTTTCAATTTCTTGCTGTATTAATAATAAAAATTCGGTCAATAAATTTATTTACAATCCCTCAACTCAACTTTAAACTTATTTATCGATATTTTCTTTTGTAAAGCTGTTGGTGTTAACAAAATACTTTGTTTAATTATTTATATTGTAATTACTGTGCTTTGCTTAATCTTAAGTGAGCCTTTCCTGAGAAAAGTGCAAAATTATTTATTTTGTTTGTAACTGCAAAATCATGCTTTAAGCGCATAAGTTGCATTTTCAATATTTATTTTTTCCTTTATGCCTGAATTTATAATAAGATCAACAGTTATATAAATAATCCCAGTTTTAAAACTTTAATCTGTTCTATAGTGTTTTGTTGTTCTTCTTGTTGTTGTTGTAGTTGTTTAGCCGGTGTTATTGCAGTGTTAAAAACTCATATTTGCAGTTTGTCTTTAAATTTAAATGTTTTATTTATTTTAGCCACCTTCTATTTGAGTTGACAGAAACTGATACACATACAAACATATAGTATTTTGCAAGTGCTTGCATACAAATAAATATGCCAAAAAACAGCCACACACACAGACAGGCAGTCAAATACACAAGCAAAAACAAGAAGTGTGGAATAAGTGGAATAACAATAACAACAATGAACTCGACAAGTTGTCAGTAAACTGCAAGTGCTCGTATGTACAAGTTAGTTGGAGTTAATTTTTTTTGTTCCAGTTTTTTTTCTCCTGCACTTGGTACTCAGCTCATGGTACACAAACGCAGCCATACATTTTTTACATAAATATACTTATTTGTGCAGTTTATTTTAAATGTATGAGTAGATGCGAGTGTGTGTGTCTACTTTTAATCCTTATTGTCTTTTTAAATCATTTAATATTCGTAGTTGTCACCGGCTTAAATATGTAAGTGAAAGAGAAACGCTACAGAGGGAGCAGTGTACAAGAAATGCAATTTCCATACGACAACAATCCCAAAAGTTCTCCTAAAGCGAAGACAGTGTTTGCGTCTCAGTAAACCACAAACTAGCTTAAAATTTAATTTGGAATTTATAAATATTTAATTTTGTTTGAGAATTTAAAATTTTTCATAGTACTGAACTAGTTATTATTCTACTTACTTACAGCGAAAAAATATGTAATTGAATAAAGGAATAGATGATGCAAATAAAAAGTGTGAATTTCAACTTTTATATTTTTCATGCTTCTGCTAGAAAATAATTAATTTAAACACAAACAAAAAAAAATTGTTTTTACACCAATTCCATCATACAACTTATTTTTCTAGAGCCTCAATAACATTTTCAGAACTTTAATAACAGTTTAATAAAAAAAGTTAAGTCTATTCTCCTGCATTCACATAAAAATTATTTTTAATTTGTTGCATTTCACGCATATTTTTTGCTCACCCATGTCGTGTTTGTTGTATCTTGGTATTGGGTGCCCCTCGCTCCTCGCACCTGGCATAACGGGTTAAACAATTTTTGGTTTCAAAAATTAAATTAAATAAAACAAACATTAAGTTTTATTACATTATAAAGATTGGAAATTGGCATTGTGTACGAAATGCAACGTCCTTAAATTGAAGGCAGTAGTGGACAGTTTTTCGGACATTTCGGCCGGTATCTCAGAGATCAGTTGACGAATGTTGCCTGCCAAATGCTTCAATGCGCGTCAAATCGCATGATCTATGCGGCTAATTGATGCTGCCAACACGTGAAATTACCAGTTCTAGTAACTGTTCAAGCAATAAAGCCCAAATTGGTCTTGTTGTATACCTCGTGGCACAGTCTTGTTGAAACGACATAGAGTTTAGATGATGATATTCAATGGCAGGCCAAAAAAAGTCCTCGTAACAGGCCATCAGATAGCCCCAACATTAACGGAACCGATATTTTTGGCAGTGCGCGCAATGCTATTAATCTTCGATTGCTAAACGATATTTTTCCTAGACCGGCCGCTTTCGAACCAACAAATGGACGACCCTTTACAAGACGAAGAATTGCACCAACACAATGGAATCAGACGCAAAGAAATTCCTTTTCTGTCGTTGTTTTTGTTTCTTTTGCAATTGTTTGTGGCACTCACTAGTGAGTTGATGATGGTTAAGGAGACATGCACTGTTGTGTATGCGTGTGTGTGTGTATGTGCGGCAAAATAGATGTGTGTTAGTGGGTACAATTTTTTATCATTTGAGAAAAAAAAACTAGTTTCATTTACACAAAATTGCATAATTCATGGATTCTATTGCTTCTTTTTTTTGTTGGCCGTGTGGGTGTGTTTGTGTGTGTGTGTGTGTGTTAGATTATACATGTGAATGGAGAAAAAGGCATGTTTCTCTGGCTGGCCGAATGAAGGCTTGTTTTTTTTCGTGTTGGTATTGTTGCTATAAACTGCAATTGTTTACAGAAACGCTTTATTTTTATTCATGTCATTGTTGCTGCGATTGTTGTTGTTGGTTTGGCTGTATGAAGCAAAGTCTTGGACAGAAGAATTTACAACTCGCAATACACAATATGTAAGTAGATGAAAAGATGCACATGCCTCTCATGTTTTGCATTATATGTATTTGTTGCTGTTGTGCTGGTTGTTTTTGTCGTTGGTATTGTCCTATATTATGCTAAGTGCACTGTAGTATAAGCGATTGTGTTGGTGTGAGTGCCAGCATTTTAACGTTGAACCAGGAAGTTCTTGTTTGGCTTTGAGTTTACGAGTATATGTGCGCGCGCGTGTGTGTGTGTGGCAGGGAGTGTGTGTGTAACTGGTAGGTTGGTTGCTTGCTTCTATTATTTTTATGCATGTAAAGGTCAATAGTCTTGTTGGCATGTAATACATTCAGTTTACACACACATACACGCGAACACGTTCTTAAACACCCACACACACACACACACATAATTACACTTGTATTTAAAATTGAAATTTATTGGAAATTCATTTTTCCCCCCTTCTTTAGCTTCTAAATTACTTAATAAATACGATTATATATGTACTCGTTCTTACATACATGCATTTGCTTGTATGTGTTTGTTTGTAAGCAGCAACACGTATTTCTAAGAAATAAATTAAATAATTTAGCTTTGAAGTATGTAATACAGTTTTGGAGATTGATTTATTTTTATTTAATCCTCTTTTTAAAAATGCTTTTTAACTCTTTTAATGATACATTTTTAATAATAGGATAAAATGTATACTTTTTTAAATTCATTTCAGTTACAAACACACAATTACTTTTTTAAAGTTATTGCTGAAAGTAAGTTAGTAAGTTTTGAAAATTTTTCGGAGTTCGGTTGAAGTCTGCTGATAATTTGAATTAAGAACAAGCCATATGCTTCGTACATTGAGACAATATTTCAAACAAATTACAATCAAATTGATCAACTTAATTTGCCCATATTTTCCTTTAGACGTAATATAATTTTGTACCAAATGGACTGTGGGGATTTGGGAAATTATGGAATGGGGCTGGAAACCAATTGAGGGCCCTAGTGGCTTCATTGCTTTCGTCATTTAAATAGGACAGCAACAATTAGTACAATTACAACGAATTTAGATGTGAAAACTCACGATGTGTGTGGCAACAGCTCTAAGGACTTGAAAACATTTTAGCAAAGCCAACTAATCATATTTAAAGACTTTTAAGGACACAGAAGTATAAAATAAATACAACAATAGCTCTTAAAACAATTTCAAGTGATTATTATTTGCCATCTGTCCCTTCCTATAAAAAGCATTGATCTCCCGCTTGCTGCTGGTTAACCTGGTCACGTTTTATATTAGAAATATTCCTGTACTCCTGTAAAATACAAATATTTTTATATGTATTTTGTGAAGTATCCTTCTATGCTCCCTCTGTCTGTGTGTGTGTGTGTGTATGTGTGTGTATGGGTGTGCGAGTGGCAAAAAACTAACAAACGTGTTTTCCACTGTATGATGCCAATCAATTTAAAAGCTTTTACTATTGACTATTTCTTACATTTTTGGGGAGTCTATGATACACTGCTGACAAAGCTTGTTTAGAATTTGTTTGGCAAAAAATAGCTAAAAAGAAAAAAAAATTATGACACATTTCTTTTACTCAGTTTTTTCCCTTAATTTTATTTTTATTTTTTTCTATTAACACAAAATATAATAAATGAGTTGCTGTTAACATTCATTCGTATGTGTTGAAATTTTTTGATGACATTCGTAATAAAAATGTGTTTTTAAACGAAATTCTTCAGATCACCTTTTGTACTCGAACACACCCCTCACACTCCGGCATTATTAAGAGAGAGTAAAAGGAAAAGTATCTTAATCTTGTAAATATTAAGAATGTATTTTATATTCATAAAAGACGGACATAAAAAACATACACTATTAACTGTTTGTATGTGCATGCAAGTAACATTCATGTGTTTGTAAGTGTACGAGTATCTGTTGACATTTTGGTAATTTGGTGAAACATGTTGAACATTATTTTTCCATTTTTATTTATTCGAGCAGGAGGGTGCAACAAAGAGCGTTCCGGTTTCAGTTCATAGAAACGTTTTTTTTTTTTTTTTCTATATTTAAATTTAATTTTATGGTGACAATTTCATTTGTACTTGAGGAAGATGCTGTTGTTTCTTACATTTTTTAGTGTTAAGAAATACACAAAATACCTTTTACAACTTTTAATAACTTGTAATTTTGTGAGTACTCTCGCCTGATGGCTTGTAAGAAGCAGTAAATTTGTATGTAAATGCGGTGCTCGTGCTGGTTATTAAATGGTGTTAGTAATTTATTGCATAAAAGCATTTGACTGTAAGAGTATTAAAGAAATCACTCATACGCTTAGATGCCCTTGATAATTCCATAATTATCATACGCCTTGTGGTCCTTAAATTTTTTGCTCTTGCAAGTTTTGTAATAAGTCGCTTTTCCTTTTTTTTTATTAAATTTTTTTTTCTTTGCTGTCGTATAACACATTTTATGACCTTTTTGGTTGAAATATAGTTTTTTACTTTTTTTTTTTTTAATTTTTGTAGGTGGTTGTGCTTGCAAAAGTTCATGTTTATTAATGATTTATACTCGAATTGACCTTGAGTTCGAAATTAGTTCTACTTTTATGGTTTCTTTTATGTTAGACAAAACAAAAAATGAAAACAAAAAATCCTTTTGATTAATGATAATTTCATTCTGTTTTGAGTGGCAAAATAACACTTATATGCATTCAGAGTTTCGGTATATTAAATTATTTTCATTTAGTTTAATAATAATTTTTTAAGCCTGAGCTCTATTTTATATAAAAGTTTTGTTTAAATTTATATGTTCAATTCATGGCCATGCAGTTAGTTAGTTTATTCAGAAAAACTTTAGATAGTTGTTTATTTTTTTCTTTTTTAAAGAAAAGCCACCCAAAGGCGTGGCCATATTTTCTGCATTTTTTATTCTTTTATTTTATTCCTCGTTCTAGCAGTCAGTTATAGAACCATGGAAAGCGATTGAGTGTATAGAAAATTACTCTGTTCTGGAAAAATATTTTATTAAATTAATTTCCATTTCACAAAAGCAACCTTTCTTTTCTATTTCAATTATTATTATTACATTGCAAAATAATAATATTAAATAAAAGTGAACTCACAATTACAATTCTTTATGGTTCAACCCATAGAAGAAAAAATATAGTAATTAAAAATTTACCCCTTATTTTTGTGTTTGTATTAAAAAGCATTAAATCAACAAAAGTGCCAGAGGCAAACTGCATGAATGTGTTTAAATTTTCAATACAAAATTTTTGTTTAAAAATATATTTTAAAACAGTTTGCATGCTACCTGTAAAATTCTCTTTGAATCCAAGTACAATAAGTCTTTGATTTATCTAACAGGATTTTCTCTGCTTATCTGCTGCTGTTTGTTCCTTCTAAGGAGGAGTTTCACTGAACACAACAAAATAAATATAAAAATAAATCTTTCACTTCATTTGTTAGTCGTTATTTAAGAGCATAAAAAGTGAATAACTAATAATTGCAACTTAAGTATGTCATAATTTTGCTATTAAATAACACTTTATTTGCTAAGAGGAATATCTGATTTAAAATCCTTATTTTCTTTTTCGTATGAATATGTTTCCGTACGTACACCAGGCTGCTTGCGGTTTCAAAACCCCCTCCATTGTTGTTGTTCAATTACCGTTATATATTTAAAATAGTATAACATGCCGTGCCTGCTGCTTCCAATACTATCGATGAAATAAAAAATAATCCTTGTATGCATGTGTATTAAAAACTGAGTGAGTATGAAACTGGAGAACAAAGGCAAAAAAGTGAACATCGCAACCTTTTTTATTATGAGCAACAAGAAAAAAGCCTTTTGTGGTTTTATTTCTTTTTTTTTTTTTTTTGCAATACGTTTACTTTTATTTAAATTTCAAAGGATCTAGATTGTTGTTGCTATTTTTTTATTTTTTTTTAATGCTGATATTTTGCATATTTCCCCATTTAGGTCTGTAATTTTGAACGCTCAGAGAAAAACTTCCGTCATTTAGAAAATTCAATAGAAAGAAAATCCAGATGGGGTTTCCCCGTTAACTGATTTTTGTCCTTTAGGCCATTTTAATACAAAAGATAAATTATTTCAGATAGGGAGCACCCGTTGGTTGGTATGTTTAAAATATCAGTAGAAATTGTAAGATTTGCTTACCGCAACCTCAAACTGTTGGGTCTGCTTTTCTAGCGAAATAAAAATAGTTTTTCTTATAGCAAAACTTCCAGGAATATTTATTTCATATTCATGACGGATGAACTAAACAGCAGTCCTTAAAACTCATACAGTTACGTGCAGCACATAAATTCAGCTAACGAAACCAAACTATTTTGAAACAGACGAATGGATATGCATCAGCATTTTCCTCGAGTGTTCCAGATGATATTAGATGAAGTCTTTGCAGCCTTTGCCGGCTGCCGTTGCTGATATTTTGGCATGCAAATTTAAAGTGTGTTTTATACTTCATTTGTATATATTTTTGCTCTTTATTCAATACCAAATGCCCTCGTAGAGTTCAGCACAAAAAAAGAGCCCAACAACAATGGCAGTGAAAGAACAAATACAACAAAATAATAAAAATTGTTTAAAGCAACAATATGCCAGACCGTAAATACTGTATTGTACGAGTAGATGTTGAGGTCCTTTTCTTACAACTCAGATGCCGAAGAAAAAAGTGTGGGTGTGCGAGAAAGTTTTCTATTTTAATATTGTTCATCTGGTTTTTATTTTAGGCAGAAGTAAGAGTAAGTAAACTTTGTTTAACATTTACAATTTGATTTCTTTTGTGTGTGTGTGTGTGTGTGTGAGTGTTGCACGCTGTTCGTGTTGTTATTGATTCGAAGGAATTTCTTCTGTTCCTCTAAAGTGAGAAGAAGGCTAGATGTTGTGCTGTGGCATAGGGTACCATTATTATTTGATAAAGATGGTAAGCGTAACGAAAACACATTTTGACAGTTAAAAGGGGTCGTTAGAAAATAAAATATGCTCACGTACGCTGGCAATGGGATGCAATGTCTTGACATAATATCTAATAAAAATAATGAATAAAACAATCGCGTAACTCCAGTGCAGACATACGAGGGTATGCTCTCTTATTCGGCGTAAAACATAAAAAAAACTATAAAGTTCGTTCCAAAGTTGATATTCTTATTATTGAACGCAAAAATATTTTCATCAGCAACTTTTGCAAAATTCATATTGCAGGCACTGTGATATGCAAAATTCATATTCCAAGGACAGTAATAATTTGTTATCAGTATCAATATTGTATACCCACAATGAATGGAGATAAATTCTCAAAGCGGTAAATCTTAAGTCCTTCTTGCTAAAGCTCATGTATAAAAATCTTTAAAACCCTTTCTAAAGATGTTTTTAAATACAAGGACGAAAATGATGAAAAGGTCTTTTAATATACTTTTAACGTGATGAAACAAATTGGAAAACAGCTACAGACAAGCATGTAAAGGCTAGATCTGGAATCTGTCTTATAACTCGTGTCAAGTCATTTGGAAACTGATCATGTGATTATTGAGTAGCTAATTTGACTGAAATTTAGCGTTTGCCCTCGTATCAGACTCAACACACCACAATTTTTCATGTGTGTGAAGATAAATATGCCGAGTTAAATATCTTTTGACGTAAGCAGTTACGAAACAACGTATTTAGCTGCGAAGTTAAATACGTTATGGCGTAACGAAATGGCAAAAAATGATTATGGGAGTGTCTTCTATCTCATAAATCATTTTGCATATACTGGCAATGCAAGCCAACTCCTTATTTAGTCACTGGGGGCAATATTATTCCAAGATCACACACACTCTCATGGCCTGTAAGTTGACATTTCATGGAATATAAATTGACCTTTCATGGCCTGTAAATATTTTCACAAAATCAATTCAGCTATTCCAATTTTTATGTGCGCTAGAAGACATTCTCATAATCATTTTTTATGTAGTGGCAATGCATGCCAACTCCTTATATGGCCACTGGGGGCAATATTATTCCAAGATCACACACACTCTCATGGCCTGCAAATTGACCTTTCATGGCCTGTAAATATTTTCACAAAATGCTCAAAAAATTTATTAAATATGGATTTTCATGAAAGAAAACATCACTGTTTGCCATTTCGTTACGTCATACCGTATTTAACTTTACAGCTAAATACGTTGTTTCGTAACTGCTTACGTCAAAACATGTTTAACTCGGCATATTTATCTTCACTTACATCAATTTTTCTCCAAACAGACAAACGAACAAAAGTATTGGCCCCGCTCTGTTCACCTGCTTTCTTGCTTCGCCTTTAACCAAACTGATGCTTTAGTCGTAATCCTAGGAAAGCGTAACCTTTTCAAGTCGATGTTCAACTGACGAAGTTGGGTGAGTTGGAAAGGGTTTGGCAAGGGGTGATTCCGTTTAATAAAATATGCAATGGCGAAGTTTGTTTCGTGTTCTGTATGAGTGCGTACGCATGTGTGTGCTTGCAAGTCTATGATTTTTATTTTGCTTTTTGAATTATTATTTTAGGAAGCCGCTATTTGTACTTGAAAATATTTGCATAAATTGGAATAATATATTGTTATTGTTGTTGCTGTCGTGATACTCAGTGAGTGGTTCGTTGAGGCGTTTGCTTGCGTTCATGTGTTATTTTTATTTTGTATTTCTCCGAAGCAGCAAATGTTGTTTATATTGTGATTTATTCATTGTATTTTGTTGTTAACAGGTAAATATGTTGTTGCTGTCCCCTTTGACGGTTCCCTATGCTGTACGTGTTAATAATGCTGTTGCCAGTTTTGGGTTACATTCCATTTTCCGGAACATTTTGCTTGTTAATGGAAGTTCTTTGTTTGTTTATTAATATCGCATTCATTCCAGCGGAAGCAACTGCCTCAAAGTTATTGAAAATGTATAAAGCTCTCAGGCACAATTATATTTTTTATTTAACCACCAAATCCCTTAATTTTATATGTGGATATAAATATGTTTTGTTTACTATTGTTGTAAACTTTTGGGTCTCAAGGAAAAACCGCACATAAAAACAGATAAATAAACAGCCTAAATAAAACTGTTTTTGCAAAAAAAAAATAAAAATAAATGCTGTGCTGGGGATTATAAAGAAGCTTTTAAAATGCAAATATCGTAAATCGCATTAAAATTCATAACAATATTATTTAGCTTTTTATAGGTGTATTAAAATTTATTATATGGAAAATTTATTTTGTAGCGAAGGAAAAAAAAACGAACAAATCAGTGAAGTTTTAAGATGCAAAAGTTTATGTTTAGCCTCTTGAAATTCTTGAAGTCTCTAACAGGGAGTCTGATTTATTTCAACTACTAACGATTATCCGTTACAGTGAATATAATTGAAGTTGGGAGTGAAGGAAAACAGAAGAGAACTTCTTATTAAGGGTTATAAAAAATTTACCAAAAAATTTCACAAAATGTCGGTTCAACTTTAAATGTGAACATATTTTATATTAAACTGAATTAAGATTTATAGGCTAATTGTTCGAAATTTTTTGTTTTAATTTCAGAAAGACATGATAAATATTCCAAGGCAGTCAGTTTTTAGTTATTGAAATTACACAGCAGAGCAGAACAGCTGTTTTCGAAAGCCGCAACACTTTCATCATCAGTGCTCATGTGTATTGTGTTTGTCACCACTTATTAGATGACTTTATTGAATATGATAACAGTTTTTATTTAAACAACAGGGAACATATTTTTTTTTTGTAAATAATTATTTACTAAATGTGTGCAATCCTGGCCCCTAGTCTTTCCCATTACCCTCATGCAGTAAATAATTACGATCTTTAATCCAGTGAATGTCATGTTGCAAAACTTATTTGTTTTTATAAAAGGGGTTTCCGTTCCTTGGATTTATTTTGCAAGGAAAAATATAAGATTGATGCCACATTTTACGCTTTTTTGTAAACGAAATTATTATTTAATTTACATCACAAAAATATATTTTTATAAACTATTCCATGTTCTGGGCTTCCGTTGCAAAACAAAATTCGTTTCTATTCTATTTGCCGTTGAACTGTTTCTCCATGTTACTCGTACAGCTTATTTTTCATGCTCGTCATGGTTTTCGTAACGGAAATAAACATAAAATTGAAATGATTTTCTGCCATATTTCTTTTTATTATTTTTTATTTCGATTTACTTTTTTTTTTATTTCTGGCTTCTCTCATTTACCATGCATGATCAAAACTAAATAACGAACTAACAGCAGAATAAGGAATAAAAAATGTTCAAAATAAGAAATGAAAACTCTGATTTGTACAACCATGAAGACAATATTTTTCTTTTTATGGAAGAGTTGCCATAAAAAATATAATGATGTTTCCGCTGGCTGATATTTTGTTGGGAAAATCTCAAGTTTCCACACAAAAAAAAAAATAAATAAATAAAATAAATAACTAAAAGAAATGTAATAAAAAGACAAAGTGTGTGATAGTGGCTAAAATAAGAATATGAAGTGTTAAGGAAAGAGTGTTAACAAAATACTTCATTTTCTGGTTTAAGGTTTTTCTGTGCAAGAGAGATACTTCTTCTATTTATAAAAGTGTGTGAGTGTGTGTGTGTGTGTGTGTTTGAATTTGTCAGTGTGTGAACCAGTACTTTTCTTCATTTAAAATTCATTCAATCATTTCTGGATACTGGCAATATTTTATCTCAGTAAACTCACAATAATAGTGCATGGAAATAAAAATACCAAATTTATTTGCCACAACACAAAATGATGCAATAAGAAAGAAATGGAATATCCTGGATTTTCGTGTTATACGAAAAATATTTATCTGTTAAACGCTGCAATTTTATTAGAAATGTTATTCCAGCTCAAGTTTTCTGTGCAACGGAGTTTCATATTATCAACCTCAAACATTTTATTTATCTGAAGAACTGAATGTGTGATACTGACCAACTTTTACAAAACGTTCTAGCGGCCATACACCTGCCCCAAACTTCTCCAGGCTCACGAGTACAAAAGATATTTATTCATGTGACATACAACACATCCGATAAATGTTTCAATTAAAAGAAATTTTCCTTAACTTTTCCCAATACACAAAACTCTTCACAAAAAATTTCGGCAAAATAGGGAGGAAAAAGAAAATCTAACTTTAACAGAAATTACAACATTTTATACGAAATTCAGTAGATACGAATCTCATTATGGCAGATAAAAATGTTATATTTTTGCTAAACTTTAAAGTTATTAAACAAACTGAGAGGAAGATTTTATGTTCATGGTCGACAGCAATTCTTATGGTTCTGCTAAAGTTTATAATCAAGATTTAATTTTTGAAACAGCAACATTCCACTGCAACAATAGTGCAGACGGAAAAGGTACGCAACACCAAACCTGATGCTGAAAATATGTAGATGTAAATGTACGAGTGAGTAAGTGGTTGCAGGAGCTGGATCAGCAGTGAGTTGAATCCTTAGAGCAGCAGCTAAAAGATTATGGTCAGAAAAAGATTTAATGGCATTGATACAAAAGGGGAACTACACAACTAAACAAATTAGTGTGCATTTGTGTATATCTGTGAGTGTGTGTGTGCTATTTGCTATGGTTGTGTGTGAAGAGACGCAAATGATGAAACTTTTTTAGCTTTTACTTTATAGTCATTACCATAGAGCTGCTTTTATCTTGTTTTTACTTCTCCTGCTTTCTTTCTACTTTTCAGTTGTTGTTGATTATTTTATATATTTTTTTTGTAATAAACGACCTGAAGTTATACCCAGGTGGCCACCTCTTCTAGCCATTCTCCATTACGGCAGTTGGCAATATTAAATCATATTAAATCTTCGGTGAAACTCTCGAAAAAACTAAAGAGGGAATAAATCCCCCATGTTATCGCTGAAAAACTTACTATAAAAGCCATTCTGCCCGTCGAAAGTCGAAAATGAAATAACAAAATTTTGAGTTTAATACGCATTAAAAAATAATTTCCGTAAAATTATTTTCGTTCTAGTTTTGGATTTTATAAAAAAAAGACAGATGAGGATTTGAAGGATAAATGCACATCTTGAGGACTGCCCCCTTCAGTTAACAGAAGTCGTGGGCTTTTAACACAAAATAAATATCTTTTTAAATTCAAAGTTTTTAGATTTACCGTGAAAATTGATTTCAACTTCGGGTAATCCCGAAGACAACTTTTTGCACTACAATTCTATCAACTGGGTACTGTTGCTGATGCACACACCCACACACACATACACAAATACAGTGATTCTTAGCACGAGCCATTGTTATTGTGAATGTGCAACAGGACATTGTCGTACTGCAAAAGTTGTCAGTGAGTGTAGTTTTAAGCTTAAATCAGAGTTTTCAACTTTATTTATATAGTCTGATATTCTTAGTACATATTTTCATTTTTCCCCCTCTCCCTTTTGTTTGGTCTTCATGTGCAAGAAATCTTTGAGGAAAATATAATAAAACTGAGAATACTCGTGCACAACAAGTGAAGATGATTCGTGTGGAGTAGGGAATCATTAAATGAGTGAATAGATTTAGTTATTATCACCATTAGTATTAGCAAACGTTCTTAGTGTATATCCGGTGGACAATATAGTGCATGGGAAAGAGTGTCTGTGTGTATAGAAAAGTATCACCCAGTAGGCTTTTTTTATGTTGAAAGATTTCTTAAATTCTACAAGCAAAAATTAGTATTTTTTTAATTATTAACTTGGGAGAAATAGTACAATTAAATTGAAATTTAGTGTTAAATGCAGTGTTTCAATAATCAATTTAATGTAAAAATAATTTTATTTCCGTTCTAGTCGTACAATGATAAATAAACGGCTGAACTGAAACTTATAAAAAAAGGGGCTCGGCTTTTGCATGCAAGGAACATGGCAAAAGCCAATTATGCGAAGGCTTAGAACAGAAACAGTGGCTTTTCTACTTTCCTTCATCAGTTTCCATATGTTTCTGTTCATTCTAGACTTATGGCTGGAACAAGTTATTTAAAATTGGAATTGTCATTTGAAACAGGGTTTCAATTCATTCTTTCAAAAATCACTTTTCGGCCTATTTTTGTTCCTTGTGCAAATGCCGCCCTCTCTGTCATGTAACAAGGCGCTACTTGCATAAAATTCAGACTTACCACTCGCCATTGTGCGCACTCTGTGTTGTTCTATACAAATCAGCAGGCTGCCTTTGCAATCAACTGATTCACCTGCTTATGAAATGTCTCATTAAAAAAGAGCTTCTGAGAAATTAAAATTTTCTGTGGAGTTATTTCGATAATAAATTCGAAAATTTTAATCAAAATCTAAAAGCATTCAAGCACCACAATAAAAAATATTAATAAAAAAATACGTCGAAATAACCGAATTTTTCGTCAGCTTTAGCACTTTGGACTTTAAATGACGATATCTTCGTGTAGATGTTCATATGGACATTTTTGTAGAAATTTCTATACTTGGCTCGTGCCGGCGAATTGAAGCCAATTCGTAGTGGTTTTGACTGTAAACCTCCACACTAGAAAGTAATGCTGTCAACGAATCATTCAAAGAAATTAGATGAGAATAAATATCAATAAAAGAAAAAATACCCGTAACTATTTTTAAAGAATTCCAAAACAAAATCAGTTACTGGATTGTACTCAGTAACTTTACTATTTTTTTGTTATTTCCCTTTGCGAAAAAAAAAAGAAGTCAAACATCATAGAAAGGATTAGTGGGATTATGTTCATTATTTTCTTTCAATTTCTTCGTTGCCTTTTAATCACTTGCGTATTATACAGATTATCTTTCAAACAGAATTTATGCACTCTTAATTTAAATATTAAGAGGACTGCTTGAGTTTTTTTTTTACTGCTCTTAAGCAAATCATTTACGCAAGCAAATGCAGTAACGGCGCTTTTAGTTGGCACATACTCAATCACACAACAACAATTTATAGTGTCATTATCGTTCAAGCCCCAGTTTATCTTGCGTACGCTAACAGTTGATGGTTAGAAATTTTCATTTACAATTTGGCTTTTCCTGCTGTTGGATACATTTTTAACAACTGACTAAATGTTATTTAATGGCAAAAAAAAAAGTTATGAGCACGAAGGTCAACAACAGATGATAATTTCGACAACAACTTGTTAGATATTCATGTTTATGTGTTGGATGGGTGATTTACAAACATCTCGGCAGTCATTTAAACATTCTATTTAGAATTTCTTCTGCTGCCTGCGTGTGTACGCACCGTCGTTTATTTATTTTTGGCTGTAATTTCGAAATATGAGCATTCCCTTTGTTTTCTTTTGTTATTGTTGAGTATTAAAAGTTGATATTAATTTTAATAATTGAATATTTTACATTCTTGCAATGCTGATGGCAGACCATATCGGATATCCTTTGGGCAAAATGTTGTTGTAACAAAATACCGTAGCGTAGAACAAACAATATACTTTGATCTATACACACACACACACACATATAAGCTCATACACAAACACAACGACTAAATAAATAGATGTAAAAAGGATGATAATCCTTGTGTACCATCTAAAATGCGTATGTTGGCCAGCTTCCCTTTTAAGCTGTGGCTGTATGCTACAGTGGAATCCGTTCATCCCCAACAACGAATGCCATCGCTTTAAATCAACTATCTGCGTCCAGTTTGGCAAACCTTTACTGTCTATGAATATTCATGAAATCCTTACAGAGTATGAATTAAAGGATGTGCTTAATGTATTAAACTTCTTTGAAATTGATTTAATGGATCAACAAATATTTTCAATATACTTACGGACTACATTTCATTGAATAGCTTTCGAGTGGTGCATAACATTTCAAGCGTATTATCCTCATTGAAATTGAACCAGCATTAATATTTTGCCAACATCATTCAACTGCAATGAAAGAATTTCAAAAATGTCATATTAAATAGTTGCATTAGGACTATATTTTATGATAATAAAGGAAAACATCTGGGTAACCAAATGCAATTAATATATCGTGCCAACTTAAAAGGCCTATAAATAAATAAATATAATAAGTTTGACGTTAAGACACTTCAAGCCACTAAAAGGACTGGTTCTTATATTTTACTCCAATTATAGCAGTCCGTCCGTCTCAGCGATCATTTGCTGTTTGAAGCAGCCGCTGTTGTATTGCAGTTTTACTGCTGAAACCGCCCTCAAGCGTCCGTGAATCAAACCAGAAACGTATCCCATGCAATTTCTGCCCTTTTACTCTATCGTACATGTCATGCGAAATAGATTTCAGGACCCGTTTCCACAAAAGATGCGACAGCATGAAAGGATGTGGAAGTAATAGGGCCTAATTTTCTCCAATCTGACTTTATCCTAGAGGCAGATTTACTACGTGGCCCAATAATAGACGTCAAAACCCTGATGCATGAGTAAATGTTATCTATTCCGGAGAATCGTCAGGCAAAACTTTTACCAGTTAAGCACTCTGCTCAAGAGCATAAAATGTAATTTATAATTGAATAAAAGCTTTTTAAATGCATAAATGTAACTGCTGTTACGAGCATTTTTGCAAAACAAAGTATTTCGATTATTCTTGAAAATTTTTTTTACGATTCTTTCACTTTGTATATAAAAGCAAAATGCCTGAATGAAAATCCAAGTTCGTATGTGCGTAAGTCAGTATGTGTGTGCACCTTCATTACTCTGAACAACACTTTGCAAAAAAAAAGAAAAACACACACACACACAAATGAAAGAAAAGTTGTAACAATTATTTATAAAATGTTTATCGTTTGCCAGTTTGGAAATTGTCAAAATACCAAAACACGCATGGAAACACTAAAATGTTAAACTTTTAGTTTATTCCACATGCCGAGTTGTTGATAATACGGCTACAAAGCAAATTTTATTAATAACACGTGTGCAGCTACACACACTTGTGCACGCATATGCACTCGCACACATGCACAGACACATTCAACAAGGCCATTGCAATGTTAATACTGTTATAACGGTATACATATAATTCGGTTACACGACAATGAATGCGACTGTTCTTGTTGTTTGTATGTATGTGTTTGAATGCTCTTGAATGCTTTTGTGTGCGTGCGTATGAGTTGTGAAAACGACTTTATACGAATGTTTGTCGTTCTGTATGCTTCGTTTGACATTTGCAATGCAGTTTAATTTGTTTTGCAAGAATTTACAAACGAACACATACACACGCACACACACACAACTAAATACGCAAGCATTTGTGCACTCATACCACTGCAAAGGCTGTGAAACATTATTTTGTTTCAGCCTGCGTGGCAGTCGGTGTATCTGCCTGTTTGCTCAGAAATTTGTATTTTCCCTTAAAATTTTAATGGACTCAAATAGTCAGACATGAATGTTAAATACAAGTCTGTATGGATGTATGGACTTGTTACACAAATACATACATATGAGCAGGAGTTTATATGCAAGCAATGCTATACAAAATAAAAGCTATACAATAACGTGGTGTAATTGAAAAGTTTGTGAAAAATTGCAAATATTTTATCTTGCACTTTTTTACATGAAAAAATGGCACATTGGGCGAATCATCAGGCGTTCAGCCTGAATTTATTTCTATTGAAGTCACTTCAGAGCAAATTTTCCAACTATCAATTATTCAACTACATCAATACAAAATGAGGGGCGTTAAAAAAGGCACAAGGGAGTGTTGAAAGTCGTCCATTTCTTATCTGGTAGTTGGTCATGGAAAACACAACAAAGAGAAATTTTTTTGAAAGAATCGCAAGCCTTTTGTGTTGGACATTTTTTGTAAAGTAAACGAAAAAAGAAAATTTAAAAAATCGCCATTTGTTATAAAATTGCTGTTGTAAAATGACTAGAATCGAGTATATTTTTTGTTTTGCTCGGTTTTGCTGTAGTAAACCCAACAAGCACCTGGTGAACGGGTTGAAAAATTTTATTTTGTTCAACTTTTTAACTAAGTCTTTATTGAAAACATTAGACGCAAGCTTAAGAATTAGTCGTGAATATTCAACAAAATCGTTACTATTTTTACAAGTTATTAATTGTAGGAAATTTTCTAAAAACTCCAATTACAAATCAATTAAATAGAAAACAGTAAAAGTATTCAAATCGAATACAACTTTTGCACTTTCAGAAAGTAGTTTTATTTTAAATCATTCGCCAGTCCAAATGGAATTCGTGTGTTTGCTGGGCGTATTACATTAAGGGTATGTATGTGTGTGTGTGTGTGTGTGTGAGGGAGAATGTGCGTGTCCGTACTTGTATCTCACTGTTTCTGTCTGACAGAAAACAATTGCCTTTTATAATTAAATGATTTTCAATGCCAAGTGAAGTGTTTTGTAAATGTGTTAAGAGCAGAATGTTATATTCAATAACAACGCAGCACACGGGAAGAAACAAACGATGGAAATACAATTCAGATTAAACAAATTTGTGGAACTTTCCTAATCTAAGATTATTTCTGAATGACCAATAATATTCCAATAGCTCCGACCTTAAGGCAGTAAATATCATCCCAACCGTGTTTGCTTTTAGTTTTTAAAGATTCAATAAAGTAATTGAATTGAATTTTACAGCGAAAACGTTTTCGGAACGGAGTTAGCTCTCCATTTAAACTTTCCTCGTGCAACCAAATGCTTTAACTTGGCTTTTAAATAAAGTGAAAAATTATTTTTAAATTTTTAATAGGAATAAAACTGCAAGAAAAGATCTACTTTTATTTTCCAGTTTTCGTTTTCTTAAAAATGATATTAAGACGAGTTGCACCGAATCATATTTATAAATATTTTCATAGCGAAAAAAACAATAATTTAAAAATTCATTAAATAACTTTTATTCTATATTTTTAGTTTTTTAATTATCCTACAATTAAATTAGCTGGTGAAGTAAAAGGTTGAAATAGCTACAAAAAATTCTCCATATTTAATCATCTGCCCCTCCTTTCTAGTTCCGGCGCAATGCACTGCATGTGTAAAGGTCATCTCCGAAGTGCTGGTCCGAGTTCAAAAAAAATTTTTCTTATACATATATGATTTTTTTTTATAAAAAATAGAAAAAAAAGTAAGCAATATCGTATGGACAATTCAGTATAAATTAAATTCAAGTCCACGTGATCAATTTCTAGTAGGAACTGATTTCAGTTTCTCTGACTGGATTCTAAAATTCGAGAATTATAAGAAGTGCTAATAAGCAAATATTACTTTAGTAATTTCTCCAAGTGTAAAATGTTTTTTTTTTAATGGAGAAAAATTTTACTTTTGCCTTGCTTTTTCTTAACTTTCCACCCTCAATACTGAAGTGTATTGCGGTGGAGTTGTATATTTTGCACATGGCAGTTCCCAAACACACCCGCAACAACAAAACACATGCACACGCTTGCATTCATCCATTTCATCCATTCAAACATCTGTAAATATGCACAAAAGAATACAATTGTTATTGTTTTTGTTTTGTAGTGTAAAACATTTACACGCAATTTTCAAGTGGAATGCAAATTATTTAATCATTTAAATTGGAAAATTGTTGAAATTCTCCTAAAGATCTCTTGATAGGCAGGAATTGTTATGCTGGTAAATGCAATACAATACAAAGGCTCATTGACTGAATGACTGAATGCATGAGTGAGTGAGTGCATGAATGCTGGAATGACTGACAATTTGACTCACTAAATAACTGACTTGTTCGCAGCGCATGCAGCAGCCGTTATTTGTTCATGTGTCTGGCTTTTAAGTATTTCATTTCACATTGCGTACAGACTTAATTCTCCAGGTTCCTTTCATTGTTTTCTTTTTTCCTTCTTGCAATTCCTTATAAAAACTTTAGTTTCCCTGCAATCACAACTCTATCAGTTTATAGAACGAGCTTATGGATACAAATCTGTTGATGATAATAAGAACTGTTTGTGTTCTATTTTCTGTCATCACTATAAAGTGGTTCCGCTCCCCTCCCTTCCCTGCTGCGTGTGTATTCCGCATTCGAAACTCAGTCTGAGTTAAGTTTTGTTTGCCGGTATTGCACGGAGTATCGTATTTAAATGCTTAATACAATATTGTATCAATCTATGGGGTATTGTTTCTATTCTATTTATTAATAGCTCTCTGTAAGTCACTCTATCTCTCTCCCCTCCACCTCTTGTCTGTCTCTCTGTCTGTCCGCCTTTCTTTCTCCGCCTGGCTGTGTGTCTGCTTGTTTAAATTTTATTTAAATATTTGTTTTTGTTGTGCCATGATTAAATTAAGTTGATGCAGTCTATTGTTGCTGATATTGCTGTTGCCGTTGATACTGTCTATGAGTTATACAACGTAGTCAATCATGCAAATGTTGCAAATTGGTTTTTATTATATGTAATAGCAATAACAACAAGAGCTTGCTCACAACAAACAAACTTTGTTCTTCTTCATCTGTATTTACTGAAGAGCCATCCATCCAACCGACCAACCAACCCATCATCCCATCATGCCATCATTCCATCATCACCTTATTTTCCTCCTGTCTGTCATCAACATCATCGCAAGCCGAAAATATACAAATTGGAATAAAAAGGATTGTTTCATGCATCTAGATACTTACACATTTAAATGGCAAAATGAAGAGCGTTTCGATATAATCAGGCGTACATTATGAATAAATGTGTGAATATTTCATAAGCACATCCAATTTATATTTACATGTGTTCGTACAAAATGTTTTTGTGTAAAACAATTGTATTTGAAAGAATGCGTGCCTGCTTTTCTTTTCATTTCCTTTTTGCTTTTTTTTTGTTCTGTTTACCAAAACAGACGTGGAAATGTGCTCAACAATACTTTGACTTCTACGGTCCACATCTTCCTGTTTCTCTCGCTATAAACCCTTATGTTTGCTGCCTGCTTTTGCCAAAGTCCTTTGTTTAAGGGTTTCCTTGTGCAGCGTGTTACATGTTCATGGCTTGATAAGCTCGTGTTGTGGCTGTTTGTTGGTTGTATTATCAAGAGTATTGCCACAATATGTTGGCATTATTTCGTCTACACAATTGTTGATCAATAATTTTGTAACTTTTTTAATATACAACTGATCCAAAGCTACAGCACTCAGCCAGACACACATGCACACGCACACACACACACACATACACAAAAGTAACTTAATCACTGCTAGACAACCATTCAACCAGTCAAGCATACAGCCTGCCTCCCATAGAGTGTAAGCACGTCTAAATGCGTCGCAATCAAAAGGATATAAAACGTTTGTTTTGCATTCAAACACTTGTTCTATACGCTTCCTTTTCTATTAATGCAGACAGGCAAACATATAATGACGGAAGTTTATGTTTCTTTATCTAGTTTTCTTTTATTGTGGTGTTTGTTTATTCAATAAGTCTTTTTGTTTCTATTTTTACTTGCAGGATTTTCAATATTGGAAAGTTCACTGCCGCCTGAAAACATACACTGTTTGAACGGAGATGCTGTTCCTGATCGCTACACGTTTCAAGTCGCAAAATAAAACAATAAATATTTCCAAATTTTAATTCTGAAATTGTTTCAATTGGACAACTAGAATTTTTTTACATTCCATTTCATAAATCTATTATTCTATTTTTGAATAAATTTTTTATTTAAATATATTGAAATTAAATTAGGCATTTTTAATAAATAACTAGTCTGCAAAAACTAGAACCCATCCTATGAAAGATGATGTGTCTGGTTACAGGAACTGTTTTTATTACTTAGAGCGGCACTCTGGGTATGAACCCTACTCATGTAATGCATTGTGTAAGGCGGCACACTGCGGAGAGAACAGACGAAGAAAGATCAGAAGACAGAGAATTTGTTCGCAGGAGAAGGATTGTACTGTAATGCGATCTTTTAGTTCGTGATAGTGTCAATCGCTGCCGGTACGATTCAGTGATCAGTATAATGCCAGCTCCTTTGAAACAGAGCGACATCAATTAACACAATCATGCCATAATCCAGAACAAATCTAATTCCGAACCCAGGATCTTAGGTTTCGTAGGATTAAAATAAAAAGGACAAATTTAAATTTCAAGGTACATGACACCATTTTTAATTTTGTTTTTTCAGAAATCATTTATTTTCACGAAAACTTTGGCAGTCACAGCGAAAATTTTATATAAATTATTTTTTAATTAAATTCTTCTACAAATTATAAACCAATACAAACAATTAAATATTTAAGATAGAAAACAAAACGTTCCTTTGAATTTTATGCGTGAATATTGTCTGCCATTAAACGAAGTGGAAATCCAAGTGCTTCTGTCGACAAAAGCCCGATTTTATTAATTTTGTTTACATTTCAAAGTAATTAATTGCACAAACAGCAACATTAAAAATGAACACACGGTGTGAGTGTGCAGGAGAGGTCACCTGACAATACACTCAATCGCTTTAATTAGCAAAGTACGCATAATAATAAAGCGACAAACAAACAAAAAAAAAACTGCGCTGCACAACAGGCCTATTAAAACTGTTTAAAAAGAAAGTTAAACACAACTTGAAATAAACAGCGATAATGGGGAAATATGACAAAATTAAAAATGAATTTTAAATGCGAATTTATTTGAATGAGAGTAAATTGTTGGATTTACTCATTTCCAGGCGGAAAAAAACATTTTTAAATTATAGAAAAGCTTTAAAATTCCTTTGATTGTTGCACCATAAGTAGACTTCAACCAAATTTTGGCAAAGACGAGTTTTCAGAAACTATTTGAGAAATAAATTAAGCAAATCAAAATAAGGGTTTTTCCAAAACACAGCAAACATATTCTATGCAATATGAATCTATTTTATTTCTTTCAGTTTAATTTAAAAATTAATTGAAACAATGTCTCAAACGAAGAAAATTAAAATCCTTGAAAATGGAATTTTCTCAGCAAAAGCCCGACAGTTTTAATGAAAAGAGAACTACGGAAATCAGATTGTATTTTTTGAAAACCATTTAGAAAAAAAATTTTTTTTATCGAATATTGGATTTGCTGTCAGAATCGTAATTCCAACCGACAATACAATTACAGCACCAGAATAGGACTCACACAACTTTCTTTACTAATACTGCCACATCACCTGGCCGCTTTGAAAATGTATGTAGTCCCATTTTAGAACACCAAAGGCCAACTTAGCAGTTGTGTATTTGAAAAATATATTGTAAATATATTTCAATATTTTACAATGAAATCTGTTTTCCTTGAATCCATTCCAAAATGAATTTTAATCTTGCCATTTCATTTCAACAGAAAACGGCATTTTGTTTCCAATTGACTAATTCATTTCGCTTGCATGCTCAACACAAGTCATTCAATGAAAACAAGAAAAGCTTTTGAATATGTTTTCTAAATATTATATCCATGCAGTTTTTATTTACCTGCCACTATTAATTAAATTCTGTTCAGCAGGCTCCTGACATTGAATTATACACAATATTTTATATTCAACTACTTGCGGATTAAAATGAAGAGAGAAGAGAGAATTAAGTCCCGCCCAAGACTGAAAAATTTCTTATTTAAATATTTGCTTTTTCAATTTAAAAAGAATAAACAGTATTAAGCTTTTAGTTTTTTAATTACTAAAAGCTTAAATTATATCAAAAGACATGTTCCAATTAAAGAAATATTACAAATAAATGGAAAGAAAATGAACTCATGCCACAACAGCAGCAGCAGCAGTTGCCACACAAAACAAGTTTTGCATCCTTGAGTTATTGTTTGGTTTTTTCGCTGTCGTTAAACCGAATTTTTCAAGTGTTCTTTTCATAAATTCAAGTGCAATAAGTTGTTGATTTTGTTTCATTTTCCATTGCATCATTTAGTTCTCTCCCCCTGCGGCACAGCGTTAACCTTTAATAGCTTCTCCATATGTGCTATTCACTGTAAATCCTTCAAGCTAAATTGCAAATAAGAAACATACAAAAATGACACAAGTATTTTTTGCTGCGGTGCACTTAGAGCACCACGCACTTAAAAACTTTTTATTATGGTTGCATTAAACACACACAAAGTTAATGCGGTACATTTTAATATTCGAAATAAAATTTAACATAAAAGCAGAAAATTAAAACTAAAACTAATCCTGAAGTTGATTTCTGTTGCTGTTGCTGTTTCACTTTTTAAATACAAAACTGCTGATCGTTTTTCACACTTGCACTCACCCTCCCCCCGCACATTCACTCACTCGCATGCGAAAGTTCAATTCAACAATTTGAAAGTTAAAGGGAAACAAAAGTGCCACAGCAACCAAAACTACATTACAATTTAACGTATGGCTGTATAGAAATGGAAATGAAAATGAAAAGAAACAAAAAACAATTGCACAGCACAGAGTGAATGGAGAAAACATCAGCTAGTTTAAGGCTTAATGTTTTAGTTACGAGTGTGTGGCGAAAAAAGTTTCATAGTGTTTTAAACTCAACTCAAAAAAAAAGAAGGAAACCCAAAATGGTTTTCAATAGAAAAGCCAGTGAAACGACCTTAAAATACGCATCAACAATTTAAAAGGGAAACTGATTGAAGTTTGTCAGTTTTTCCAGAAGCAAATTTTCACCCCAAAATTCCCAGCACAAATCGCGAGTTATTTAAATTTCAACTAAAGAAAAGAAAAGATTTGATTGTATCGCCAACTTTGGAATTTTCTCAGGATTAAGGTTAAGCAAATCGAAACAATAGCACAATATTTTTTTTTGTTAACAAACACACATTGCAGTTGCCCAGCAAAACTTTGTCAATGTGGTTTCCTCGACGAAAAAGTTTCTCCTCTACTTTTTTCGCTGCTGTATTCCACTTGCGTTGCAACAATGAACGAGCCACTGTTGCATGTTGGATAGTTTTCCCACACAAATTTCGTTATTTCGTACCCGCTCTGCTAGCAAATGTTGTTACACCAGCTCGCACTTGTACTTTGGAAAACTAAAACAAGGACAAGGGCATTCCAACTAAACAAAAGCACAGCGCTACAGATATTGTTGGCAAGTAACAACAACAACAGCAACAGCAACCGCTGCGCTGCGCTGCTAACATTTGCTACAACTACTTAAAAATAAAATACATCAACGTGAAACAAAAGGAAAGAAATTGCTGCAACAATAGCAACAACAGCCACCATTTGAACAACATAAAATGCAATTTTGTACTTTGCCACAGCAAAAATATTTACAGCCTAAATCGGTTAAGTTTTAGTAGTTGCTGTTGTTCTTGTTGCTAGTTTTCGCAAAACTACTTGAAAACATTCATGTGCATGCACACACACACACACACACACTTGCACATTGAAAAACACAAAACAAGCGCACTTTTGCCAACCCAAACATGAAAGCAACAACTATTACGCTTCGCCTTCTTCAGGTTCTTCCACATTTCACAGCACTTTCGCTTCAACCTCCTGCAATTAAAGCCTTGTTCTCTCACAGGCAACCATTATTTCTAGCAACCAGCAACCAGCAACAGCCAGCCGCTGCTGCAAGAAGAAAAGCTTGAACCTCATCAACATTTTACTGGTGAAATGTAACAACTTTATGAAAAGTACTTGAAAGGAAAACTGAAAGAAATATTTGTTGTAGCTCGCAATAACAATAACAACAACGACAACAACACAAATCGAGAAAATATAATGCACCGAAAAAGTTTTTTAGAATTTTTCCCTTTTTTCTGATTTCTCACGCACAACTGGCGAACAACAACGCTGGCAAATGTGACACAATTTAAACAAATATTTAATTTAGAATTTCTATAGAACTGCAGCTCCAATTAATTCCGTATTGTGTGTTGCAAATGAGGGAGTGGAGGGAGAGCTTTGAAACGTGGTTCTGGAAAACTGGCAAATTTTTTAATTTCTTTTTGTCGCGTTTTTAATAAAATATTTGCATCAAATGACTTTAGTCAGTTTAAGGACTGCGATTAGTTGTTGCTATTACTGCATAATTTTAAAGGAGACTTTGCATTGAATAAAATGTCGTGCTGGCGCAAAAATTCATTGTAGGATTTTTATCAAAATGTAATTTTTTTTTGTCATCCAGCTGAGTGAACACAATATACATTTGTAGTGATTACGCCATCTGTATTTCACAGCTGCAATTAAAGGGGAGAAGAGAACAATAAGACGCAACTACAGCATGAATTGCCGCCAGACGAATATCAGGTAATGGGCTGATAATCAACTGAAAGTCGAACGGACTTATAGTTTTTGAAGAGATACTGTTTTTACGATCTAGATGTCGTCTTTAAATATGCAATCGGTTTTAGTGCCCCTTGTGTCATTGAAAATCATTTGGACTGAATTATTTCAAGAAACGAACCTGTGAACAACTCAACACATTCATGTGGCTATTTTTTTTTTTGAGCGGGCACGTCAAATTCTTGGTCTATGCTGAAAATACATTCTACGCACTATTGACGAAATAAGAAAACGTAGCGCAAAGTTATCAAAAGTGGGACCTTTAAAATAAATTTCTAAAAAAAATACTATAAGATATTTTTAGTTTGTGATTAAAAAATTACGAGACCATAATTATTTTACATATGAAAATTCTTACTAAAACTTGTGGGTGCTGTTGGTTGAAGTAGTAGGACACCCGACTATGAAGCGGAGGGTCCTGAGTTCAACCCCGCTCAGAGTCATGAAATATTGTATCGAATTCTTCTGATCAGCATTCGTGCATGGTTGTGTTAGTTGTTGCCAGCCTGTTTCAATGCTGAAGGCATAGTCACTGGTCAGTGAACATAATTGGCAGCGACTGACACGATCATGTACTAAAAAGCAGAGTAACAGCAGCACCCTCCCCCGTCGGTCCTGTAGCAAAAATTAACCGGCGAATTAAAAAAGGTTGAAATAGCTACAAAAACAAAAATTCTCTATCTCCTCATTTTTCTTCATCAGTGCATATGTAGGGGATGACCCCTACATATGCACTGCATATGTAGGGGTCATCCCCTGAGTGCTGCTCCGAGATAAAAAAACAGAAAATTTATATCAATATAAAAGATTGCTTTACTTATTTGCAGTCTTAAGCATAAAAAATATTTATTTATTAAATTTTCTGCTTTTTATTTTATTTTTTTTTGTAAAAGTGAAGCCCATTAAATTTTCTTGTAAAATTCGTTTTATTGAGAATAAAATTGATTTTTTTATTGTAACAAAATTTGTACTTCACAATTACCAAACAAACAAAAAATAAACAAACCAATAAAATTATATGTAATTGTTTTACCTATTAGCAAAACTCTCTTATCAATGTGGGAAAATCATAACAAGAAACTTAGATTTAAGCAAACTTGAAGTTTTTATTTATTAAAAATTAAAGAAGATTGTAATTTTTTATACAATCTCCTTTTCTTCAAGAAAGAAAGGCCGATAAAAACATTTGCAGTTCACAGTCCTGAGATCCAGAATTTTATGTACATTTTTAATTTTAATTTCCTCGGTTGCATAACATTGTTAACAGTTTGTAGTCAAGGTCAAGGTATTCTTTTTCAATCAAGTTCCGGGTACTTTATTTCAGAAATCAAATATTTCCATATCGCCCCGAATATTAATGAAATGAAAAATAAAATATATACATATACACATATATATTTGCACTCCCAGAGTGAAAAAGAAATCAGAATTTTTATTGAAAACAACCAGTTCGACAGTCGCGAGTTTAGCTGAAAACTTTGGGGATGCCTTCACGGCATCGGGAATTTTTCTTTTGCGAGTATGAAGATTTCTTGCAGAAAACAATGGAGATTGTTTGAAGAACACATATTTATAACAAATTTTTTTCCTTATATTATTTTTGTATCAAGTATTTTTGATTAGGATTGAAAAACAGCTAATTAAATATTTAGAAAGACTTAAAACTAAATAGAATTGTAGAAAACATTCGTTACAGGATTTTGTGGAATGAACAATAGTGTGACAGGAAATCCTACATTATCTTGGAGGGTTTGTGTTCTATTTATTTAAATTCCAAAATGCAATTTGTATTAAATAAATAATAAATATAATGCAATGACACCAGCACCAGATATCTTTTTCTTTAACGATGATAATTATTTAGTCATTCGTATAAGATCGTACTCATACACGTGCACACAAGTTATATGTATCGATATTTAGGGACGCTTCTGCCGCAAAATTTGTCTGCTTTGACTTTTAGTTCTACATTTTAATTTTCTTCATCTAGTTGTTTTTGTTTTGACAATAACACGGACACAATACCAAAGATGTCTGTCCCTATTCTGTCATCTGTAATCTGTTAATGGTATGTCCTTACACACACATACACACACGTACTTTCAGATTGCACATATGACACATGACAAATGCACAAAACAAATTATAATTACTCAAACATATTTACAGAATCATTCACATGAGTTTTATGACACTGTGAGTATGTGTGTCGCAGTCGCTTGCATTTGGTATGTTGTAGCAATTTTTCATCGCTTGATTTGTGGTCTCATTAAAAACGTGACAAAATGTATGGTTTAAATAAGTATTTCAACCTCTTGCAACAATTGCAAAGCTGTTAAGTTTGAATGAATGAATAATAAAAAAGTCCTTTTGACTCGCGTTCGTTCATACTTTGCTTCAGTATTAAATTGCAATTTGTATGTTTTAAGGTGCGATTGTTGTGTGTGTGTGTGTGTGTGTGTGTGTGTGTGTGTGGCTGTGCCACTAAAACATGTGCAGGTTCGTGTGAGTATGAAAATGGTTAAAGAAAATGCCATTTTTTATTATATTACTTTACGTTTTATAACGTTGTAAAGTTTAAACTTTGTTGATGAATTGTGGTTGGCAAAAGGGATTTATATGAACAATTCAACATCACATTTACAGCCACAAATGCGCCACTCTACTCCTGCCACCACCACAAGCAGCAGCAGCAGTAGCAGCAACAGCAAGTTGTAAGAAGTCCGTACTAGAGTTGGAAACCCAGAGTAAAACATCAACAATATTTATACCTGTATTGCCATTACCATTACTCTTGTATAGCATGCAATTTACAACTTAAAACTCATATAATGCAGTTGATATATGTGATTGTTTTACACACATACGCGCGCACACACGAATGTGACCAAACAGTCACACTCTTGCTACTCGGCACACGTGTGTGCAAATGTGTACTCCTGATTGAAAAACTTTAGCCTTGGCTATACTTTATGCTGTTGCACTAGAGTGCATAAAAAATAAGCAGGTAGTAGAGGCTGCTAGCAGAAAAGAGCTGCTACCGAAACAAAAAATAAATAAATTTATAGAGTTAGAAAACTATATTTAAAACATGGAAACTGTAATCTGGAAAAAGGAGATTTTAGAATAACAAATGTTGTTTCATTTTGTTTTATTATTTTTTGCTTATTAATTCCAAGGTAAAAGCGATTTAAAGCAGTAGAGAAAGCAGAGAAATTAGAACAGGAGCTGATGTAGGAAACAAATTAAAAATTATTTAACACATCATTGTTGAGTTGGCACAGCAAAGTTGTATAAAATTCCAGTTAAATGAAGCGATTCTATTGTGCAATTAAGGCAACACTGTGTTTATACAATTTTATTTTGTTTTTAATTTTACTTTTAATCCCAAAACTTTTTTCCAGCAAAACCATTCAAAGCAAACAACACGATATTTAATGTTGCCAATTTCTCTAGAATTTAGAATAGTTCGTGGTAAATAACTACATCTATTGTAAAAAAATATATGGAAATACAGATTTTATATTTTAACAAGTGATATCAGCCATACTGGCAAGTGCTATTCTGCGTATGAGTAATATTTTTGGATCTGACCTAAATAACACTCATACGCCATCGGTAGTTTTTATTAGATGACTGCACACGACGTCATAAGAATCGAAAACCCGAAATTTAAAAGCTTTTCAGAATGCAATTTCTTCTGCCGATAAACGTGGTCGGTAGTTCCTCAATTAACGCCTCAACAACTAAAAATTGTTGAGGGCCTAAAACATTTTTTTGTTTTGATTTGTAACGTTTAAGGATTTAGCGCGCAATAGACATGGGAATACATTTGGAAGCCTTTATTTGATGTCTATTTAACTCCACTAGACCGCTAATGCTCCGGTGATCTGAAAATGACGTATAAGAACACATCCAGGTGTAGTTATAATTTGCAAGTTGCATATGAAATTGTGTTTAAATTCAATGAAAGCAAACCTTTTCTAAAAATTAATTAAATGTGCAAATTGTGTTTGAATTTTCTGCATGTCGCATTCAAATGAATCGATCATTAAATCCTTAATTCGTAACAAATATTTCATGATTATAATCTTCCTATTTGACAAATTTTACACAGAAATGTGTCAAATAAGCAGCTTATAAGCATGAAATACTTTTTATGAAAAACAGCGTGAATGGAAATTTCTTTTCAAAGCACATTTCAAATCTAAATTTATATTAAAGGAAATTTCCTGACACAAAACATTCATTCACTGACAATATTTTTAAAAAACTTTCATTTCTGGGAATCTAATAGTTCGTACTAGAGATGTGCGAATGTCATGATTTGTTCTTGCCACGCGTGAATCCCGTGGGTTGTTTAATCAACGTGCGTACGTGAGCGTGATTTAAAAATTTAGAACCGTGCGTGATTTTTAATACATATAATATTCACGCAAACAAAACAGAAGAAAAATTTTTTTTTTCATTTTTAATACTAAGGAAAATATGTACATATATACAAACACACATACATATAGAGATACACACTTTCACACAAGAGAACAATTTTAATGTGTGAGCGCGGATGATTTTGAAAAAAATTTTACCATCGTGCGTGAATTAAAAATAATGCTTTCGTGAGCGTGCGTGATTGTGGGCGCCTTAAATGTTGCCGTGCTGGAGCGTGCATAAAAAATTTAATTTCGTGAGCGTGAACTTAATTTAACTCACGCGCACATCTCTAGATCGTACCAATCCTACATCCACTGTTTTGATTTCGGACCTTTAGATTGTTCTAAATAGCCTTTTCCGTTAAATTATTATGTTGCACTGTGGCACTTCATTAAATTTCTCTATACGAATTAATATTGAAAAAAATATATATTATAAAAATTTCCCTCAGCTGGCATTTTCAATTACTATTTAATAAAGCAAATTTGAGTCAACATGAAATTTAGTGCCGCTTCTTTTTTTTAATTATTTCATTTTAAGGTTTTTGGGTTATAAAATCATCATTTTTCTTTCAGCGACTGGTGTATGAAACTTTCCTTCTCTTGGGTTTACCTTTGAGACATCTTACTGCAGATGCACCAGCATTATTATCAAGCAAAATTAAACCTAAAAATTGACAACGAAGCATCATTATTCTTATTTTTCCCTCTATAGTGTTTTTGCTTCCTTTTGTTCGTAATTCGCAAGTCTAAAGTTTTTAATTACATTACACAAGTGCTGCAAAAAATAAAAGAAATAAAATGTGATCAGCAAGAACTAAAGGAGGGATTGTTTTCTCGCAAAATAAAATTAAAAAAAAAAAAAAAAGTTTCATTAAAACGTTACAGTTAGCAAGTAGTTAAGCAGGTTGGTACTCGTAGCAGAGCTGATCTGATTTTTTTCATGCAAGTTTGTGAGTTTATGAATAACAGTCTTGCTAACTTGTGTCGAATGTGTGTATGTATTTGTGTCATTGTAGCAAAACTGCATATTAAAACTGTCAAACTGGAAAGTACCGGACAAAGTTTTCCTTTTGTTGCTGTGTCGTCATGCTTTGCTTCCTTTTTGTCATTTTAGGCAACAAGTAATTGACACAAATCGATGAGATATATGTCAAGGTAAAAAGTTTTATCTTCATGTTTTTTTCTCTCTTCACTCATTCTTTCTTTAAACATACTTTCACATCTATTGTCTTCTTCACATCGTGCATATTCAGGCTTTATTGTCTTTAATTAAATATTTAAAATACATTTAAGAAAAACAAGACAAAAAACACCAACATCTCCGAGCAGTGACAGACAGTTGATTCTATGGCAATAATAAAACAGCAGGGAGTATTTATACAAAATGTTTAAAGATAAAACAAAACGACAAGGATGCGAGAAGCTTGATAAATTATTTCATATTGAAGCTTTTTCACTTTGCAAAAAACAGTTTAAAGTATCGTATGCGCAATGTAATTAAATTAAAAGGAAATACGAAGAAAAACTAAGTGACAGGATTAAGAAAATGACTGCAAGAAACAGGAGACGATTCTTGAACGTTCGAAAGTAATTTGAGTAAAACACTCGTAAATAAAAAAAAATTAATTAAAGCGAAATTACTTGTATTGGCGTGAATACATTTCTTTTCTTTTGTTAAATTATTTGCAAACTTCTTTTTGAAATTTTAAACGTTTAACGTTTAGAATTCCTTCACGCGTTCCTTGGAGGAACAAGTTGATACCTGGAAAATTTTAATGCGACGTTTAATGTTAATAATCATGACACAAATCGTAATTTATGTGTGCTTCAGCATTTGTTCATTTGTCTTGTTGTTCTTTTTGGTTATCCTACTAAAACTTGTGTTTACAATTATTGAAAAATGGTGTAATTCCCCTTAATGTACTGGCACACACAGATCTAGGCACTTTACTTTAAGAAACATTGTATTTGCTGTTTTCTTTGTCTAAATACAAGACATGACCTCATTATTAAATAAGAAACACACACAATCTTCACAAGTACACAAACCGAACAGAAGGTATCTTTTAAATGCCATCTTTAGGTCAGAAGATGTCAGTTGGAAATCGGAAGCATTGGAAACGGATGTCAATAGAATTACAAGATTTTATTTCTCTTTTAAATATAATTGCTCAATATATGGGGTTTAACTACCCGAACCAACATCCCTCCATTCAAAAAAAAATCCTTTGCATTTTTACTCGTTTCGATATAATGCGCAAAGCAAAAAAAATATTGAGACTTGCTTTATAGTCAATAACTGTACAAACTTATCGCTCCTGTCCAATTCCCTACTGGGTTCTTTCTGTACAATCAGGAAGCTCAAATAGGAATACGTTAACAAAATATACCTTTATGGCAGTAAAAACTACGGACCCAAAACATTATGTTATTGTGTACATTTAATTCAACATGCTGAAGCACGCAATGAAGCACACACACACAGGCTCACACTCACACTCACAGTCACTTCTACATCTAAGCACGTACTCATACACGTACACACTATAATTCTATAATGCCGTATATATGAATTATAAATTTCATGAACATTATTTGCGTGTGTTTGTGTGTGTGTGTAGTTTTTTCTTCGAATTTATATTGAGGTTAATAGGTAACACAAGCAACAACATCAACATCAACATCTACAGCAACAATAACAACAGCAACAATTTTATAATAACTCTTGTACTCACAACATGAATGTGCAAGTGTATTGCACACAAACAAGCACACAACGAAACAACACATCCTTGTACTGTATTTGATTCAGCTAAAAGGCAGCAGTAATGTATAATCAGTTCGGTTCAGAGTTCTAGATTAACTTCCCGTTTCTTATGCCAAGGTAAAAATACTTAAACAAAAGCAACACAAAATCATTAGGTCTAATATTTATACTGCACAACCTTAAGCCAGTTACAGGGCGGGATAAGAAGAACAAAATATTATTACAAAATATAACAATAACTTTTAAGAAGAAAAGATTTGTTTCGAATTAGGAAAACTCGAAAAAACTCACATAAAAACTTTTTATATTGAACTGCATTGAAAAGAGCACCATGAATATTTTTGTATTTTCATTTGCTGTACGTGGAGCGCACTCCTCTGGAATTCAAGCGGCAGCATGAGGTGGAAAAGCTGCGCTACAATTCATAAGAAACCGTGTTGTATGTCTGTCTGGTTGTGTAGTTTTTCCTATTGTATTTTCCATTTTTTTCTTTATTATGGCTACAAAGGCCCATAAAACAATTATGCTCCAAAAAACACGACGTATGAATTGTCTTTTTTGCACAACATAAACAAGAAAAAAGAAACGAACGTTAGTTGGAATGCAAGAAATACATACAGGAAAAGCAAAAAGGAGTGGAAGAAAAACAAAACAACACTAACTGCCACTTGCACTTTAATTCATTACATCCGTTTGGAGTCCAATATAACGAAATAACTACATACGAATACGTACGAGCACATATGGTGTGACTGTCTGTGTGTGTGTGTGTGTGTGTGTGTGTGGGGATGTGCGTTCAAATAAGACTCAGACATATCAGTATCGTGGAAGTAGGGATGGTTCTATTACCACGAACTGGAAGAGAAATTTTCGTAAACTGTTATTTTAGAATATGGAAAAGATCTGGTCTCAAAATGTATGACGTGCGTGTTTCCCAAGATAAGTGTGAGATCGCAATTGCACGTGGCCAATTGACACGACTATTTTCAATAAATCGGAATAAACGGTTTTTCTGAGAACAAAACTATTCAAGAAAAAAGAAACCACAAGTTCAAGCAACAAAATTTCCTTAGCAATACACCATCACAATTCTCTGAAGGCGAAATATTTTTCGAACAAATGATTTGACACTCTGGGGAAATGACTGCTGTGAGTACTGATGTGATGGAAGTGTAGGGGGTTTCCAAAATAGCGCTCTTTTGCTGTTTTCAACTTACCCGAATATTAAGTTGATGCTGATGTTCCCTTTCGTTCTTGGAATATTGATCATGTGCTTCTGAATTTCATATTAAGAACTTCAATTTTTCCGGCATATCGAGAATACAATACAAATCTAAAATTTATTTTTAAGTTTCATAAAGCCAACGAATTAAAGCAACGAAAATTTATTACGTAAAAGCTTTTAAACATCACAAATAATAAAAAAAAAAAATTAACAAATAATTTGGTCGTGTTTAAAAAATTCCATTTACCTCAAATTACAGTACCTGCCACTAAACAGAATTAGATCTGTTTAAATTAAAGTTTAGCATTCTCGACACGCATTTAGTTGCACAGATTTTGAGGGCACACCTATTCTAAATACCAGTATTCACACATACATATGAGTATGTACCCGTATGTGTGTCTGTGTTCGTAGCCTATTGCCATAACAAATTTCAATGCAGCAAAAAGGAATATTAAATATTCATTCACACTCACACTTGTATGCAAAAACACAATAAGACAACAAGAAGTGTGTGTGTGTGTGTTAGTGTTAGTAATAATGGCTAAATACAACTCATATACAGCCACTTGTGTAAGAAGCTAAGCTCACATGGAAATCTTAGTTCAAGTTGATTCTCAAAAAAAATATCTATTCCAAGTCTAGCAATAAGTTGATCTAGATCGGGATGATAGAAATGGTAACATCACTTGCCCTGAGAGCGATATGCGCCATATGAAAGTTATGCAATAAAATACTAACTGTCCACTGTTTTCGAGGGTAAATAATAGTTTTACTTTAAATTTTGTTTTGTTTGAATGTGTCGCCAGTGCTTAGGCGATTTTACGTACACGTAACGCTGCACATTGGGACCAAGGGCGAAACAAGTCATATCTTCACAAGTTCCATAATAAAGTTCACTAGACTTATTTCTTTACTGCAAGTCCATAGAAATGTTAGTGGTATGGGAAAGAACATCCTGGTACCCCACCCCCCACAAGAAGTAATTGTCTCAATACTTTCAGAGAAATCCGTTTTTTGCATTTTCCATACAAACACGATAAACAAAAGCTTTTCTTTGTAAATTTAAGCAAAATATTTGAATAATGCCTGCAAATTATTCATACAAATTGATTTGACATTCCGATCACCTCGAATGCGTCAATGATGAGGAGACCATCACTTTTATAAATTACTTGAAGAAAATAGTGTTTAATTGCAGAAAGTTTTTAGCTTTTTTAAGTTTTTTTTCCAGTTTTCTTCCTTTCTGATTTTTTTAAAAGCACTTGAACTTTTTTCTTAATTAATTCGCGGAAGGACTGCTTTGGCCCCATTGTGCGTAGCCGAAACATACAACTAACTTCAATTATTATACTTTTCTGTATGAATGTGTGCGTGTATGTGTGTTTGTATGCAAGCAGAGTTTTTTTTTGCTTTCAACTATAGAACAAAAGTTGTTGTACAACTACTTGCAGGCATATGGTAAGATCACATGTGTGGCTGGGTGTGTGTGTATGTTTGTTTGTGTGTGTGTGTTTGTGTGTGTCTGCAAATTGTGAAAAGCATTGCTACCAATTAGTGTTAACTGGCATTCATGCTAGTCAGCTATTTTTATTTCTTTAGTTTTTTCCAATTTATATGCAGGTGCTTGTGTGCATGTCTGTGCTTGTCTGTGCCGTATTTATAATTCCTTTTCTAAAATACTTTGTTAAGTCAATTTGCATGTGTGCATTGGATTGTTCTTAGCCTGTTTCATAAACTACATACATTCTCGGCTCTGTTGTAAATAATTCTTTCATATTAAATTTTTAATGGGAAAAAATTGTCGTGCTTTCGTTAGCCTGAGCGTTAGCGCAACAGCGATTTTGTTTATAAATTTTATTTAATTAATTTTTAAAGACATTCCTTCATAATTCTTTTTTCTCTCCGGTAGTTTTTTAATATTTTTTTTTTTGCAATAAACATTTTCCAGAAGTTGCAAGAGGTCTGTGTTGAAACATAAATATTTAAGCCTTTATCGCATTCGTATTTTCTTCTTCTTACTTTGTTTTGAGGTTAGATTCTTGTAATCTTCAAGGCATGTTTTCTGTTCTCGTTTTCTTTCTTTTTTTCTTTTTATTCCACTTTTATTATTGTTGTTGTAGCTTTCTTTTCAACCGCAATTCCTTGAGGAAATGTTAGTAGAATTTTCTCAACAACTAAAATGCACATGCAGGAGAAATCCAAGATGTTAAAACGAGCGAAGAAGAAGAAGAAGAACAAGCAAGAAATGTAAGAAGTGAAAAGTAGTTCATAAGTTCCTGTTCGCAATTTTATTATTCTGTCTTATAAATTGTAAAACTATGCACAGTTTTATTTTATATGCTTAAATTATATAGAAAATGGAGTATGAGCATGTGTGTGTGTGTGTGTCTATTCCATTTCCACTGTATAAATGAATGAACGTGTGTGTGTGCGTGTAAGTGTGAGTCTGTATGACTAAACGGAGGAATATGTTTGAATAAGCATGTCTTTGTAAAACTGTCAACAACATCAACATGCTTGTCTTCGTCATTCCCATCATAGACTATAAAATAAATTTACCCTTGAGTTTGTTGCAATGGGGACTTGGGGATTAAATGCAAAAGCTTTTTACTGCATCTTGACAAAACAAAACGAGAAAAATAAGAAACATTTTTATATTTTCAAATATTTTATTTCATTTAATCTACATGCTTGCAATCACACACACACACACACAGCACACACTCACTAACACTCTATTTAATCTTGTACAAATATTATGAATCATAGATCCTACAAATACTATTTATACATGTAAATACTCTCACTTGAGTGTGTTTGTGTGCAAAATCTTGAAATATTTGCATAAGAGTGCATGCACATGCAATCACACACACACATACATTTAATAGGTATTTCAGTAGTTGGTTGCTTGTTGTCACATGTACTCGTATGCAGCAACGTCGATGTTGTTGGTGTTGGTGTTGGCGTTATTATTATAATAGTTATGTTTTGTGTATTTTTTGTCTTTTTTGTGCTTAATTTTAATGAAACTTGTAGTTGAGGTAAACACATGTAATTCCTACAGAGAGAAGTTGCGTGTGCAAAAAAAAACAATCATAACATGCATGCTGCGTTCATCTTGGCCAAATTGTTAGCAGGCAAATGGATACAAGTGTGTGTGTGTGTGTTTGTGTGCATAAATTTAAATGCATCTTACTATGTAATTATATAAGCTTGTGCATGTTATCTGCAATGTACCAAAAATGTTTGAATTAAGCCAAGTAGTTCATTTTTTGTCAGATCTTTCATAAAAAAATTAGCCAAATCTGGAAGCAATTATCTGTCTCTCTGTTATGCGAAGTGGCCACAATGGAAGGCTATGAAATAAGTTGGTTGCCAAAAGCACTGGGAATGATACGAAATGCAGCAATTTTATTTTGAAACATTGAAGCATTGTTTATAAGAATTATTAATATTAAAAATACTAGTCCGACACAAGAACTGCTAACGCTCTGTGTCTATCTATAGCAATGCTATGCTGTCAATAGAATGATCGTGGGTTCGATTCCTGGCTTAGACTTTGGGTGCTCTCAGAGGCAAAACAAAATTTAAGGTCTATAATTAAGTTGCTGATATTTACGTAATGATCTAGCGGGTGTTTAGTTTCTAAATTTATTTATTATAATTGTTTATGTATGTACAAGTACACGCATGTACACACGACTACAGAGATAAATTGCAAGTATATTATACATTTGGGGAAATGAAATCTGCTTAGCATCGCTTTTTTTATTTTTATTTTTTGCCTTCTTACCACATATTGATATTTAAAAATGTAAAAGTTTAAAATGTAGGTCATATCAACATCCAAAAAAAAAACCTACCGAGATAATAAAAATATTCCGAAGGGATCTTTTTTTAATGAGATTTTGTCTGAGAAATATAAAACAATAAATTTTAGTGTTTACTTAAGATGTACATGTTTTCATTTCACAGAGTCCCTGTGGGAAGTTTTGTGCCAATTGACCAGTCCCGCGTGTGGTGAAAATGAATATTTCGCAGTAGTTTTTTTTTGTTCAAAATGAACAGCAGCAAAATACTAAAAGTTTTGGACCAGCCTCTTTTTTCTTTACTATAAAAGGCGAATAGGCAAAAATTATGGTAATAAAAATATATAAATTTTATTAGAAAATCAAATATATTGATTTAATTTTCATTATAAAAAGCATTAGACAAACCGGAAACGCAACTCGGCCTAACGACAAATCTAACGCTGCTAATATTCCTCGACAAAAATAAAACGCATGTGAGTATATGAAAATACACACAACCAAGCCATCGACGCAATTCGTCATATGCCGCAAACTATGCAATAAATTTTTCTAAGTTCCTTACGCAAGCGGACTTCACCATCTGAGCACGTTTCCTGCTGTTTTATTAAGTGAAGTTACTTTTTACTCTGATAACTGTTTTATTTTAATTTTATAACTTTTAAAATGCTTATACAAAATATTTCATAAAAAAATTGTTTTTCATTGTTTTTTTTGGATGATTTAGGCCTCAATTACTTTAAGCTTGTGCTATATTTTAAATGTGTGTGTGTGTGTGTGCACAACAATTATTTTCCATAATTTTTATTAGAATAAACTTGTTAAAAACTACAAAAGTTTAATTAATATTTTGCATAAAAATTTGTTAATTGAATTAAACTTGCATGTAATTTATGTTTGAAAGTGTTACACGGCATTCCTGCAAGCTGCATGTATGTAATTATAATAAAACAAACCTCTATTTGTAATCAAACACTGTCATCATGTGTGATTTTTAAACTGTAAATGAACGATAAATGAGGAAAGTTAATAATAAAAGAAAATACATCCACATATAGAGAATGTACAAGTGCATGTGTATGTTGATGCATGTGTGCGTGGTGTGTTTGAGGTCTTTGTGTTTGTTAACCACACATAACTTTCCAATTATTTTCAGTTAACCACTGAAAAACCGATGCGAAATTTATTATAAAAATACCAAAAATAACATGAAAATTATTTATTGCAAACACCAAAATAATGTTATAAATCAGAAGTAAAGTTGTGGTGGTAATGGGCTGTGCGCTAACGATAACAAAAAAAAAAGAAAAAATTAAAAATATTATATGTGCATGATTTAAATAAAATTCAAACACAAATTTTTCCATCAAGATTTTTGCTTTAAAATAAATTAAAACTTTTTAAAAATCGTTTTTAGCTGTAACTTTTTTTTAATTAAAAGAACTTAACGTTGCCGATTGTACTTTTAAACTTGCAGTCGATGCCCCTGATGTTTCCACTTTTGTTCTTTTTTTTATGCTGTTGTTGTTGTTATTGTAAGTATAGATATTTTTTACCGGATTATGCAAAATTTGCTTCGCAAATATTCATGTGTTGAATGAAACAACATCGGAATGAAAAGAAAAAAATTATAAAATGACAGAGAGAAAAGAATTAATTAATTTTTCCAGCGAATAATAACTTACACACACCGACGCACGTACTCGTGTGTATGAAAATAAATAAATTTGATTACTTACAAAAGCTCTCTTGTATATGATTGTATGCGTTGTTGTGTTGTTACCCTGCAGCATTTTTTGACTTCCTTCAATTTAATACTGATCACTTCTCGAATACCATTTCTTGATCTAGTTTTTATACATAAAAAATTTCTACCGCTTTCAATGAGAACAGGTGGCAATAGAAAAATATACACACGAGTGTTATTGATCGAAAACAGCCCTCTTTTGTCGTTTTGTGCTGTCATTTGAAAATGTACCGTTTGCAAGGCACTGCCTCACAGCAAAATAAACAAAAAAGCTATTTGTACTCAGTATCGCGCTTGCTTGCGAGGGCATAAAATGCCATAGAGGGTTGCCAGCTTAAGTTGGTTAATTAAATTGATGTTGATTTTCTCTTGTATTTAATTTTTTTTTTTGTGGATTTCTCATAAGCCATACTCGTACACTCTAACAAATTATTCTCTTAATATTTTTTCAAAATAAATTATAACTGTAACTTTTCATGCATTACTGAGGAACTCGAATTCCAAAAATTACTTCTAGACGCATTTTCCATTTGACAACTAAAAGTATTTGATGGCCGAACGTACTGACCATCCACAATGTCACTATACGAGTTGTAATTGCAGTTTGTATGTATTGGTGTTGATGGGTGATTTTGGTGTAAGTGTATTGGTATATATTATTTTTTATTCCGCATCTATGAATTTTTTTCGTTAAATACTTTGTTGTTTAATACCAATTTGAAATCATAAATTTATTGATCATCGTATTTAAAATACAGTGCGTGAGTTTCTTCAAAGTACACGTTTTTTTATTTTTATTATTAAATATTATTTATTTTATTTGAGATATTCTGAAAAAAAATTTCAACGCTGGATTAGTTTTTAAAGTTTAATATTTCTATATTGAAGGAATTCTCATTTACTGTTTTCTTCATTTTATACCAGCAGACGTGTGTGAAAATTATTCAAACGCCAATAAACTTCAGCTAAATAGATCAGTAGTGAAATCTGGCATTTGACGTCGCCAAAGAAAAATTCTTAAAAATGATGCACGATCAGTCGCGATCAGCTGGCGATGCAAACCATACAAATAAAATGCTTTTGCATATTTTTGCATGGCAAATATATTTTCTGGCGCATTTTGGGAAATAACTAGAGTCGTAACTTTTTTTGGATCCTGCTTATTTTACAATCTGTGTGTCTGCTAGTATGTAATAGCATGTGTGTGTGTATGTACTTATTGATATGGAGGCACTTTTAAAATGACAAACATTTTGTTTGTTTTTGTTTTTCTGTTACATAAAAAATTTTTGCTGCACATTTTGCTTGTGTTTTCAGTTATTTTGTATTTATTTCGTTGTTGTTGTTGTTGATGTTGCTTTTTTCGCTATTATGAAAATACAACTATTTTTAAATGTTTACGTGCGCTTGTATGTTTTACTTCAGTGCGGTCGTGTGAGTGGTCGTCCTATTAAAGCAAAAATATGTATGCAAACATGTCAATATGCCACACACTTGCCCATATTTGCATTTGGTCATGTTTATGTTATTTTTACTGTAACTTTCTTTTTGTTGTTGTTCTTGTTGTCGTTTTTGTTTTTGTTTTCATTGTAGGCAGGTATGCATTAACCCTGCATTGCAATTAAATAAAAGTTCAAATAATTGGAGCAAATTTTATTACAAACTCAAGTGTGTTCGTACGAATATGTCCGTGTTTGCATGAATATGTAATATTTTTTTTTATTTTATTTTTTTATATTTGCTACATAAAGTGTTTTGTGATTGCAACATGATTGATTGTCAATCGATAGTTTATTGCAAACATTGAATAAACTAAATATTACTACAATCAATTGAGTTATTTTTTTAATAACAACAATTATTTTGAAAAATTCCTAAAAGTTATTTACAAACTAGACATAAAAAATACTCGACACATTTAGTAATAAAAACAAGTACACATACAAACGAACTACGAGCGTATGTGTGTATGTACGTATATGCAAAAGTAAGTTAGATAACAATATTTCATTTCCATTATGCAATAGCCCAGCAAACAATTGCTTGGCAGCAGCAAAGGAAAGACGGGCAAATTAACGACTACAAATTAAGAAAAAACTTACAAATTCCATTGATTTCATTTGCTAACAAATTATATAACATTCCACCGACTTTTTGGCCGCAAATCATTTTAATAGTTTTTCTATTGTATTTCCGTTTGATTTGTTAGTGCTTCCATATGAAAACTGAATGTCTGTAGCATAGAGAGCTTAACTCAGGCAGTTCTGATGTAGGTAATATTTGAAAGAGCTCTTCCCTCCGCGACAAGTGAGTGTTTTAGTTGTACAAATAATGACCAAATTACGACAACGATTCAATTGTCACTTTCCTCAACCCCAGTAATAGATACTGAGCCAACAGTTAACTTTCTTGCTGTTTCTACATCGACGATAAAATTAGGCGAATCAGCATTGTAGGGTATCCATATACTTTTTAATGTATTTGTTAGTGCTGCAGGAAATACGTACTCAAATATTATGAAGTAGACTCTACACACACACATATTTTTATACATAAAACCGTTACCATTTCTCTGTTTTGTTTCCGTTTTCATAATATCTTTACAATTCAATGACTTCTTAAAAGCGCCAACGTACATTTTAATAAGAACTGCTATATCATCGCCAATGCCATTTATAGATTACACTGCCAGTATCACTGCCACTGGCACAGCCAGCCAACCAGCCATTCGAACAACAAACAGCCATGGAGGCAACGAGGACCAGAGTCATTTAATATTTTTATTCTTAAGAAATTAAATGTGAATGTGTATGTGATTGTGATTGTGCAGCACTAAAAACAACCGCAATATGAAAAGGCTGTAAGACAGAATAACCACGACATAATACATTCCACACTTTTGCAAAACTTACTTATTGTGTGTGCGTGTGTCTGTGTGTGTGTGTGAATCAGAATCGTACGATGTTTTCTTTCATTTTTCGTTGTTACATAAATAAGTAATATGATTACAACAAATAGAAAGAACCATCAGATACTCGTAGTCTGGAAAATATCAACCTTTAAATATGAGTGCTAAAAAAAATAAAAAGACAGCCTGAATAGAACAGAGCAGAACAGAAGAGAAAACGAAGAAACGGAAGAATAAGTAAAGAGGTAAATTTCTTTTAATTTATGCCGTATGTTTTTAAAGTCACAAAAAGAGTACAAAGAAGATGGAAAACGGCACTCGTTGTGTACATTTATGCTTATTTATAAGTACAAGTGTATGTGAGTGTATGTGTGTGTGTGTGTGGTTGTATGGTAGGAGAATATACAAAACGGAAACGGAAGCCTACTATAATGATGATGGTTTGCTGGAACATAAACTTTATGTTATTGTACTTTGTTGTCCTGGTTGCAATAAACTGCCTTTTAACAGTTCGTGCTAAAAAATTAAGACCTTGCAGCAACGGCGTAAGAAAATAAGTCGGGACCAAAATAAGAAATTTCTTAGTAGCTGTTTTCGTACGTGCAGAGAACCCCGAAAATTTCTTAAAATATTATGATTGAATTAATTTCTATTCACTAGTTGGAGTAGAAGTGGGCTCCAGTTCTAGATTTTGGCTTCCAAATGAACGTAATCAAATTTTACTCCAAAAGTTAAATGGTTAACTGCGGAATACGTTTGGTACAACTTTCGTTTTGTGTCTTCGCCAATATAAACTTAAATTTTTCTTCACACACATGAACTTCTAACTTCACTGTTCTTGATTAGTTTCACTTACAACTTGCACTCGTATCGACGTTGTTCTTCCAGCCCCTCTAAATGGTTTTAATAGACGCGATATACAATTGAAATGGGGTTAAGAGTGCAGAGATGGAATGGTGAGTAAAACAACTTACTCGTGTTCTCAAATTGCCTTAAATGCTGCTGCATTCCTGTTGGAAGTGAAATTATTTAAATCCACAACTTGCATTAACGAACCGTGTCCTAATTTAATAACGTGCAATTAAACAAACATGTGCTTTGTAACTTGTAACTGAGACAATATCTCAAATAAATTACATTAATTGCAATTAAATGGTTTGCAATTCTTTTAAAAAACAGGCAATTTTTGCATTGCAAAAAATATCTTGAAAACAGTTGCTCTTCCTATTCACCAATACAACAATAATTGATGAAAAGAAATTAGAAAAATAAATTATAAAACCATGAAAAATTTTCATCTTCCACTCCCTATAATTTGTTATCGTTAGAAATCCCACAAAAATACACTTCAGTACACGAGAGTGTGCGTGTATGTATGTGTGGATGCATGCATGTCTGTGTTGTTTGTTTGTTTGTATTAGAAGTATAAAAGTATTTCAATTCAATTGATGTTGTATAATTATCTAAAGTTGATTTGTTTGTTTTGTAACTCGTGCATTGTAACTGGGGGGAAAAGCAAAATAAACATCTTCTGATGTTTATTTTGCTTTTCCCCCAGCAAAAACAACAAGATTTAAACTAAAATCTAGATGAAGGAGTATCAAATGTAGGAAGTAATTGCAAGTTCAATAACTGAGGGTGCTGTTGCCAAAATTATGTTTTTATTTTCATCTTCATTTTTGGCTGGTTGCGTTTCATTTATATTTCGAAGAAAAACTACTTCAAGCCAAATTAAACTCTGGCAAGAACTCACAACAACAACAACAACATGTACGAGTAGCTGTAGTGTTGCTATCGAATTTCTTGCATTTTACACAGTTTCCATTCGTGTACTCAATGCGAGCACAAACAAGATAAGGCAAGCCAAGCTAAAGCAACCATTTACTTCTCACATTCTCTCATTCATCCATTCAGCCAGCCAGCCAGTCAGCCAGCCAGCCGGCCATGCATTCATTCACTCAGTCGTTCAATCTCATTTAGCCAATTCATTTATCTATCTATTAGTATCTGTGCACAAAATAAATATATATTTTTCTTGCATTTCTATCCGAGTTGTTGCGTATCAAATGTTGGTAAAATGTTTGATTTACGTTTAACAATCCGGTTACAAATACAAAATAAGTACAAGTGGAAGTTGTTGTTGTTGCCGCAGCTGCTTTTGTTGGTAGCAGTGGAAGTAAGACTAAGTAGATGTACGAGTAGCAGCAGTACAAGTAGTCGATGTTTTGATAAGCATTTTGTGGCTTAAAACTTTTCGTATTCAATTGAGAAATTAGACCATTAACCAACTTATCTGAGTAACTTTATCAACATTTGTACACACAAACACGCACACACACACACTCTCTCACATGTTTACACAAACACAAAAGCAGACTGAGACACGGACACGGACACGGACACGAACATTAATTCCATTTATCATGAAATGAGAGTATGAAATTTTCTTTCAGCTTCATGAATGCTTGTATGCAGGTAAGTTTGGTTGGAAGACGGTAAGACAAGAGGGAGGGGAAGATTTAGAGTTAATATATTTGCGTTTGATTTCACGTCTGTCTGTCTGTCTGTCTGCGTTAGTGGGTATCGAAGGTAAAATCCAAGTTTACTTTTCCCAAAATTCATGTTGATTTAACCAAGAAGTTAAATAGTAATTTTGCAATTAGTTATATTGATTGTTTGCCATTAAGCAAAAACAAACAACAGTGAGAAACCCTGGAAAGGGATACGCAAATGGAATGAAATACTTGCCCCGCTAAAGGTGCAAAATAATAGTTTGGCTACACGTTAGCAAAACAGCTTTTGTGGCCGGCATGAAATGCGAGTAGCACTCGCAAGTGGAGGATCTAAGAAAGTGGAAGCAATTCTTTCTGAAATTATTCAAAAAGTAGCAACAAATCGCTGCCGGTTACAGCAGGAAGAAGCGAAAGAAGATGAAAGTTCTCACTTTCATGTGTTTGGCTTATTTGACTTCTTGTTTTTCTTTTCACAGATTTCACCTCCGATACTCGTGTTCTATTATTGTACGATAAAATAAATTTGTTTGCCATACTTTACCATGAATTTACAATCGTAACGACCGATTTTCTGAGTTTACAATATTTATTTATTCAGATTACGGGCTGGAAAAACAAATGGTTTTATATCTAGTTTGAGTTTCATCTTAATAAATTGGCTCTCAAGGGCATTTAATTACTTTTTCCTTCTTTACGCACGTTTATGTTTCATGAGTAAAAGTTAATCTCCTACGAGTTGCTTGTGATGTCGACAATTATTTATTTAAGCACAATTTCATTAAAAAAAACAAAAACTAAAATAACACAGATTTTATTTAGTATTTAAACAGACAGAAAGTAATTTATTTTATTTGCTTTGTAAATGGGACTGTGCCAGGGGTTAAAAGGGTTGAGAAGTCCAAAACTTTAAGGATGCTGTTATTTTATTAACACGACGACCGGAACTTGATTCAAGCAAGGCGCGTTACATTCAATTTACTAATCGGCTCTTAATGTGTTTTATTTATTTTTATTTAATTTTATTTTTTATCTTGGTACCGTACGATAAACAACATGTTCGGCAGGGTGGAATATTTATTTTCTTAATAATTTTCTAATTGATGTTTTTGCTTCTATTCAGGTGATCTCAGGTGTGTCAGTTGCTGGAAAGTTGCATTCCCCTTTAAAAATTTGCTAATTTTAATGTTGTTTGTTTTAAGATAATATCTCTTTTAATTTGAAATAGATAACAAAAATAATATTAATTAACTTTAAATTTGAAAAAGTAACCGTCCGAGTTCTAAAATTTCATTTGGTAATTGGCCCTGCTTAAACTAAACCTTAAATACAGATAAGGCAGCACATGCACTGCAATTGCATTGTTCTATTTTTACAGCAAATTAAAGTTGCTGGCGTTCGGTTGTGTTTTTGAAATTTGAGTTTATTTGCTAAATGGCATGGCTGGTTTTTAATTTTCTTAAAATATTTTTTTTCCCCCCTTTTTTTTTGATACTAAGTTTTATTTTTGGAAATTGAAAACTTTGCCAACTTATCTATCGCTACACACATTTTCATATCCACATATAGTTGGCCATTAGTTGTTATTATTTTTTATTTTTTTTTTACTTATTTCCATTTATTTTGTTGTAAATGTTCCTATGAGCCATGAAAGCACAATGTTCTTATGTCGACAAACATATTTGTTATATTACTCTACACTCTGCTGCACTCCAGTAGACTAAAACTATACTTTAGCAGACTAACAATTACATTCACACACACACAGGCACAGACATGTACGTCTAAAATATACAATATATGATATTTTAACTAAAACACATGGATGACGAAAATAAACAGTAACAGCTGCAAGGAACGGACCAAGCGGCTGCCGAGAGATGAAAACAATAATAACTTTTTGATAACTTTAATTGCAAGAACTTTTCACTGTAGTGCAAGAGTTGGAAATTCTGAATAAATTTGTGAGCAACTGAGCGGGTGTGTGTGAGTGTAGATCCCCTACAAGTTTCACATGAATTACTGTACCAGCACTCGGGCAGAAAAATCCAAACCAGAGAATGTGTGTCTGGATATCAGTTTTTCTATAGGCAAATCTACAAATAGGAATATTTTACGTTTTTATCTCTCCTACATGTGAGACTGATGATGTTATCCTTTATTTTGAGCTAAAATTGTGTGCAAGTGCGAGAGTATCGTCACACAAAATGGAAAAAGCTCTAGCTAACATTTTAATAGTTTCGGTGCGTTAAACTTGTATTGACAATTAGCCAAATAGCATAAAGGCCTTATTCATAAAAAAAATATATTTTTGAGCTATAACAGATTTATCAAATAGATTTCCATACAAAATTTGTTTCATAAACCTTTTATAAAGCAGAAATATATTTTACGAATAAGGCAGTAAATATGTATTGAAAAATATGCTAGTTAGGGCTTTTTGCATTGCCTGTGACGATATACTTGTGCATATGTAAGCATTCGTCATTAGGTTGTTATGTACTGTTTACGTCCTCTGGTTAGATGTTTGTGTCCTTGTTTTTATTTTATACACACACACACACACATACACACAAATATGTATAAAGTTATTTCTTAATGTTTTTCAAGTGAGGATTTTGTTTGGCTTGTTAATGTGGTCGATCGTTGTTTATGCTGTCTCTTCCTTGCGTTCTTCTCTTAAACGCTTTCTTCTTTCCTTTGGACAACTTCCTTTTGCCATGTTTAATGTTTGGTATCTTTCTTAAATGTTTGGTTTGTGATAGATTTGTTGTATTTAATTTTTGGTAATGGCATCAACTTTTCTTACTTAACGTACTTATAACTCATGCATGCATGCAACTAACTTTAAGTAAGTTTGCTTTCGTACTCAAGTGCTCACTAGTGCTCGAATACTTTTAACTTCAATTTACATGTTTCTTGTGTGGAAAGCAGCACAAAATAAATCTGCAGCATTGCTTCGTTTGATGTATGTATGTATGTATGTGTGGATAATAATGATGTTTATATTGATTGAGAAAAATAAGTTGTTGGTAGGAAAGCATTTTACACACAGAAATGCTTGACATGCAACCGGAATATCTGTATCTGTATGCCAATTGTCAGATGTTCAAACACGAAAGGTTAAACCTTTGTCCTGAAACATATTTTTTATTTTACAAACTAAATGCATAATAAAAGCGTATTACAAGTTTTTTTTTTTTTTGAAAAACAATAATTGTTAGTCACACTGAATGTTGGTTAACAACTGACAATAGCTAAACTGAATGGTCCACATAAACACCAAAGCTAGAGCTAAGGCGAGTATTTAATCAAGCGCAGTTGAGTCTGAATAAATTACTTATATGTATACGATTTTCTTAATTGTACAATTACCATGTCGCACGTGACTAACTTTATATACGAGTAAAATATGAAAAGCAAAGTGTTTTCTAGAACTTCTTTTTCGGTGGAAATAATACTCAATATAATTTTTTGCAGTGTTTTTAATAAATAAAAATAATTCGAAGTGAAAAAAAATCGATTATTACAGTTACAAAAAAAAAACATGGATTTTGTAAATTTTGTTGATGAAATTTTAAAATTGTTAATGCCATCCCCGACCAAGAAAAATTAAAAGAACTATTTCCCTTTGCCTGCTAGTACTTCCAACAAGATTCAATTAGAATTGTTACAGTTTGAAAGGCAGTGCATTTTAAAATGCCCGTTACACTATGAATGATATTTTACTCGTTTCATTTCCTCAAAAAAATAAAATAAATAAATAAATAAAAACAAACCTGATTTCAACTTTTATTGTTGTCGTTGTTATCCTTTGACAACTAATTCCATTTGTAAAAAATTATTTGTTATTAAATTTATGAAGCATAAAACTACATTTACGCTTAATTTCATAAAACATGAGTTTAATAAAAAGACTGCACAAACACAGCAACTGTTAACAAAATGTTAAAAATAAAATAAAATAGAATAAAAAAAAGAGAATATCGACAACAACAAAATAATAAAAATAACATGGAAAACTTTTTTTTTTGCTACGAACGTTTGTTTGTGTGTGTATTCAGCTATTTTTTTCCACTAAAAGAGTGATAAATTTCTTAAGACCACCAAAACCCTCAACTATATATCTAGTTGATGTTTTTTTTTTTTTTTGAAGTTAAATAAAAAGCCAAAGCACAATGTTAACACAACAAGCATCCCCAACAAATAAGTATTAGGGAATAACTTTTTTAAGTATCAAATATATCTACTATATTTTAATATGTGACCTTAAGAAAGTACCAAGCCCTCAGTACGGCTGTCGTAGTTCTAGTCGAAATAATACGACTCCAGTGTGGCGTTGAAACAATTGATTGATTTTGTCACGGTTGCGACAACCATAATAAGGCAGAGTATTTTAACAATTCCCAGCCTTTTGTAGGAATTGCATGTAGTAAAAATTAGAACTTTGCACAAACACGATTAAGCACGTCTTTGCGAAACTGGTTTTGCCTGCAATGATGAAATATTTGAAAGCACTATACGAAAAGCATTTGCTTTTTAACTTGTCTGACGAGGAATAGCTTTCTGCGAACTGCACCGCCCTGGACAGCGCTAAATTGGTGTATGAAATTCTTGGAGAATAAAATAGTAATCAACTGTTTTTGTGCAGGCATCTAGCAAAAATGTTGTTGCGAATTCTTCTTAACATGCCTCGAATGTTTTTACAATAAATTTTTATATAAAATCATAAGTAAATATTTTTATACAAAATAAAGAGATCTCAAATCTAAAAACCTTTGGAAGAATTACAACAATATTTATTTATATACAACAAACAACTCCTACAATAAATTTGGAATAGAAACATTCGGCCTGTCGGAAATGGCACTGATTCCGCATTTCGATTCTTCACAAAACATGAAAAAAAAATATTTTTCGGAATGAATTATTTTTTAAATGCCGTTCATGATATTAAAAATTATTTCATTCCTAAAAATTGTTTTGTTTATCATTTTCTGTTGAACCTATATACGAAACCACTTCCGATTCCGAACGGAATTGAACTCTATGAATGGCTGATTATATTTGTTTATCAGCAAGATCAGTCTGTAACAAATATCGTCAGCAGAATGATGTTTAGGCAAAAGAAAAAAGGCCGTCCCCCTAATATTTTAATGTCTGAGATGAGGAATATATGAAATCAGGATATCTCGCAACTAAAGTTTTAGTCATATCACCACTTATTTATATGGACCACACACTCTGTTACACACCCAAATGTTGCTTCCACACAACAGCAGCAGTGAAAGCAGGACTTGCAATTTTCCGTTCCCATATGTATCCTTTGTGTTTGTGTAAGTGTATGTGGAAAATGACAAAGTCAACCAAGAAAATATTGCAGATTAAAACATACAAACACAAAAGAGTTGTGTGCTCGCTGCTGCTTTTATTTATAGTCGCACACAATAAAATACTCCTTACACAGACATGCGATTGTGTGTGTTTAGCTTTGATTGTGTTTACCAAAACATTCATACATACAAAATTATATGGTGGCAATGAGATAATGTTATTGCTTTTGTTGCTGATGCTGCTGCTGTTGCTTTTGTTGTTACTCGCTGGCGTTGATGAAGTATAGCATGGGAAGACACTGAAATAAATACTAATTCCCATTAAAAAATCTAAGTTTTATATTGTGTGAAAAGTGGGCGTTCACAAACAAAGACTTTTGGGGAAGATTAAGCATTTAACTTGACATTGAAAAGGTTGTATGCGAGTACGAGTAACAACCAAAGACCCATTCCAGACTCACACGAAGCAGAAATGCAAAAACAAAACAAAAACGAAAAAAAAACACACAGAAAATGAAAATGGAACCAAACCAAAGCAAAACAAAAAAAAAGCTTTTGTGGTATAAATCTTGTTGTTTTCCTGGTATTCATACATGATTTTATTCTTATTATTGTTACTGCTGCTGCTGCTGCTCCTGCTATTGTTGCTGATTCACAAAGGAGGACACTAATTTAATAAGGTTACTGGGTTGGAACATTAAAAATGAAAATATTTCAAACAATCGCTTACAGCATGCAGAACACAATAGCATCCACACAAATTAATACGTATGGGATATTGTTAAAGTTTCAAAAACGAATTCAGTTTGTTGGGGATGTTAAGGGCAATTCCTTACACACACAAATTTAACAAGTTGACCGGAAATAGTTTCAGAAAGCCAGTGAAAGTCAGTTAGTGTTTAAGAATAAACGTTTAGATTTTTGCCTAAATTATTTCTAACGTTGAAGCAACAATGAAACAAGTCAATAAATATCTTACAAAGCTGCAGATTTTTGGTAGCAAAAGGCAAGTCCATAAGTTGAAAAAATCAACTGAAACATGTAAATCTGGAAGTAGAGTGCCATTTCATTTTCCCAGCACTAAATAACTATGGATGTGAATTTTAGCACATGGTGGAAAATATTGTCACTATCAGTGGAAATTTTAAGTGATGGTGTTATTTCTTCACTGTCACGAAGTTAATGGCAGGGCGCTGCAGTTCATGCAACCATTTTCTTTGGACAAAACCATTTTGAAGCGAAATTTTTTTACAAACTCCTGAATAGAAAAATAACAAGTAGAGGACTGGGAAGTGCCACGCCCATTCAAAGTCAATACTGCTATAAATTGAAACTACTTCTGCTTAAATGAATCTTACGAAACTTGCCACACACTTAAGACAAACTTTTTATGCAACATTATGTTTACAAAAATGGGCAGAACTATGCCCTGCCAGAGCAATACTTCCTTTTCATGATCCTCCTCATATGAAAATGTTGAGATATTTAACACAACAACACTATGCTCCAATAAACGCTTGATTCATAAAAAATAATTTTGGTTTATAAAAGGTTTATGAAACAGATTTCCATACAAAATTTGTTTTATAAACCCTTTATAAAGCACTCATATTTTTTATGAATAAGGCAGTTGATATAAAATATATTGTTTTACTGATTTTAAGCAGTACGCTTAACTGTAACAAATTTCAGTAATCCGAACTACGTTTTAGAGAAAAAATCGGATAACTGAAAAAGTAGGTTTTTGGTTATTTCCAGTAAAGCGGAGTCGACTGTATATGCCCGTATGTATTAACAAGATATAGGGATACCAAAGGGTCTGACATATCCATCGATGTATTAAAAATTATGAATTCTACTATTTTTATGATTATTTTAACAAAAAAATAAAGTGTCTGAACGATAACAATTGTATCAAAAGAGAACATTATAAAAAATTTTATTAGGCAAAGTGCATGCAGTGACCATAAATTTTGATACATTGGATTCACTGAGTATTTTTCGAAGTACACAAACATTTACCGATTAAAATAGTTCTTGCTCTGAACTGAAAAGAATTATTTTTATCTTCCACACCTCAAACATTTGCAATCACTACTCAGTGTGAGTGCTAAACTTAACATTAATATCATATTGGAAATGTATATATTTCACAGAATTTCCTGCTAACAACAGCCCCTAAAGCCGTTGATGTCCATTTTTGTAGTTTAAAATTATATTTTATTGCTTGTTTTAAAGAAAAGTTGTTGTACAACATTAGAGAATTCCAATTAAACATCGAATAACAATTAAAATTTCCACTTTCCTTTTTCCAATTCCAATAAATAAGAAATTTATTCATTTAGTAACACTTTACGGTAGAGAACAACCCAGCTGAATGCATACTTTTCTTCTCACGTTATTATATTTCTTTGTTTGTGGATACTTTTTTATTATTGTTTTTCCTTCGTTCTTTTACTTTTAATATTGGTTATTATGGTGATTGTAGAAACAGCAAACAAAAAAAAACATTGTTTTCCTTGAAATTTCCCACTCACTCATTTAGTCAGTGTGTTTAATTTTAAACTCATGGTGAAGGCGGTGGCGGTCGGTTTGGTTTAACAGAAGGGGAAATAAATACTACAACAAATAAAATAAAATAAAATAAATAAAAAGTGAACAGCAAGGTTTTCCACACAATAAAATACTATTTCCACCGCACATAAATTAAAACATTTGCACAATGGGCATTGTGTAATTAAAAATGCCAATGCTGGCTGGCTGTCGTCATTACCTTTAATATGCATAACGACCAATACACACACAGACACACACACACCCAAATAGATTTCTGCATTGTTAGTGGAACAGCAGACGGCAACTTTTGGTGTTAAGAAACTACCAGTTACTGCAAAGATATTCATAGCGTTCGCATCAAACCCTGCCCACATAAAAACCAGGATCAAAGAGCACACACTTACACACACACACACACACGTACAAGGAAGGCAACAACATGTTTTCATTAGCCATGCTACCTAGAAAATAAGCGAAGCTAATCTCTTTTGAAGATCATTCAAAGCATGTAGTCGTCGTATTAAAAATAAGCCGCAAACAAGCTGAGATGAAATGTTGCCAACGAAACATGCAAAGAAAATAAATGTTATTTAAAATTAAATACAAGTAAACAGCAACAGAAAAGTATCTGCGGAATACTGACTGACATCTTGGCCGCAGTCGTAGTAGAAGGAAGTCATGTGTTACAGGTTCAGTAGTTGCGTTTGCATTGGGCGATGAGATGAAAGATCAGTGTGCGTGTGTGTGCAAAGTGCCAACAATAATACAAACCTGTCAACGGTGGTGGTCGAAAAGAGAATATTGTATAGTTTTGCTTTACAATCACAAGAAACACTAACAAACAAATCAGGGCCAGCAGATAAAGGGCAGTTAGCTGTTGGCAGCAGCGACTAGTACCCTTGACGCACCTGACGACTCTTGTTTCGGCTAATTGTTAAAAGGAAACTTTGCCACAACAATAAACAAACAGACACACGCACACGCTCATACGGAATTCCAAATGAGTTGTACCAAAGAACACTCCGATATATTCCTATTGCTTCGCCTGTACACCATTTCCACGGGTTATTACCACATGTGTGTCCGTGTGTAGCCGTGTGTTAAAATGTACGAATATTTTTCCTTTACTTGATTTTATTTAATTTTCTGTTTTCTTTTTGAAAAGGGTACAACCCATGTCATTACAAAATCTCTCCTTCTTATTACATTCAGCTCCTGCACACATTTGAACAGGCAGCCCTATTTGAACATTTCAACACTGAACAAAACTTGAATTTTGAAATATAATTAGTAACTAATTACTGAAACATACACACACACGCACACCCATGTGTTAGTGTATTTGCATTAACATTTGTGTTAAAGCAAATACCTAAACACAAACACACACCCCTACACATGTGTGTGTGTGTGTGAGCATGTACGTACAAATTTTCAAACAGTTTTTATATGAAAGCATGACCTTAAATTTTAAGTTTGTGGAAAATTCTCTTCTTGTGGTTAGTTTTCTATGCAGCAGCACACAGGCACTAGAGTGTTGCCCAAACAAAAATGAGTGCTTTTTCGTTCTGAACAGTTTTTCCTTTTTTTTCTCTCTCTCTCTCTTTCGCACTCCAAGTACAAAAGTTTTACAAAAATAATAATCATACGAGTATATAATTGAGGCTTGTTTGAAAATAATTTATTCGATGGTAATGAAATAAGTCCAGTCATAATATTTAAGTGTAATAACACAAGTATTAAATAATCACAACACAAAGCAGGGCATTAGAGGACTGATGGCCGAGCTCAAACGGATGAATGCATGAAGAGTTGCTCAGGCATAATATGCATTGTACTTAAAGGTAATTAGAATTATTAAATAAATAACATGAAACAGACCACAAATGTAGACAACTGATTGCATTTATTTGACTTAATCTGATGTACTCACAATATTACACAAGGTTTATCATCTAGACAAAACGAATGTGGAGGTGAGGGCATATGAACAGAGCAAAAAGCAATTATTTGACGGCCCAAAAATATCAGTATTAAAAAAGGGAATTAAAAAAGTATGTAATAAATAACTTTAATATAAAATATATATACATATTCTTTAATTAAAAGTTGCTGGTTTTCCAATTGCAAACTACTTCAAAATAACACCGATTTTTTTTATTTTATATCACACAACCCGCGAAGCGCTTTCTTTGTCTGCGGAAAACATCCAGTCTCCGGTGGGAATCGAACTCACGACCATAGGACTGACAGTCTAGCATTGGAGTAGGACCAGCACTCAGGGGATGACCCCTACATATGCAATGCATTGCGCCGGAACTGAAAACGAGGGGATAGTATTAAGGGGACAGATGAGGAAAGATGAGAAGATAGACAGTTTTTTTTTTTTTTTTTTTAGCTATTTCAACCTTTTACTTCGCCGGCTAATTTTTTGCGACAGGACCGACGAAGGTGGGTGCTGTTACTCTGCTTTTTAGTACATGATCGTGTCAGTCGCCGCCACTTATGTTCAGTGACAAGTGACTATGCCTTCATCATTGCAACACAACCACGCTGATCAGAAGAATTCAACACAATATTTCATGACTCAGCGCGGGCTCGAACTCACGACCCTCCGCTTCATAGTCTTGTGTTCTACTACTTCAGCCAACAGCACCCACTTTGTATTGATACAGTTGTCATCTACCTTCAACTTGTCTTATTCCTTTAACAAATTTTACAAATAAAAGGTGATAAACTAAAACACACATTAGTACTGATGATGGGAGTGTAGTGATTTCCGAAAATAGACCTTTTATGCTCTGCTGTGTATGTCGATTTCTCTATTTGATTAAAAATCATTACGAGCCGTAAATAACTGATATTGGAAAAATTCAGCACATCATTTGCGATTGAGACTGAAACTGCTCAGGGAAGTGTTCCGTAAATTGCAATCGCAGGACTCTGTCCTTTAAACCTTATGACAACCTAATAGTTTTGTTTTTATAAAAAACATTTTTTCCAAACAGATTTTCTTATAAAAGAGCCAAAAAATACTGCAATGAGTACGAGCTTCTGCTTATAGACAAGAATTTTTTTTTGGGACGTTGAGAAAACTTTTAGAACCCCGCAGTGAAAGTGTGTTCGATTTTGCCTCCTTTTTTATTAAGTGACTAAAAATATCTTTAAGTGCAAAAAACTAATAGAATATTTTCGTGGGGGTTAAAAACTACTAGAGACATTTAAATTCAAGCATATAAATATTAAAAATAACCAATAAATTTAACTGATTTTAACTCTCTGCCGCCACTGAATCACTCGCATTCATGAGATTTTCTTAACGCTGTAACAATTTATAGCATACATTTTATATCCTTGTTATTTGTAACCGAAATGTAACACTGACGTTAAAATAATAATAATAATAATAAATTTAAAATATCAGCATAAATGAATGTTCATATGGGTTTGTAAAAGACAGTCTGTGAGTGTGAGTATGTGTATGACCACATGTTTGAGCGTATGGGTGTATTGTTCAACTATTTTATAAATGTAAGCACGTAATTACAATTTTTAATGACATCCTAAATGTTATGCATGGAAAAAGTTTTATATTCTTCTTGTTATTTCTGCTCTATTCCTTTTCACATGACAATAAAAAATATTAAAATCTATCATTTTATACAGAAACACATGCACAGTAACAAAGAATATAAAATAAAGCATATACAGACAGATGTGTGTGTGCGTGTGTGTGTGTGCAGATAAATAGATACAGCCATATAAAATTACACACGCACACAAACATACTCCTCACGTAAAATGCTGATAGTATGTGTATGACTTGAACGCGTAATTTCCTTGTGATTATGATTTCCGGTATGCGTGTCTTTTTGTATAGCATTTTATTCAGCCTTTTTACAACATCAAACAGACTGGATGACTGACTGACTGGCTGACTGAGAGACAAACTAATAAATTTTTCGAACAAAAACACACGCAGTATTCCCTTACACACGAGTATCCACGTAACGAGATCACAGAAATGTATTAAAGACAATTTTCATTTAACTGCTAAACTTGCAATTATCAACGATACAATTACATCAAAAAACAAACACATTTGCTAGCAACGGAACACTAATGATGACAATAACAATAACGGTAAAGAAAAGAAAAAGGCGAAGGAGAGTAAGAAAGAGTTTCAGAGCGACGGCTTCTTAACAAACTTTGCCGCTGATTATTATAATTTATTTTATTCCGCAATCAAGGCCAGGCAAAATGACACAATTAAATGTAAAAAGAAATCCGAAACCGCTTAAACAGAACGGAATAATAATAATAGTAATAAATTTCACATTATTTTTTTTTTGGCATGTTACATATCAGAAACAGTAGCAGGAGCTCGAAAATGTACACAAGTGCAGAAACAGACATCTTTTTCTAGTTTCAAAAGCATAAACACAACGCGCTGCCTGCCCACCCACTTTAGGTGGAGTGTAACGGGAATCCAATTCAGGTTACCATTTTCCCCTTCCCCACTGCAGGTGGAGCAGAGCAGAAAAGAAGAGCCAGAAGAAAAAGAATTTGTGTCAGTAAGAAAGTCAATACTGCAAATGTCACTTCAGATGACAGATGGCATATGTTTGAAGTGTATTTGACATTTAATTTTATGTACTTGAGTGCGTTTGGGCTGGCGTTTATAATTTATGAAACTGCAAAAGCGGCTTCCATCAAACACCGAGACAAATTAGTTAAACCACCCTTTATTTTACTTTTACAACATTCTTACCTCTTAGAGGTGTCGCCTGGGTGCGTGTGTGCGTGCGTGAGGTAGTTTTCGTTGAGGGAAAACAAAGGTCGTGTCACCATCACGTTACCTACCATTCAAGTATCATTATTTTGCCATTTAGTAATTGTTGTTTTGTATTTTATTTTTTAACCGAACTACAATTAGCTGATTTCGTTTTATATAAATTGTTTTCATTGTGAGTGGGGCCCCCTTTTCTGCTCGTTCAAATGAAAGCGGCTTTGATGAAGAGGACATGATGGTGTATAAAATAATAAAAACTACTTTAGCTGTCATTGTTACAATATTGTATTGTTATTAATGGATTGTCAATGGGGTGCTGCAACAACCTAGTTTTGGTATTCTTTCTACTGCTCTGCTCTTCTCGCCTCGCCTCGTCTCGTCTCAGCACAGCGCAAATGCAGGCATGTTACTTTTCTTATACTCATTTCTATTCATCATTGTCCTTGATTACAATGCATCATCAATATTTCAAAATCCTTTCTATACCAAGTCACCACTTTATATTATGTTCTTCTTCTTTTTTCTTATTCTATTCATGTTGTAAGCCCAGCAGGAGTTTTGATTGGAACACAGTTTTGGCTTTAGCTCTTGTGCTGGAGACGTAACTGTGTCCTTGTTCCAACACACTTTTTGCTTGGGTTTTCTTGAATGTTATTTACATTTTACTCACACAATAAAACTCCATTCTTCGTTTATATTTCTAATTTTACTTTTTTGTTTTCAATAAAATCCTTAACGCAAAATTCATGAGGATAATTAACACATTTATGCTATCAAACTTATTAAGGACATTCACTTCAATCCCATAGCATTTCAATATGTTAAAATTTCATTTACAAGATGTTCGCAGCAAAACAAATTCTGGATAATCCATTTTAAATGGAAAGTTGCGAAAAGACTTTGTTTATGTTTGAATAGAACGCAATTAGAAAAACAAAGAAATGTCCTGCGCCACAGAATATCTACAGAAATATATTGCATTTATGCATCTGCGAAAAATCATCTCCAAATACTGCATGAAATAAGATTACGAATACATTCGGGCTACCCCTTTCGGAAGAGTGCAGACTTCTTTCACCATTTTTGTGCAAAACAAATCACTGTGCGTTGCCAAATTTATTCAAAATGTTCATTACAAAAAAAAAACTTAGATATAAAGCCAGCGGCACATTTTTAAACGTGTAGGGGAATCCACTAGGCGGTGGAACCAGCCTGATATCTGAGGAAGTGAATAAACCCAGAAAACCAGGTTAGAATAGTAATTAAACACACGCTACTCCCAAATTCAAATTTAAAATTAATTTATAGGAATTTTTAACTATTTTGCATGGAAGTGTGACTAAAAACACCATTTGTGGATTCAAAAATATTCCTACTCCTCATTAGCTGGGACCCTCCTTAATAACCCAATAAGTGAAATGCTGTGATTACACACACACACATGCTTTAATTAACACGTCTGTGCCATCAATGCTGCATGTTGGCGTTGTAGGAGTGTTTCTGTGTCAGGCAATCTCCAAGAATTACAACGCAGCTGGAGAAGGAATAAGTCTTTTGTATTTTTCTACAGTCAGAGAATTAATTATTAATTTTATTATTGGCAAAGCAAGTGGATTATTCTATTGCTGAATTTGAGAAGCTCAACAGAACATGGAATTTTTTGCATCTTCCAAGATACGAGTACATTTTCCATTCACATTTAAATCGAAAAATATTTTATTTACTATCCCAGGCAATTTAAATGTAAAACTTGTTCAAATTCATGTAGGTCAGCAGGGTTTTAAAAGTTTTAATAATTACATTAAATCAGCAATTGCAACATAAATTATTTTTTCCGCAATAAATTAATCGTTTAAATCCATTGAAAGGGGGAAGAAAAAAATATACCAGCTACTAGTTATTGAACTGTAAAGCAAAAATTTGCATTGAAAATAAAAACTCTACCATCACAAATCACGAACTCATTAAATTCATTTAATTTATCGTCAAGTCGATAACAATTGATATAAATTTCTGCTCTTTTTTCGTGTTACGTTTTTTAGCTTTAAGTGGATTCACGGGAATATCAAACTGTCTAAATGAAATCAATGATACAGAGATAAAAATATGTGTTAAAATCAATGCAAGAATAAAAAATTGTGGATGGGGATGGGGATCATGGGTGTGTTCGGTATGTGCGGGCATGCCGGTGACATGCATGTGCGATAGCAGAAAAGTGGTATTATTTCAGACATATTCGTTGAGATAAATGTATTAAATAATAATGATATGCTGCATAAGTGAAGTGCAAGGCAAAAGTATTCCTACGCCAAAATGTTGCAAGTCAATCTTCTGAACAAAAGTTATGGTATTTAAGGAATTTCCATTCGAAGCGGTTCTCGGGAGCAAGCGAATGGATAAATTTGTTATATCGCACTTGTTCCTCTAACAAGAGAACCAGTTCAAAGTTTAAGCTTTTTCAAAACTATTTTTTCAAAATTGTGAAATTTTAAGCGAACTTTAGAGAAACAACTGAAATTTATAAAAAAAATTATAATTTACGAAAGGTAATAATAAATGTGTACGCATACTTTAGCGCACCACTGTCTGGCCAAGTGACTATTTACATGTGTTCAAGTGGAATACGTACAACATCTCTCTGTACATGCACATTCGATTTGTATTAATGACAATTTCAATTAAACTATAAATTCATTGCAGGATCTTTTTTATTTATTTATAAAATTTATTTGTTTGCTTGCATACTCGACCATACGAACACAAGTGCGGGTTTTGTAAAAAAAAAGTTTCACGTTTTTTCGTCCAATTATTTTTTTATATTGGTTTAAACAAGTTTAATAGCAGATACAAGCTCATTAAAGTGGTCAATATGAAACTAATTAATATAAAACTTTAAAAATCGACTGCGAAACCCAGACCCAAAGTATTCCCAGCTCTAAAATTACAAACTACGATATAAAGGGTCCGCCATCTAACGTAATGCAAATTTTTTTTTCAACTAGTGCTTATTTCGTGAATGGTAGCACTTAGATTATGTCTAATTTGACAGATAATTAGTTTTATCCTTCCGCTGAACGAATATGGTTGTGTATACGCTTGAACAAGGCTGGGAAATATTGCGACATTACTTTGAAAATCATGGTAATGTTGCAGAATGTGTGCGAAAATTGCGTACGGATTTTGGAAGAAGAGAAGCACCGTCAGCTCCGTATGTTCGTTATCTTGTGAAAAAAACTGAAAGAAACTGGCATCCTCATCGATAAACCAAAGCGTGAAAAGCCAAAAACAGTGCGTACACCCGAGAATATTGCTGGTGTGGCAGAAAGTGTGCGTGAAGCGCCATCAAAATCAGTTCAGCGTCGTTCTCAACAATTGAACATTTCGGAGACATCATTGAGACGAATTTTGCATGAAGACCTTGGTATGACGCTACTGCATGGCCAGCCGAGGCAGCCATTTGAATGAAATTATTTTCCATTATTAACCGGAAGGATCGTACTTTCAAATAAAAAAAGAAATTTGAGAAAATATTCAGTAGTTTTTTTTATAGCATTTTCAAAAAAAAAAAAGTTATTTGGCGGACCCTTTATAAGAAAAATTTAGGGAAAATAGTGAAAAATCAGGACTTTCGGGGTTTGAAAATCTTCTTTGGGAGTTCTGGGGATCTCCAAAGCAAATAATTCCATAACATTAAACACATTTCGTAGAAATTTATGTAAAACTTAAATACTTCTTCCCGTAGAATTTCAATAGAAAAAATGTTTGAGGCCCCAAAGATAATGAGTACGAATGAATATGATGCAATCGATTAGTCGACTAATCGTCTCACCCTAATGTGCAAATATGTGTATTCAATTCATTATGATTTTTTATTTTTAGAAACTCATATCGATTTTTCTCCTTTCACTCTGTCTTCAAGTTTACCGAACATTCGCAGTTGGCAAAGAAATAAATATTACGAACGTCCTGTTCTCGTGGTGGCAGAAAAACTATCATTGTAATAAATATATTTTCAATAGCAGCGGTAGCAAATACAGCGTAGCAAAATGTACTAAAACCCATCCGCTATAGTTTGAGCTGGAGCATCCGTAACAGCAGAAAACAGCAAAACAAGAGGAACCAGTAGGAAAAACCGTAGAGAAAAGCACAAGCAATTCATAAACATGTTGACCCAGTTTTATTAGTTTTTGGCTTTAATACAACCAAACAATGATAATGACGATACGATGACGACGATGCTGATGTGTCCTCCTGTTTATGTTTCCTTTTTATTTTTGCTGTACACCCAAATATCTGTATCTGTATCTGTTTATCTAAAAATGTATGTGCATGTGTACTCGTGTGTATCTGGTATCCAATCTGTATAAACTGCTTTGTTGATATTTCCATGTTGAGTTTTCTTTTATACAATACAAACAACTGAATGTTGTTCATATAAATTCCGAAATTTCTCAGTTTTTGTCATGGTATTTGTATTTACATAAACCAACATACACACACGCACACATATTTGTTTATGTAACTAACAACTATCCGCATAAATATAACAGCCATACAACATTTCTGTTATTAAGTCTGTTTGTCATTTTTATTCCCTACAACAGCGTAAAGCACTTCCACACACTGCCACACAGAAGGAGTGTGGGCCATTTTGATTTTTATAACTGTTTTTGAAATTTTGGATTTGGCTAATAGGCAAGTCAGTAACACGAATACACAGGCATTCCAAGCGATAGTCTGCCTTGATGTCTGTAAAGTTGGCTGGTTTGGTTGCTAGTGACATTGGAATGTGTCACATTCTTTATTTCCCCATGGCATCTCCCCACGTTACAAGCTCTTTGCTTCTTTCTTATTCTCTCCCTATAAATTAATAAATTACACAATAAGCAGCCACGCGACCCACATCCATACAGATAAATTGTTGTTATGAACTGTAACAAGTATTTATTCATACAATTACAAATTGCGTCAAAGGGCGGAACACTTTCTTCAACAATCATAATAAGCGTGCATCAAAAAATATATCGCGGTCAAATTGTCTAATGAAACATTTTTCAAAAAATGGAGACTCATCATATCAAAACAGCTAGAACAAGACAATCTTTTAGATGTCAGAGACTGACAGAAAATAAGCCAATGCTGCCCACAATGCTTTTCCTTTCAGATTGCTAATAATAATAGAATAGCATTGACCTTATTTCACTACAAAATATGTTTGCGATATATTCGGCCTCACCTTACGAGGGCCACAACCGATATTTTATTCGTCCGCCAAATTCAATAGCTTATTTTCCAGCATTAATCGTTCATTCGCTCGTTTTTGACAACAATTTAAATTAAATAGGTTTGATAAAAGGTTTTTGTCAAAAAACGAGAGAAAAAACGAGTTCGACACAAGCCTATTGTTCAATCATCCGCATATAGCGGAGATATACACCGGTTTGTTTAGACACTAGTTTTGACAAGAACCTCTGATCAAACCCATTTAAATTACATAGGTTTGATTAAAGGTTCTTGTCAAAACTGAGCGAATGAGCTAGTTGGACACAGGTCTCATCCTTTGCCAACAATAAAAGTAAAAAAAGTAGAATATGGCTTTTGTGTTGTTGCATTTTATTTCCTATAGCACTTATTATCTGATAAGCGATAATTAACTTCTTTTTAATTACAATTACAATTCCGAACAAAAATTACGCCAATTTGAATTGAGGCCGTCAACAAGAATTTTAATAAAAATTCTATACTTATAATTCAGGCTCTAGAACCTGAAGATAAAAATTAAGAATTTTAGTAAAAAATAACGTCGAATAAAATACATAAAATTAATTATTAGAAAGTAAAACTATCAAACAAACAAATTCTGTAAACACAATTATTATTCACTCTGTAGTTTGAAACATCAACGTTGTTAGGCAACCAAAACAAATATATAGTATTGCACGCTATTAAAATTGCTATCAAGAATTCAGTTATTTACCAATTTTTTTTGAAAGTTTAATCTTTTCTTCAGTACCGTCGCCCCTTCCCCGCTCACAGCCACTTGTGCCTTCCACGTTTTATTGCTTCTGTGGCAAAATTTTATCGCCAATTTCAACGAAAATATTTTATTTTATTTTATTTCCTTTTTGGTGGTCTTTCGGAATTAGTTTATGTCTTTGATTTGAATATTAAACAAACCCAGCAAGAGATTTACTCTACTGAATGAAAGGTCTGCCAATTATTTTTCTTGCTTTGGAAAATCATTTGCCGTGCTTTGATGAATGACACAGTATATGACACCACTTACATATTTGTGCAAGCGAAATAAGTGTCCTTGGCAAGGAGGATCATTTTCCTAATATGTTTTTTTTTCTGTATTGTGTTCTCTTCACTACTGGCAATTTGCTTTGACTCATTAGATGCTGCTGCTTCTGATTACTAATATGAACATCTACTTAATTTTATAAAACATACACGCTTGTATGCACAGTGGGCATTAGTTGTCTTGCAAACAAATTCAAAACGACTGGTGGCTTGATACGTCAGTTGAAATCGGATCCTTATGAAACTGCTACCAAGACCCAAATTTATTTAGAGTTAAACTCCAACATTTTTTTTTTAATTAAAGAACTGCTTATAAACTATTTAAGGTGGGTGGGGATTGTTGTCATAATTTGCCCATTATAAAAAACGGGGCTGAGTACACATATGCCACTTGTATGCAAATTGTGGCTGACGACGTCCTCTTTCTTGCACATAAAGTCTCAAGTCTGGGAACTCGAATTATATAGTTAGGCTCACGTTCTGGTCTATAACTCTGACACCAATCGAGTCTCCACCTTAAAATTTTCTGAAAATGTAGAAGAGGGTCTAATACTTGACATATATTTTTTTAAGAATTTAAAAACCTTTGAACTCAAGACCCCAAAAAATAAGCTTTGACCTTTTCTTAAAAACACGCAATATGCATATCATTTGAAAGGGTGCACTTTCACCTTTAAAACAATATCAAAAAAACTAAATTATCTTGCATAGTTCAAAAGTTCTATCGCTTTTTGTAAGGAGAGTTTTGTGATTTTTCAATAATTTTTACAACTTTAATGACGTCATATTTCGGAACCCGAATGGATCTAGGACCAAATTTTTTTTTGTTTAATTATACTCTTATAGTGTATAATATTTGTGTTGAACTTCATTGAAATCGGAGGTGACGATCCCGAAAATGCCATATTTTCGTGATGGTTTGACGTGTTTTAACTCTAAACTCATATTTACTTTCGAATAACTTGAAAGCAAATACTCTTTACACTATTTTTCAGCTCTACGAATGAAGCATGTGCTTGTTAGTACGCAATATTTGCTGTGATTTTCTTTTTTCTCGGTTGGGTAGAGTTTAGTTAAGGATTTAGTTTCATTGTCTGTATTTTAGTTTCAGTTGTACACGAAACACTCACCCCCTCCTGCTGCATGAATAGATTTATAAAATGTTTCATGCCAAATAAAACTTGAGCACAAATAAATATATTTTTTGTGCGTATAAAAGCATGGACGAGTAACTGAGTTCCAGTCTACTTACGTTTCAGTGTCAATTTACAAATGGATAGAAAATTGCTAAAAGAAAAGATGTTTTAATCGAAAAGTAAATATTTTAAAACTCCAGAAGATCAAATAAATAAACGAACTAAGAAAATTAAAAGAATAGTAAAAGTTATTTTTTTGGTCATTATTTTCTTAGAGTAAATTAAGATTATAACAAAAAAAAAACAAACAAAGAAGATTAAATAAAAAAGAGAAAAACATTTTTTAAAGCCATTTAATGATTCCTTTTCCACTCGTGTAGACTACAAAGATAAACTTGCAACACATCATAAATCACTTTTATTACAAAACTAAACTTATCTTAAGTAAAATAAACGAATGGAAACAAAATGAGTTCGAAATAATAGAAAAAGGAAAAGCATCTAACGAAATAAAACGAAATTTCATGTTCAAACTTTTTCCAAGTGTTTTGGACTCAATACTCAGTCGTTCATTCATTAACTAAATGTCCTTGTTGTTTAAGCCAAATATATAAAATTTAAATGAAAAAAGTTGAAATTTTATTCCCAAAATTTTAGCAGCGGCACAAAAAGAGTAAAAGGATAATGTAACGAGAACTTTTATTATTCGCAATTGTACTGCACGCACACACGACTCCACAGAATGAATGAATGAATGAGTGGCTGGCTCCTTCATTCATTTTAAATCTTCTGTAGGAATTACAACTTTTTAGCACACAATAATTAACAATTCAACCACTCGTATAAATTTTGAAGTATTAACTGAACTGAAACACAACTGCAAAGCAGAATGGACAAAATGAGATAAAAGCGACTATTACAGCAGGAAAAAAAATAATGTTCTGAGGGCTGAATCACTACGAGCTGAAGGTTTCTTGTTTGTTTGAAAAATGTATTGTACTTGCCTTTCATTGCCAACTGAATTAGAATGAGAATCAGAATCAGAATGAGATGAGATTAAATGAATATAATGGCTGCGTTGGCTTTTCTACTTTCAATCTAAACTTGTTTGATAGCATTTTGCTTGTGCTGCTCCTAGAGAAACTCTTACGGATTATTATCGTTATCGGCTTAATTGTGCAACAGCCTTTAACAACAATAACAAAACTTGTACTTATACACGCAGTCATTTGTTTTAAATACTCACTTATTCAAACACAGTTGAATGCCAGGCCACACGTAAACACAAGGCCGTCCGATGCATTTATTTATTGGTTATAAAATGGGCCTTTTTCCCCACATGGCCGGAAAAAACTAAATATCAAACGTTAAGAAAACGAGTATCATTTGAATGTGTTCTAGATATATGAGCAAGTCCCGGAAGCAGTCCACCAAGAACATCTTTTTTAATTAATACACTTTATTTTTTTTTTTAATTGAATATTAAAGTAGGCACATATATTATTTTATAAATCTAACAAAGGCAAAAGTGGAAGATGCCGATGGGGTCGGAAACGCATAAGATATGGAGTAGCGGATTCGAAAGCATTACTGATCTGACAGTTTGATGATTAGAAAAAAATATTTTAAATATTCCACTCTAAATAGAAAATTCTAATTCAAAAAAAAATTTATTAAAAGCTATATTTCGCTTTGTTATGTTCCCATTTCAATTTGGCAACTTAAAAGGAAATGTTTTATGACAAAGTCAATGAAGTTTGTGTGATTAATGAATGCAACACGAGTATTAAAAATATTACAGATAGTCTTACCCATTTAATTTGTCCCTTTAATAGCCAAACTATCAGTAGCAGATTTGATTAATAAATTTGAGAAAATAATTGAAAATATATTTGATTTAATAAAAACGTGATAAAAATATAAAAAAAATTGGTCTGCTTATACGCTATTTTAGAATTCTCTAACGTCCTTTTTAAAATATATTTTAGTCCAAAAATACAGCCCATATACCCAAACTTTGCAAATCTTTGAAAACCAATTAATTTTTCAATTGAATCCAACAATTATTTTCATTTGTGAATCCTGTCTTTACTTTTTCCAGAGTTAAAACTTAAAACAAAAATTGCATGTACTTAAGAAAAAGTCTGATAGTGGCAATTAAGCATTTAGACAGCGGGAGCAAAAGTGAAAGCGTTAGCTTCATGCTACAGAGGCCTTTCAGCAGGCCACTCAATGTCTTCCATTTGCACCAAACAATACAAAGCACAGCCAGACCGACAAAAAGGGTTACTTTAGCTCATCAAAAAATATTATTTATGAAATCATCAGTCAGTTATATGTGTGTGCAAACGAACGACTGACTATCTATTCACTTGTGTAAGTGTATTTGTTTGCAGTCTGTAAAATTGTATATTTTGTAAAGATTTCAGTCATTTATGCCGCACCACGTGAATCAAGTGCTATACATCATTTATTACCCATCATTATTGTGTTTGTCTGCACTTTAATTGTTTTTGTTTTTATTGTTGCTGCTGCTCTTGTTGTTGTATTATTACCATACACACATACATACATATTTTGCTTCTACCACAAAATTTTGTTTAAATTGTTGAAAATATAATTGTATTGTTTTACTGTTGATTATGGCGGAAAACACAACGAAGCTAGTTAGTGGCTTAAAAAAATTTCAATAAAAGCTGTACCCTACATGGTGGCCTTAAATAAAAGCAAATGTTAGTAACACTTTTAATCAAATGCATACAGAAAACTACCAAAACAGTGCTCTTTACTACTATTTACCACTACCATTCCATAGTGATTGTCATTTAAAACGACAAAACGATAAAAAAATATAAAGATTGAAGTGGTAAAACTAATTAAGTTGCTATTGACTTGGCCATTATCACTACTGGCCAATTATAAAGCAGAAAACGTTTTTTTTTTTCTATAGGCATTTAACATCTGCTTGTCATAAAGAATAACTAAAGACTTCCGAACTATACACTAAGTACATTTTATGGAACCATACGCAGCCACATGTTCACTAGTTCTCTTTAATAATTTTAGTCTACAGTTTGGAAACTTTTTACTAGAATTGCCCACTGTAACGACCATAGCATTTGTACCCAGATAAATTCCGCGAGATGAAATTGTTGGTGAATACTTCATTACTTGCTTTAATTCCTAGCAATTCCCAGAATCCGAGGAATTTTTATTTTGTTTCAGTGCGAGAAAAAAATGTAATAAAAAAAATCTGCATATTTTTATTAACAGCAAGTAAACACAAACATGAAAAATGGGAAGTTCTTTGATTGCCAGTCACTTGGAAATCGCCGGAAAAAATTAATTTATTAAAATTCCCCAGCAAGTCATAATTTTCGAACTAGATCAAATGTTGCCTGACAGCACCACACAGACATCCGTCAATTAGTATCCTCAATGTATCGAATACATCCGAACAACTTTTGAAAATAATTATAAAAAGTTTACCGAACTCTTTAGTCGCTTTCAGTCGCTCCATTTTTTATTATTATTTCATTGTCATAATTCAAGCATTTTAAATGCCACATAAATACGATTATTATGTGAGATTATTAGCTGAAGTGTATTCAGCCCGCATTCGTTTTCCTTCAGCGGTAGAATATTTATATATCACACAACACTTTCAATATTTGTTTCTCTTGCTTTTTATTGCATTTTGTAATGAAAATACTTCTCTAACGGCATAATTATCACAGCATGTCATTAACAAGGAATACGGGGATCTTTTTTTTTTTTTTAATTTTAAGGATTAGAAGTGAATAAAAAGGAAGACTGGTGTTGTTAAATGCTGGGTAAGGTACTCGTAATTTAGCACTTATGGGAACCGGCATGGCATGCGGCGAAATAAGGGAAAGTTTTGCATTGTTTAGGAATATTTTTATTATATTTAATTTTATGGAAAAAAATAATATATAATTCAAAGAAACTAAATGTGTGAAGGTAAAATTAAATTTATTACGAATTTTATTAAATATATATTTTCATTAAATAAACACAAATTCATTTTGAATAATTTATTAATTATTGCATTTAATAATCCAATAATTTATATTGTAGCTGCATTTCAATATAAATAAAATTTAACTTTATTTATTTATTTAAATACTTTATTTTATGGCCTCATTTTTAATATGGCCATAAGCCAAATCCTTGATATTTAAAATAATAATAATAATACAATGTAAAACAAACGTTAATAAGCAGGGGGACATAACACTTGTATGGGAAATCGCTAAGAGGTATTATTTAACCAATAACATTGAAGAAATTAATCCGAAAGGTTGCAAGCAAAAATTATTAAAGACCACATTTGATATTTCTGCTCGTGGCCACTATAAGTGGGAAATATGTATTCATTTGTTAATAGCTCTTTTGTAAATTATTAAGTACTGCGTTCAGTTTTTTTTTTTATAAAAATTATTTTATTCCAATATTTTGTTGCACTTTAATTAATTTAAACTTTTCCCTGCAGAAGCTTTTCAGAGTGTAAAGAAACGTTGAAATAAAATTGGCCTCAGTGATAGAGAATTACACAAAAAAAGTTGAAATCAAGTAGTGATCCGGAGAAATTTTGTTGCCCAGTTTTCGGTGTTTTCAGGGCAGCGATTTGAAATGTTTTTTGAGAAGGTAAACAACACTGGTAATTCTACGAGAAATCTTATGCTTTTGTGGTACAATTTCAAGTAGTTTAGCGTCCATTAATACTAATGAAATTGATATATTTTAAAAGGAATTTTTATGCAAATATGTACAAACTAATAATTTTTTTCTTTCAAGTGGTCGAATTTCGCCCACCGGCCAATCTTAGCACATATTCCTTTTTTAAATAAAATATTATTTAAACATCAAGTTACATAAATTCTGCAATTGTAATATGAATTGGTTAAAAACTCCATAAAACAGATAAAAATCATTTTTGCATAACCTTAAAAGTGAAAATGATTTAAAAAAACCTAAAGCATTTTTGTTTTAAGGTTATGAGAAAATGATCTTTATTTCTTTTATGGCATTTTTAACCAATTACTTTTTATGCTTTTTTAAATTACCTTCTGCCAATTACTTTATATAAAATATCTTTTTAATTAGTGCATGGTTTCGCATTTCAACCAACAATTTCTAACTCAATTGACAATGAAACTTTATTCTTTCAATCCGTAATTTGCAAACAAATCAATTTGGATAATTTGCTGTTTCATGGGGCACTCATTCCATGCTGATCAGTTTTGGCATCACAAACAACAAAAATGCTATTATTGTCTATGAGAATAACATTAATTTGGAAAATTTTTTCGCTGCAACAGTCATAATTACCACTTCTAGTGTCACAAACATCACAACATATTTGTTGCATTGTTTGTTTTGCACAGCAAACGAAAACAATGGAAAATATAAATAATTAATTTTTTTTTTGTTTTTTATAGGCTCAACATGTACGTCCAGCGCACATTAATATTGTAGGTGTGTAAGTTGCAAGTTGGGAAGGGAAACATAATAAATTTATAGTAAATGCCACGAGCGTTGTGTGCCGCTGCTGCCACTAAAGTGTAAATAATAAAACATTTAAACAAGTAAATGCCGTTGAAATTAAATTTATGATTTTTTCTAAGGTTTTTGCAGATTAAAAAAAATTGCTGTAAACCTTAAAAAATACTGAAAAGAAATGTTTTCCAACAAAATTTATGTTGACATTAAAACATTTACGAATGTATGACTGACTAAACGAATGAATGCAAGGATTTATGCACAGCACACAACATACATACATACGAGCTGGCGTGCGTATGTGTATAGGGTGTTTTTTTCAGCACGATGTAACTTTAATTTGTGAGAAAGAACTGGAACAAAAAATTTAAATTCAATAAAATTTTTTAATAGAAACGCCAATACTCGAAATTTACCGTAAGTAACGACGAGCTGACGCCAATTATTGCTGGACTATCAGTATGAACGAGCGACTTTATTTGACGCCCAGAGAATAATGGAGAGTTGAGAAAACGGCAGGACCTGTGGGGCCCGAAATTAGCTTATCGTGAAAATTTCAGAGCAATAAGTTGGCTTTTGGGGTCACCGTATGACAAATAACGCCATCCTGTTGGAGCCACATGTCGCCTGGATTGATGTTACACGTATTTATAAAAGAAAAATGTTATTGCCCGTGACGTGGTACGATTTCCATTGAACAGAACTCGAGCTGCAGTTTCAGTTTTTAGAAAACAAAGTCCAATAATGCTACAAGAGTTTAACCGCACCAAACGAAAGCTTTTTCTGGACTGAATGGAGTTTATAAGCCCTGTTTTAAGTTTCTTTGTTTTATTAAAGTCGCTAAACTAAAAATTAATCTTATCGCTGAACACAATTGTGTGGGATAAGAGGTCGGATCATTTTCCAAACTCATGACGACTGATTTTCCAAGTAAATCTCAATAGTTTCGTTGTGCAGTTCCAGCGTTACACCTACTGACAGTTCCTTTGATCATTAATTCAATCGGACTTTAAAAAAACACCCTTTACATGTGGTCATGTGTTTTTCACAAGTTTTGCAAAACTGTGGTATATTTTAGTGAATGAGTGAAATGAACAAAACATCAAGTTTAAAACATATTTTAGCAATTTTCCACACAAATGACTTCATACAATATTAAATTAAATAAATTATAATTTATTTAAACAATTAAAACTCCTTTCAAATAAAATATAATTAATTTAATGTATTTTTGTTCATTTTTCACTTATTTTTTATCATTTTGTGGCTATTTTTTAATATTATTTTTATGTTTTGTTGTCGTGCTTTACACACCAGAAAGTAATTTAAATAATAATAAATTTCAAAACTAAAAAGTAGTAATAAATAAATAAAAATAAAGCATAAAAGTATTTTAATGCGAGTCATTTATTAATTATTTGCCAAGTGTTCAAGTACAACTTTATGCGGTTTCATAACAGAATGATAATAAATTTGTATTTCGTATGAATGCACTTAATAATCCGCACGTAAATAAAATTTTAAATTGAATGCAACAATGAAAATATTCAAAATGAAAACATTTTGCAAAGCGTGTGTGCTTTGCATTCTGTTACAAAATTTTATCATATTTTTTTTATGGAATTTTGTACGGAAAATGCAACAATTAGCTGGTGTTTTTCATTAAATATATAAATAAATTGCGAAACAAATTTTCAAAAATACCAATAAATCAACAAAGTGTATTTAAATAAATATTTTAATATTTATTGAATCAACATAAAGCTATAGAAATCTAGGGAGCGCTTCGTTGATTTTTCGTTACTATAACGGGATGTGTTCTAATCAAATCGCGGGGGTTCGAAATATCAAGAAATCGCACTGCATGTTACAGAATAAAGTATCTGCAAAAATCCCCCTCTATTCTCATTCGTGTAGCCATGAGTCCGATCCTAATTAAAAGCAAAGTGGGTGCTGTTGGCTGAAGTAGTAGAACACAAGACTATGAAGCGGAGGTTCCTGAGTCATGAAATATTGTGTTGAATTCTTCTGATCAGCATTAGTGCATGATTGTGTTAGTTGCTGTCAGCCTGTTATCAATGATGAAGGCATAGCACTGGTCACTGAATATAATGGGCGGTGACTGACACGATCATGTACTAAAAAGCAGAGTAACAGCAGCACCCTGCTTCGTCAGTCCTGTAGCAAAAATTAACCGGCGAAGTAAAAAGGTTGAAATAGCTAAAAAAAAAATGGTCTATCTTCTCATCTTTCCTCATCTGTCCCCTCAATACTATCCCCTCGTTTTGAGTTCCGGCGCAATGCATTGCATATATAGGGGTGAGTGCTGGTCCAAGATAAAAAAAGAAAAGTATTTTCAATTCTTTGTTTTCTTCTTCAGCCAATAAATATTTCCACTGGAAACAAGTCAATTTCAATATTCAAATCGTAAGGAGCGACCAATAAATACTTGATGGTAAAAAGAAGCGAAAAGACGAGTTTAACCCCTGCATCCTCCTTTTCCACTTTTAATTCAGAAAGCCTAAATTATAACTTGAAAGAATAGATGTTAATTTTAAAAATGCAACAAATGGTTCAAATTTTCAATATTTGAAACAACATCTTCAAAACCGAAACTTGAGGAAAGTTGGGTTGTTTGTCAACCTGTAGGGCTGAGGAATCCTCTTATGCCATAAATATATTAAAAAAAATTCTACAAAACAAATTTCCTTTGATTATTTCACGTCGTAAAATTGTAGAGACTTTCTAAAATGTAAAAGTGTAAATTCTTGCCTCCAACTTAATGAAACTAAAATGGGTTTTATGTTTTGATGCATAGTTTTTCTGCAATATTCAAATAATCATTTATTTATTATTTAAAAGTTGTTCATTTTTTTCGGTTTTCTGTCAAATTTTTAAATAAAAATATATTTTATTATAAATTAGTTATTATATATTATAATTAATTGTCCTTAATATTAAAACTAAACAACATAAATCAAATAAAATTAAACGTCAAGAACGAACGGAATTGATTTAACTTTTCTATTTTATATTTAATATTATAATTATTTTTATGTTTTACTTTTCTTATCGTTTAAATTTCGGTTTTTATAAAATTTTTTACAATGACTAGGAACGTAACGAAATGTACACAATTGAATTAAATTTGGCTTATAAAACTAAACACAAATACAATTTAAAATTTAAATAATAAACAGTTAGTTGTGTGTAGTTGTAAATAATTTATTATTTGTTCTTTTAATTTAATTAAATTTACACTGAAAAATAAATTTGTCATAATTCGTTGCTTTTGTTTTTCTAGCACTATTTATTAGTGTATAATTAATTAGTAGTTTGTTTTCATTGATTTTCCGCTTCAATCATTTCCTTTTTTCACTTTTACATTTTATTTTTCAATAAAGTTAATTATTTTTTTTATACAAATTATTTAAAGGAGGGACAGAGTGATAGAGCGTGAGAAAGAGAAGAAAAAAGTAAATTATACACTCATACTCTACCAATAGATTAATTATGTTTTTCTTTAATTTAATTTTATTATTTTGTTGCTTTCAATCTTTTGGCATTCAGTATTTTATTTTTACGGTTTTGTTTTTAACATTTCTGAATATTTTATTTATTTTTTTTGATAGGAGTCCTCTTTAAGAATTTCTGTTTCTAAAACAGTTTCAACAAGGAATTAACTCATTTGTTTTATTGTAATGTACTCACATGTAGCAGCAATTTAAAAAAAATTATTTAAAAAATGTTTTTGCTTAATATGCCTCTTAAGAATATTGAAGATTTGCCAATAAAAAAATAAAAAATTATACCGGGTTTAAGGCACTAAAATGTAGAAATGACATTTCAATTTAATGTCGAATAGATCTAAAATTCTTGCAGAAAATAAAACCGAATTGTTTTCAACACTTTTATCTTCCATGAGTATTTTCTCCTTCCGATTTGTGAGTTGAAAATGTTGCAAAAGGAGTGTCAAAAAAGCAAAAAAAAAGTCGGCGATACCGGTATGTTGCCAAATTTTCTTTCACACGACTTTTCATTACAGAAATAGTCGCTACAGCGCATCACACAATTGATCTTCTTAGAGGAATATTTTAAGAACTGTTGATTTCACATAATAGAGTAGGGCTTTTTGTTTTGTGGTACACTTGCAAGTGTCTTCCCGTCCACCAATATTGATGAAATATATATGCTTTAAAAGGTATTTTTATGTAGATATGCACAATATAATTTCTTTTTTAATTTTTATAATTAAACAGAAAAGTAAGACGTGTGACCCCGAAATTATAGTGGGCATAGAAGGTATATTTCTTAGAACAATTAATGGGTCTACATTAACATAATAATTGATTTAGTTAATATTTTAAGAGTTGTGTCTTTGAAAAGCAAAAACAGACTTATTGAAATAATTTCATATGAACATCTAAACTTGAATCAGCCTTATGCAACCAATGGACTTTTTAGTAAAATTGATTTCGTGACAAATTTATCTTGCTACTCGTATTTCCACTAATGCCCTATAAGAGGGGCGCAGTTGGAAATTCCTGTAACTTCTCTCAATATTTGCAAAGCGGCTGATTTGATTGATGATTTAATTTCCGCTGCTGTAATTAATGATTCTAAAGCGCAGTGTGAGATATTGCGAAAAATTTATTAATCAAATTATTTTCCTTAAGTTCAACAATTACATTATAAAAACAAAGAATTAATTCCAATTTGAAATTCTTTTCCTGCTTTTAAGGACATGAGGAATTTGCAGTTCCTTGCTGTTTGCTGAGAGACAGAGAGATTTCTCTATTAAAAATTTAAAACTTTTATAAGCTAAAATTTAATTTACTTTTTATCTTCCTTCATTTCATAATATTGTTTTATGTAAAAATTTTATTTTAATATGTTATTTTATACTCGTATTATTAACAAATAACTTTTCTTGCTCACTTCTAGTGAAAATGTTTGTTTCAAATTTACAGGATGTGTTTTCTTATTTATTTTATCGCTAATTTTATGAGTTAATGAGAAAACGCAACAAAAGAGATAAAATTGTATGAATTTATGGCGGGGAGGAAGAGAGTAGGAGAAATGGAGCAAAAAATAAATCAACGAAACGGAAACAAAATTTCTTTTCATTAAACGCGTTTCCATCTTTATGAAGAATTTGTTTTTATTTTTATTTATTTAAATTCCTGTTGCGTTATTGGTATTCTTGTTAATATTTTATTAATTAAAATAATTTAAATGGCTATCAAGTGCTTATTTATTATTTTGATTTCCAATATTTTCTTCGTTTATTTATTTAATAGAATTGTTGGTTTTTTATTTAGTTAATTTACAATTTGTTTGTTGTATTTAATGACGGCAGTTTTTTTCGTTATTTTTATTTTCTTCTTCTTTTTAGCAGACAATTGATGTTTTATTTTTTATTTAAAGTTGTTGTTGTTGCTGTTGCTGTTGGTAGATTTTTTATAACAGTTATTAAATATTAATTATGTGCTGTTCATCGTTAAATTTAAAATTTAATACGCGTTTTTACTCTTGTTGCATTTAATGCTTTTTTAAAATGGTTGTTTGTTAATTCGCCTGTATATTTCTGTTGCATGAAAAATAATTTCTTTCTCTTCCTGTTGCAGTATACCAACTAGCACTGTTGTTGTTGTTGTTTTTTTGTTGTTGTTACACTGCCAGCATATTAATTGGTTTAATCAACTTGCATGAAAGTGTATGAAAAATAAAACCAACAAAAAATGAGAAAATGTACGAAAATAATCAAATATTTATAAGCAGACTTGTTTATTAATTTTATTTTAAATTATCAATTATTTTATTATTATTGTTCTTCAGTGTTTCTTTGTTCGGTATTATTATTTTATTGCTTCAAAAAATGCCTATGTATGAGTGAATGTGTGTGTTTACTTTTGGCTGATAGTGTAGTAGCAGAGCTTCAAACTAAATGGCTGACTTGTTTTTATTATTTCTGCTGTTCTGTGATGGGAAACGGAAAAGTGGCGCTTATTATTATTAAATTTAAATTGCAATATGTACAAAACAAATAAAATATTTAATTAACTCCGAAAAAATACTTCTACTAAGTACTTGCTGTCTTTCTTTGTTTTGTTTTTTTAGTTTTTTAGATCTCTGTTTGTAGGCTTTAAAGGAATATTGAACTTTGAAAAGTATGTCAAATCGCAGTCAGCCAAACTTTTAAACCAATTAAAAACAATATTTTATACAATTATAATAGGCGCTGTGGAAAAAATAGAAACATCACACAGACGCTCATCGAATTATAGCAAATTAAATTAGAAAGCGGAATAAATAGAATTATAGGAAATATCATGAATTAAGATTGATAGACAAGAATTCGCAATTCAAGTAGGACATGACTAATAATACAAAGAGTAAGTGAAAATCAGCATGAAAAAAATTTGGAAAACAGGACAAGACCAAATAGTCAGACGGCAACACAGGGATTTAATTAGTGTTTAGTATTGCCGCAGTTCTCGCCTAATAAAATGTTTGCTTAAATAAAAAGTTTCATGGCACTCGACTAGGCCACCTAAATCATGGAGATGGAACAACAACAGTACTTGAGTACTGATGATGAAAGTGTAGCGGGTTCCGAGAACAGTTATTCTGCTGTACTGTGTATGTTGGAAAATATTTATCATGTCTTTTTGAACTAGATAAGTTACGAAAAATGCCTAACAATTCGAGAAATTTAATTAAAAAAATTCAAAGTCACATCTGACAAGAATTGGATTTTTGGTGAGAAGAAGAGCTGAAATATTTGAAGGTCATTAAATTTTATAAATTCAAAATGCTTAGCCTGAGGTCTTCAGAAGTGAATTATATTTTAGCAATCCATCGGGGAACATGATATCATTACTCCTTTGGCTAGAGATCTTCTGATCTCAGTTGCTTTAAAACAATATCCAAAATTTCTTGCAGGCATTTAAATATAAATATTACCTGAGCAATTTGGAAATACTATCGCTGTCTACACTAATAACCGAATGAATTATTTTTTGTCGGCGCTTTTCGAGTTTTAACGCAACACTTTTTTTAATTTAACGCAACAGCCTTTATCACTCTTTGACAAGCGTTGTAATGAAAACTTGACTTCTTGGCACTTCCAAAAATTTATCAAAATTTATTACCAAGTTTTCGTTTCTCTTCAAAAGCAACTTTAACATACCCAAAGCAGAGCGGCTTTTCTCATCGTAGAGCTCAAAGTTTCCTTCAAATTCACCACATGCTGAGACCAAACAAATTTAGCACAAGACAAGAAAAAACAAATGAAAAAATTTCAATGATAAAACTTTTCATCAATTCTTTTATTTTATGGGTATTTTTTTCAATGCATTATTTGAGTTAATTTTTTTAGATTTAGATTTTTGTTTTTTTTTTTTTTTAATTAAATCTTAGCCAAATATTTACAATAAAATTCACATAATTTACTTAAACAAAGAACGAACTAAGTTTATCAGTCTGTTTAAACCCAATATTTTTATTTAAAAAAAGTAACAATCGAATGTTTTTATTATTTCTAAGAGGGTTCTTTTAGTGTTTCTGTTTTATCAGTAATTAAAATAAATTTACATTAAAAATTACACAAACATTATAAAAGTACAAAGAAAACCAAAAGTAAAATAGAGTAAATTTGTTCAATAAATAAAACAAGGAGTAAAAACAATTTGTACGCACACATACACATACATATGTAAGCACATACTCGTATATAATTTGTTGCTTTTGTTAGTAGTAGTTAAGAGTAGAGTCGTCTAGCTTTTTACAAAAAGTGCTGGGAAATGCCTTTATTCTTGAAGTACAGAGAGGTGCACTTCATAAATTCACTGGTTACGTAGTCTGTCTCCTTGGAAAACTTAAATACTAAGACATCGTCATCTCCTGGGCCAGCTCGTTCGTTTCGGGGAAGTCAACAAACGGCCGTCTGTTGTTGAGTCTGGCCAAGATGATGCTGGTGCCCCTGATGCTGCGGTTGCTGGCAATTTGGATGTTACGCCCACAAGCTGTTGCTTTCGCCGCCAACTGAAGCCGTTGTTGTGTTTATTTCATTTAACGACAAATTCGATTCGTATTGATTGAGTTCGTCGGGTCGACAGCTGTCGTTGGAACTGTGGCTGGTTGTACTGTTGTTGCTGCTGCTGCCTTTAGCGGCACATCTACAGCTGATATTATCATCTGTTGCTGCTGCTGCTGCTGCCGCTGACGCTGATTTGCGACATGTGCAGGGTGGTTTTTTGCAGTTGAAAGTTGTTATCTGTGGGTTGGGTGGCGGTGGAGGCGGGGCTGGTGTGAAATTGGATGAGAAACTGGACTGCAGTGCTGCTTTGCGTTTATTGCCAGCTTGTGTCGCTGAGCCCTGTTCTTGGCTGCAGTCACAGTTAGTTGTGCTTGTCTTTTGCAGCGTTGGCTGCTTGGAATAGTCCACACTGTCGTATGTAGGAACCACGAGTTCACCAGCGGCGCCCCTTGAAACCTGGCCATTGCTTATGGCATAGTAGGATGGCACAGCGTACTCGTGCTGCTGATGGTGCATGCGTGCGGCTGAGGTCAGAGGTTGTGGCCGCATATTGTGATGCCTTTGGAATTCCAACGTTTTGGCATGTTGCATCTCTTTGCTGTCTTTGGTTGCCTTGTAGCCCAACTCGTTCAGGGTGTTGAACTTACAGCTGGCTGCCGCTGTTGGTATGGGCGCATAGCCCCGAACACAATCATTTATGGTGGCGTAGTTTCCACAGTCTGCATAGCGTTTGTCGCTCATTACGCCCACACCAGCACCTTGACCCACAATTCGGCCATTGGCAGCTGTTTGGTAGTCATGAGCTGGCGCATAAATATTTACCGACGAACGATTGCTGAGACAGTTGGTGGTGCGTTTGCTGCGGATGTGGGGTAAAGCCATACGCAGCTTTTGCCAGAATTTTTTGTCGTCCCATTCAATGCAGGTACTGGTGCGTAGGTAGTGACGCATGTCGATGTCTATATCGCGCTGAGGCAAATCGCCGTATAAAATAAAGACAATGCGTTTTCTGCGCTTAACGATTTCGTGCAGAGCACTTTTGTATTCGAAACGAGACCATTCATTGTACAAGAAGTTTTTGGACAGTATTAACACAAACTGCCTGGCGCTTTCGGCGGCTTCTATTATGGCGTCCGTTACATACGCATTGACATTTATATCGCGGTAGTGCAGGCATGCCCTGTATCCCATGTCGTTTTCCAAAGTATGAGCCAGAATTTGGTTCACGAAGTGTTCATCTTGTAGACTGTAAGCGAAGTAGGCATCGTTCAAGCGTTCTTTGTCCAGGTCTTCCACAAAACCGGGCGACTTGTAGCACATATTAAGTAAGCAGTTCGAGTGGGCCCACATTTTCAATTCGCGCCGATAGCAGAAGAGACCGGCTATTAGACCGAAGAAGCCGATGAAAGCACAAGTAGCCATTAGCAGAAAGGGCAGTAAACTTTCGATTTCACTGGCCTGCACATACGTGGCCACATCCTCGCGCAATGTGCACTTGGTACCGTTCTTCTCCCGCAACACACTAGTGGCATTGTTGTATACGCAAGAAACTCTGGAGGCGTCTATAATTTTGGCAGAATTCTGGGCCAAGTAACTGCGGAAACGCATTAAATAGTTGCATTCACATGACCACTGGTTGTCCGCCAAGCCGATTTCCACTAAATAAGGGTTGAGAGCCAATTGCCATACTTCGAAATGCAGCAGGCGATTGCCATCCAAACGCAGGATCTCCAACTTCCTTAGGGCCTGAAAGCTGCCATTGCCTACAGTGGCAATGCGATTGTTTTGCAGGTACAGCTCCCTTAGATTTTCCAAGTTGCTGAATTCACTGCCTTCCAAGCTTTTGATGTGATTGTCTTCCAAATGAAGAACTATCAAACGCTTCAAACCACTGAAGGTGGTGTTGTAGATGCTCTGGATATTGGAATTGTTGACAAATAAAACGGCCAAGTTTTTGCGACCCAAAAAGGAATGACTTGCAAGCTCTACAAAGTTATTGCCGTCAATGTACAACTCCGTGGTATCCATGGGAACTTTGCGAGGCATTTCAGAGTAACCAGCTCCAGAGCACTCCACAATATTGGTCGACCACGTTTGATCATGGAAGCAGGTGCAGTTGGTGGGACAAGTCATTTCACAATCACAGGCATCGAATTCACAACAGTGGCACACAGCAAAGCAGTGCGTTTTGTACGAACACAAAAAGTGTTTAGGCTCGGCTTCTATTAGCGGAATGTAGGCTCTTTCGCGATTATTAAGCAACTTACAGTAAATGGTTTCCAAGTCCATGATGCGAGGGTACTGGCGAGATTTGATGTGGTTGATTTTTTGCAGCCAGTCAATGTTGCAATCACAAGTGAAGGGATTACCTCCTATATAGAACTCTGGCAAGGCGCGATGCTCGTGCACTGGCAAAATGCGCAAGCTCTTGATGTCCAAAGTGCTGATTTGATTAGCATAAAGGTCTACCCGGGTAAGATTTGTTTTGTGCATGAACGTATCGGGGTCAACGGTTGTTAGAAGGTTATCGTTGATGAAGAGCAACTCAATGGAATTGGGTATGGAAGATGGCGAAATGCGTTGGATTTGATTGAAACTGGCATCTAATGTTTGCAAATGTATTTGCGAGTCCAAACCGAAGCGGTTCGAGAGCTCAGCCAAACGATTTTTATGCAAATCCAGCCACTGCAGGGTATTGGGGACGTGGGCGTAGTCGAAGTGTTCCAAACGGTTGTCAGATATATTGAGCCACAACAACGAGGGCATGTTGCTAAATAAGCCATTGATGTCACCCAGGTCGTTGCCATCCAAACGAACAGCTTGGATACTGGAAGTCATTTCGAAGGCGCCTGGTTCCACAACAGCAATGCGGTTGCGGGCCAAATTCAAAATTTGTAAACTGGGCAGTTCTTTGAAAGAGTGCATTGTAATATTCTCCAGATAGTTGCCAATCAAACGGAGCCCGTACAAATTGCTGAGGCCCTTAAATGCATTGTCCTCCAGCACGGTTATCATGTTTTCCCCTAAGTCAACGGTGCGTAGCAAACGCATATTTCTTATGGCTAGAGGTACAGTTTTCAATTGGTTACCATTGAGGTTCAAGTCCTGCAAGGAACTGCAGTTACGGAAGGCCTCTGGATGAACACCAATCAGGTGATTATTATCTAACGAGAGTAGTGATAGGACATATAAGCCATTGAGGGCATACGCGTCTAAGTATTTCAGTTTGTTGTGCGACAGTAGGAGTGTGTGTAAGTTGTTCATGGGAGCAAAGGTTTCAGCTGCAATATTTTCCAACTGGTTGTGCCTCAAGTTGAGGATTTGAAGAGTGTAGAGATCGGTGAAAATTTCAGCGTCTAGTTGAGTTAGTTTGTTGTGGGAGAGATTGAGCAGCACTAGCCTAATGAGACCGACAAAGGTGCTACGATCAATCCAGGTGGATGTAATTTGATTGTAGGACAAATCCAAGGCTTGCAGCTGCTCCAGGTTCGAAAACAGTTTCGGAGATAACACGGATATTGAATTATTTTGCAAGTACACTTCCTGAATCGAGGCCGCCTGCTCAGCGAAGAGCTCTGAGGGCAAGGCCACCAATTTGTTCGAGCTAAGGTTGAGGATTTGCAAGTTCTTCAAGCCACTTAAGGCTTTGTCGCCGATCATGGATATTTCATTGTTGTTCACTTGCAAAATACGCAAACGCCTCAAAGTGGCGAACCCATTGGCGGGCAATAAGACAAAATGGTTGAAGGAAACATCTAGGATTTCAATGTCCAAATTGCAGGGAGCGTTTGAGCGCTTGCTGTCAGGTGAAGATGTAGCATCTGACGGATGATCTTTAGTGCGATCACGAAAGCCCAACTCGTTCACATCCTGCAAGCGATTTTCACTCATATTTAACGAAATAAGGCCACTCAATGTGCAAAATATGTTTTCAGGCAGCGACCATATGTTGTTCGAGGACAGGTCCAAGCGTTCCAAATGGTTCACTACGCTAAAAGCCTCAGGCTCTATATCAAAGTTAAGTGAAGGCCACAGAGTGTTATGGGTGCGCACTGTCAGATTCCTTAGTTGGGCAAGTCCATCCAAGACATGTTTGCTGAATTTCGACAGTTTACAGTATTGAACGGAAAGTTCTTGCAAACGCTGGAGATGGGCGAACGACTGGGGTTCTAGGGAACTTTTTGCCATGATTTCATCATTGCAGAGGACATGTAGACCAACTGTGTGCTCGGATGGTATGACACTGAAGTTCGTTGTGTCAAATTCACTGTTGACAGTACGCAAGTTACAGGTCAACATGATTTCAGGATGATCAGGTCCCAAGGCAGGCAGGAAGTGGCAGTCGTCGGGAGCATCATAACGCATATCCTGGCTGGCCATACGTGTGTTGTGTGCCCCATTGGGGGGCGTATGCAGTTGGTTGGTTGAAACACCGGCCTCGCCCATTATGGCATTCGAATGCTGTTGCAACTGTTGCTGGGCAATATGAGCTGCTAGAGCAGGTTGTTGCAGCTGCTGTTCCGCCTCTGATTGTTGCTGCTGCTGCTGCTGCATGTTAACACTTTCCAGGCCGATAATTGCAACAAACAGCACTCCGATGATCATTTTGCCAGTTAATTCCATGTTTTTGTTTCAATAACAAATTATACGAAAATAAAGAAACTTAAAAGAATTTCCAAACAAAATCAAATAAAAATTTCTCTAAAAGATGCGATTAATCCACTTTTAGCATTTTGAGTACTTTTCAGACTTTTTATTATTAATATTTGTTGCTGTTGTTGTTGTTGCTGGGTTTGTGGCTCACAATCTTTAATAAATTGTTATAAATTTCTTTGAATACTCGGCCAATTATTTACTTATATGTGTTTGTTCGATGTTCTGTGTGTGTGTGTTTCAGGTTCGTTTTGCGATTTTCACATCACGTCACGAGCAAACGATTTGCTTTTATTTTCTCTACTTTATTTTTTATTTTATTTTTCGCTTTCCTGTGTAAATGCTTAGGGATACGCCGTTAACACAAAGTGGAGCAAATTTTATTTGATTTCTTTTTTTATATGTTTTTGTAAGTTTTGTTTGTTACTGATGTTGTGCAGATGTTGTTTCGTTTAGGAAGCGTGAAAAAATTGTGTTACGTTTCGGTTTTGTATTATTTTTGTTGAATTCTTTCACTTCTTTATAATATTCACACTTCGGTTGCGGTTAACAAGAAGAGCAATTCAATTGAGAACTTTCCTCTTCGCACATTCGAATTCACAATTTCTATAGATAAATTTTACATCCGCACGGCTTTCATGTCGAATTAGGAACATTAAACGTTAGTAAATTTAATTGTAATGCATGCAGAAAGGCGACACGTTTAACTGATTTTTGTTTTCTTTCTTTTGCTTTCACACTCATACGAAAAGACGCACCCGTTTCTTAAGTTGTTGTATAGAATTTGTATTGAATTTTTTTCTTTGCTTAAATTTTTAATTAAATTTCTGTAGAATCACGAGTAGATGTGTTTTGTAATCGAGTTCTAACTAAAGACTGACTGGTGTATGGTGACAAACAACCCTTATATAGATGAGATGGTTTAAAAGTGAAATCACAGTGGCAACAGAGAGTCGGAGAGCAAAAAGGGTGCCAAAGAGAAATGTTCAAAACAACAAAAAAGGGAGCGGGAGAGCGACAGCCAAATGCTAGAATACAATAAGGACATTTTAGTTCTTTGCAGAGGTATTGAACGGGCGTAGAATTACCATAACAGAGCGTAAATAATTCTTGCAGAGAACAAAGGGAAATGAGTGTTGGGATAGACGATGAGACGAGAGAGCAAGAGAGATAGAGAGCGAGATAATAACTCATTGTGTAGAGTTTCAGATACTTCATATCATTGTGTTTTGTATTCTAATTATTAACGCCGCAAATCTTTATTTTATTTTTTTAATTCTTCATTTCTTTTATACCCTTAAGTTCTCATGACTTACAGAATCCTTGTCCAACAGCTGTCGCAACAGATTTTCTTTCACAAAGTAAAACACCAAAAAAAACTTAAATTTTCACCACAGCAGGACATCAAAAGGAACACAAAAAATCATTTAAACATAACATTATGTTAAGATTCCTTTCTTTTTAATTTTCTAAGGTAAAATAACATGAATTGGCAAAATGTTTTTTATTCCGAAAAAATATTAAATTTGTTGTTGCATATTCGAGTCTAAGACAAAAAGTCAACCAGGTTTCAATTTAATCTAAAAAAATTAAGCAGCAAAAGATGCATAAAGCGAAAAGTAATTCACAAAAGAAGACGAACAGCAACAGAAGGGAAGAAGTTAAGGGCATGCTAGTGCAAACACAAATAGTTGTGCGTATTCCCTTTTAAATTAATAACAACGACGATGTCCTTTTCAAATCCGCTTTATAATTTAAGCAGATTATAAACATACTCATACTTTATAAATAATTGTCAATCAGGCCGTAGACATACGTTCGACAACAATTTCTCCACATATCCTTCTTGCCTTTGTTGTATTTATTGTTGTTAGCAAATCCGTATGTGAGATTTAGCATCCATTTACTTCCGCTTAATATTGTTAAAAGAAACAGACTTATTTCGAACCAATTTCCCTTAAAGGACCTTAAGGTTGACAATTACAGATTGTTTTTATCTTCTTACTAAAGAAAATCAATAATTTTCTTTCAATGGCAACAACTTACGAAACAAAATGTTAAATCTTGTTATGACTTAAGACACGAATGGCAGATTTTACTTGTTCGAGACTTAAAGACGCGTCTGTTAAATTTTCTAAAAATATTTGCCAGAGACCCGTAAAATTAAGGATTGCCTGAACAAAAGCACTTTATTTGCCTGAAATGTTTACACTTGATTGGAATGTATCGTTGACAAGGATGTGTGCTTTCCAGTATGGGGAATGCCATTCTCAATAATTAAGCTGAGTTAATATGAAATAGTTTCAGGGTATGCAGCATAAGCTCTGAACTTTTCCATTGTAATAAAACTTTTAAATTTTCCGATAAATTTATATATTCGGGAGTTGTTGTTTAAAATTGCAATTTAATTTTATTGGGGCTGATTCTTTTTTCCCATATTTTAGAAAAAGTTTAAGAAGTAAAAATAAAGTTTAGAAAAGTATAATTTGCAGTTCTACTATTAAAAGTAAGAAATGTGTTACTAGTTTGTGGGTACTCTATATTTTTGAGAAGCGCAACCTTCCTGTAAGAGCCGATCAAATTCAGGCATGTGGACTTGCTTAGCCCACATACTACAAATTCATTTTATTTAATTGTTATCGTGGTTAAAAAACACAAATTTTAGGTAATTTCTTACTGCAACTTGCCAAAACACCCTCGTAAAACCTTGTATTGCTAATGATTCAATTTCTTTTTAAAAACCATACAAAAAATATTATTTTTTCATATTGTTTTTTTTTAATTTACTTTCTTTTAAGGCAAAACTGTGAAAACCCAATTTTAATATATTTTATATTTTGCTGCTCATGTTTTAGTTGTTGTTTCGCACAAACGAAATGTAAAAAGTTTTATTTTTATTTTAATATTTTATTGGTGGGCCTTGCAGGAAAACTCTCAAGGTTCTCCAGAGTGTAAATCTAAAATGATTTTTCCTACTAAAAGCTAAGAGGGCACATAAACAAACACACTGTTGTGTGTGTGTGTGTGTATTTGTTGGGTGTTACGTTGCGGTAAACAAAAATTTGGCAAATCCACTGTAAAACCCGATTTGTGGGTAAGTTACAGCCATTAAGTCAAGGTTGTTTTGCGTGCAATAAATATTCGTATCGTTGCACGTTCACACTTATTTTCTTAAACATTTGCTAACCGAACTGACGTCGTCAGTGTCTTTTCTTTTATTTTATGGATTTGCTGCGTTTCAAGGATAATGGGATTTTGTTGTTGCTGTGTTAGGAGAAAATAGCCTACAAATTTGTGTGTCCATTAATTGCATTGTCCACATGTACAGACATGCAGTTCATAATTATGGCAATAATTTTGGAAATGGACAGTGTGTGGCCCCACAAACTGCAGGTCAAATCCATACCTAAATTAAATAAATAAACATTCCCTTAAAATAAATAATTTCTTGTGCTATTGAAAAAAATATTATAATTGAAATGTCAAAATGGAATTCCCACAGGAAATTGTCAAACAATAAGAACTAAAGTCTTACAACAAGAAGAAAATCAAAAATATATCGATACACACACACACATACAAGTAAGCAGTCACTGTGAAAACTTCTGGTGGCCAATTATTAAACACACAATTATTACACAAAGATTGCAAAAAAACCTATTGTAATTGAATTAAATTGTATAGAATATTTTTACAAAAACTTACCTCTATGGTTAACTTCCGGTTTCCCTTTTCATGCTGTATCACCTTCACACAAATGCACTACACACACACACACACACAATAACCGAGAGACCAGCCGGGATCCTGAAATTGCAAGTGATAAATGACATAATAATACTCGTGTTGACCATCATGCGGCAAAAAAAAAACAATGACATGAATTAATATCTAACAAAAAGTAAATAAATAAAGACGTTTGAATTGTAGAATCTACTTAATCTTATTTGGAAGTTCGTAAATAGGTTATTGAATATTTGTAAGAAGATAAAAAATAGCACAATTGCGTGCGCCATTTCTAAGATTGTCAACAAAAACAGCGTTACACATTAAAAACGGAAGTCCGGAGGACCACCGTTTCACAAAAAATATATATGTATTGAAGACATCTCTAAGCCATATTTTTATATACACAAAGTGTTTTGGTTGCACACCCAGAAGTAAAAAAACTGAATCAAACATTTGTTCCTCGTTCGTCGTCAGCAAAGTTTTTTTTTATTAAAATATTACGTTTCAATTTCTTTAGTAAATTGTAACAATAACCTTTCAGTTTTACTGCTCTATAAGAAATTGTGTTTCATAACGTGAAACAGAATTGAGGAAAAACAATCGAGTGAAGTACTCGTTGTCACAATTCCACACTTTTTTGTTCGAGTTCCTTTTTCCAAAATCCAATGAGACTCTGACAGCCAATCGAGCTTCAGCAGATTTGTTAAATACTTTTGATGGTAAAATATATATTAAACAATTTTTGACAAAAAAAAACCCAAACTAAGTTAATAAAGTCTTTATTCAACAACGTTTTAACAGCACAAATGAAACGGCATTTCATCCGTTTGGCTTAATGAAGCCAACTTGGCACGGTTCTGATAAATATTTCAAGATTATACAAAAGCCAGAGTATCAAAAAAGGTTATCTCAAGAATTATAAAAAGTAATTAGCAAAAAAGGACACATCATATTTGACAAGGATACGAACGTGCAAGTGTTCCATGCACAGCGATATAAAACCCATATTAAACATCATTCTCTTATTCATTGTCCCATTTAATTTGATTTAACTCATACTTTGCCACTATAAAAGCTTTTCTTCATTTTAATTGACACATTTTCTGTACATTTCCCTTCCTCCCTCGCCACTTAAGACTATTTGTATGCGTGCATGCGTTGTGTTTGTTGTTAAGTTTAGTTAAACTTCTTATCTGACTGACAAGATGAGTATTAAGCCTTCTAAGTGTGTTTGGAATTAGACAGGGAATAGAATGGATAGAAACAGGCGATGGAGGAGGATATGGGTAAATTATCAAACCTCTAAATAAGATTTTATTGTCCTTTTTGCATCATTTAATACAAATTTTTTCACTGATTCTTCTGTTCTGGTCAAAATCTAAACTGTAATCGAATACATAGAAACTGCGACGTGGAGGCAGCGCAGAGAAAATTAGCAGCAACTAATTGTATTATTTTCTCCTTTTTTGGCTTTACGATAAGCAACTAAAAGTTAGTGGCAGTTGGCGGGTGGCTGCATAAAACCAGCAACAAATATTAAAGCTTTGTTAATTACCCGGCTATTGTCTATAACGTTTTGCGGTATATTTAGCGAATGGCTTGCTTGCGAAGGTCCAAAAGAATACAATTAAATAAAAATGTATGTATGTACGGTTACCAAGTCATTCATTTCGTTGGCAAAGAATCAGCCAAGTAAGTAAGTCAGTCAGCCAGCCAGCCAGCCAGGCAGTCAGTCATTCCGGCCATTTATTCAAACAAATGTGATGGAAATCAGTTAGACGAATATGCTTTTTGGTAGAAATAAATATTTCTATTTGTTTTCCTAGTGATTAAAGATAAAGAAGTAAAGAAGATTTTTATGCACGATGAAGGTAATTAGCAACTGACATGAATTGTTCATTAACTTGACGGGTTTATTTAGGAAACAAAACAAAAACCCTATTCGCCTTCAGCTTAAATAATATAAAATAAATTGTAAAAAAAGTAAAGCAGGAGCAAAAGAGTAAGGATACGAGTTAATTGTATAATTTTATAATTTTAAAAACATTGTATTTAATTTGGTTGATTACGATTTTTCCGTTTAATGCAGTTAAGAGTATTAAATTGTGTGGAATCACATAAAATTTTTTTATGAATTGCATTACATAAAAACTTTCTGTTGACCAAAAACAGAATGCCAATAACATTTAAAAGTTGAAGGCCCGATGATTTGTGCACCAATTTAATTTATGGTAGTAAAGCTAACTCAGTCCTGGGATCACTGCAATCAGCACAAAATAAGGCGTTGCAAGTTGTGTTTAACCTTCCATTACAATTGGGAACAACCGATTTGTTTAAAAATTATGCAAAAACGATACTTCCGGTGAAAGGTCTATTAGTTTATGTTTATAAATCTACTAGAGGTATTGGCTCTCACACCATACAATTGAGTAGTAATATATCGCACACACAAAGAGTCACAAGACAGGCGATGGACCTAAATTTAGTACGATGTAGACTTGAGTTAACTAAACAGAATTTCTTTTGCTGGACCTAATGAATACAACCACTTACCTAACCGCTTAAAAGATATCTCAGTCTTATCAGCTTTTAAAAGTAGTTTAAACGAATTGTTATTGCAAAATGTTGAAGTACTTCGTGCATCTTGAAAGCTTAAAAACTTTTTTTTTATTTTTTTATAGAAAATTGTATAAAGTAACAAAATTTAATTTTTAATTTGTAGATTAAATGTAAATATTTATGTTGCCTACTGGCCTCTATAAAGCCTTATTTGGCGCTGAGGCAAAAATATAATTTTTTGTTAAAATGAAAATGAAATAAAGATACAAAATTTAAAAAAAAAAAACTAAAAACGTCACCGGTTTTAAGGTTTCATACACAAGTAATTAAAATAATTGTGGAAAGTGCCAAAACCTCTTGGTTTATGGAAAATTTGTCAAAAACTATCTGAGAGTTACAAGAAAAAAAGCATAGTTGGCCTGAAAACCTTTACAAAAAGTAAAAGCAAACCCAGCAAATAAATCTATGTCGATATAAATATATTTAAATTTTCTACAAATATTTAGAGAAAAATGTTAATAAATTAACTGAGAAAATATGTCAAATGAATTAAATGTTAGAAAATCAAAATAGAAATAATTAAAATATCTAGCGAGCGATTTGGTAAAAATAGTTGACTTGTCAGGAAACATCGAGTGCAATGTTTCATAGGAAACGCCTCATGCTATCAATTTTGTACTAATTCAAAAAACAATCTGCATCATCATTCAAAGGAAACTCCTTATAAATGGTGTCGTATGTTAACATTTAACCGATAAAGCCAATTTAATTCGCGATGCATCAACTGAGATCTCTAATTTTCAAGATTTTCTAGCCTATTTTTGCATTTTTTTTACAATATCGCTTACATCTACACCAATTGAAATTCTTTTTCAATTACATTGCATTCAAGGATCGCAGCAAAAATTTTTATCATTTAAGTATTTAGAATATGAAATCAATTTAAGTATTTAAATTTCCAAAGAATAGTTAGTAAAAAGCATATTTCAATATTTAAATTAAAAACAATAACTTTCAGCAGAGTTCTTGTGTTTTTTTTTCGCACAGAAATAAAAATAAATTAAAATAAAATATTTCCAGCACATTTCAAATGCGACATTTTAACTTGGCACTATAATCAGACATTTGAATAACTTGCATTTACACACACACACACATACACATACACATGCTTCTGTATGTACCTAAAGCTATTTACATATGTATGAGTACATCCACGTATTGTTACAATTTCCACAACACATATTTAATGCAATAGAATTATGGTTACTACAAGTTGCACTCGCCGTGAGTAGAGTGGTGCAGTGTCACATATATTAAATTTTTGCACTTCTCTAGTAGACTTTCAATTCAAGTAGTCTGCTGGTTTAGAAATTATTATAAATGATGACGATTTTTTTCAACAGCCCTTTTAACACAATACGACTGCACCCGGTCGCACAGATGAAAAAATAATGTTAATAATAATGGCAAATGATTTATGTGCACATAATGTATTAGACAACTTTTTAATAAAATAATGGAGTTGCAACATTCTGATTTCATATTAAAAACAGAAAATATTAATTACAAATTAAAACAAGAACTATGAAATACATATTTTCCATGTGCTTAAATTGCCACACATGTGCTGTTGAAGTAACTGGGAAATGCTTGTTGGAAAAACATTAATTTTTTTCATATGACTCTGATCAAAATCGAATTTCATTGTTCTTATAATTAACTTTTCGGCTACCATCATCCTTTTATCAGCACCAGAGGGAGGAAAATAAAATGTGTAAATGATAATTAATTGAAAATGAGTTATTCTTTGAAGCAAAACCCTAAGCCAACATCAATAAGTCAAACACTTCACATCAACAACCACATCATTAGAGCGAATGGCAATGAACAAACAAAAAATAATATTCATCTCTAACAAAAATTCCTTCAATAGACTGCAACACATTCTAATTATGCATCACTTTCCTTCTCAGGATCAAAATCATCATAATCATTATCGGCATCGCCATCGCCATCAACACCCACGTCATCATCAGCCAAGAACTAACAACTGTCATCATTTCCATTAACCTAGAACTAGAACTAGAAAACGAACATCGACCAGCATTACACAAGAAGAAGAAGAAGAAGAAGAAAATAAAACTGTTCGAATTCAACTTCCGCTTCAATAACACGCCACACACACACACACACACTCGTTCGTACATTAAAAATCGGCAATAAACGAAGAAATAAATTTACTACAAAAACAACAACAGCAACAATAGTAAAAATTCATATAAGCCAACATTTACCCAAACATTAATCATAATCATAAAGAAGGAAATAAACGGAAAGAAGTTAAACAGGACATCTGTGATGTCAGTTATATTCGTGTGTGGAAACTGTAATAGTGTTGATAACTGGTTAAAACAAAACACACACACACATACACACTCAAGCACACAGAAGTAATCATAATCGTAAAAAGGAAAATAGTCAGTCATCACTACAGCAAAACTACGCAGGCAGACATCTTTATCGTTTCCTTATAAACCGCAAGTCGATAAATGAGGAATAAAAAGGAGACTACACCCAGTCATCATTATTTCATTCGTTATTTTAGCCACAGAATTCAAGTCTTACAGGTTGCTGCAAAAATTTAAAGGCGAGCAACGGCTGTTGCGAAGTCGCAAGGAAGAATATTTTCCGCATAATTTGTTTTTTGTGAGTTAATAAACAAGTTGGCGATTTACTTGTTTACGTCGCTTCGAAGGGGATTATAATTGAATTAGTTAATTAATCTGCAGCCACATGTAACGGTTTTCGCCGCTGGGGACCACAGCCTCAACTTTCTTTACTTTATGTTTTCCGGATATGTGTGGTCCTGAAAATGGAAACATAAGCGAAAGTGGCTCCGAATTCTTGTTTCAAGAAAAAATACAGACAACAACCACAATTGCCGAATACAACTTTTTCTACACGAATCCACGACTGTGTACACGACTACGTACAGGCAATTTGATACAACATTTCCCGCAAGATATTTCATGAAATGTGGACGAATGGCACACAAAAACGGCCAAATATTTATCTGGCAGAATTTGAAATTGGTAAGAAAAATGCTCACTGGGATTAAGGTATCCAGTGTTGCCGTTCTGTATCTAATAACATATACAGTAAGATTGGCCAAAATCTTGAGCCAGTCATCCTCTGACAATGAAAATACGTAAATAAGGTTTCTAAAATAGGAAAATTGTTTTTAAAAACCCCCAAAATACAGCAGATTTTGTTTTCTTACAGTGACGCAATTAAAATGCGATTTCAACATATTCTCCACAAAACTTAAGCCATGAACATGTGACATAACGATGTACTCACAATTGACGGTTTTTAACAATTCTACTGTTTAGGAACGAAAATCCTCTAGTTATAGCTTCGTTAAAGTATTAAGTCCACACAAAATGAATTGAAGATCAATATAAACAGGAGACTTTCTGTTTCATCAAGCAACAAAACAAGAGGTTGCAACTTTCATAAACTCTTTCAATATTAAACATAATATATTCTTTTGCAGAAATAAATTTGTTAACGTTTGTTAATTATAAAGCAAAACTTTGTGGTAACACTGCTGCAGATGCCTGCATGGTGGGAGTAAAAATTTAAAAGAAATCATTAGCAACAGCATGCCACGCCAATTTGTTGCAAAGGGATAGAAGAGGCTGAGAAGTTGAGAAGAAAATAACTTTGATAATGAGACGAATGCACTCAAAACCCAATTAACACCTCATTTAACCGTCATTTGATAGTTCTTGCTGTTTCGACGTTGCTAATGAATTTTTTGGCCAATTTTATTGCCAGGCACTTCCGTAAAATATCGGTTTTCATCGCCAGCATTTTCACTACAGATTTTCAACATGAATTTTCAATGGAAATAACACATCGATATTGGAGATCTCGAAATGGACGTACAGACTAAAATGCCTTCCACGAGCAGCTAAAGTCTAAATGCAGATCTGCAGCTTAAGGAATAGTAAATATTTCCTGCGTATTTCGATTATGCAGTTTTCGGTTTCAGAAACGTCGTTCGACAATTGTTTATTGTCATAATTCCCTTTTATTGTCACAATTTTATTCTACACAATTCAGAAACCAATGCAGCGGGAACTGACAATGTTTGCAACATTTGCTTAGAATTAATCCCGGGAGAAAAAATATTTTATAGCATTAACACATTTTCCAGAAGGCAGTAAAGGCACCGGGTAAGTGTGAAAAGTTAACGAAACATTTTATTTACAATTATAATAATCGCACACACAAAACAAACAAAAGAAGACAAGGTGCTGAAAACGACAATCAAGTTGCCACTGGCGAAAATTAAGCGTTACTTTAACAAACAAAACAGCCATTAAATTGCAGATTTCCCTCAAAAGCAGTGCAATATTTTACACAACAATAAATGTACGAGTGTGTACGTTTGTTTGGCGTGTTAGGTATGAAATTACATGCGACCTACTGTGCCAAATCTGTCAAAAAATAATTTAAACGTGTCATTTGACTGCACTGTCGAACAAAGTTTATGGTCGCACCGAACAATCATTCAACAGGAATTTTCATCCATTTTGTTTGATTGTTTCGAAAGGTTCGCTCGTTGCTTGGTAAGAGATTTAGTTTTATTACTATTGTATTGTTGTTGCTTGTGCCAGTCACAGCAGGCATATTCTAAATAGTTAGAAAATCTCATTATTCACATTTATTTATAACAATTGCATTTTCAACTGGACTCCTCTGGTGGCGTGGAAAACATTTCTCGTGTATGTCTTGTTTTTGAGTTGACTTTCTATTGTTTGACAGTTAGCCACGGGACTCGGGATATTATCACTGCTTGACAAGCATTTAGTTACTTCTAACGTCCAGCCTATTAATTGTTAGCCAATTGAATTTAAACTATTTTTAAATGCAGCAGGATGTATTTCAAATAAACATTTTCCACGGCACAATAGTACTCTAAAGCTGCGCCACTACCCTGCAAGAATTAAAATTAATTTGGTTTCTTAGGAGTCATTTTAAAAATGGCTAAGAACAACAAGCAACTGCGTTTGAAGTTGTGTAAGGTTGGGATCAAAAAGGATATTTAAATCCAGCAGCAGCTTTAAAGCCTACAGATTTAATCTTTAATTTTGCTTTGGGGACAATAAAAAACAATTTTGAATAACATTCATTTCAAGAGTTTAAACAGCACGAACACATTTCATACAACAACATCACAGCGACAGAATGTGGAGAGGGTAAAATGGAAACTATTAAGCAGTGATGCCAACTCTCAGTGCAATAAACTCTGATAATGAAATAATCTACAATATTTTTCAAAATGGTATAAATATATTATTTTTAATTGTGGGAGAGCAAAATGTTTTAACATATAAATATTTTGATACTCCACAAAAAAAGTGGCTTTTGAGTTCTATTGTAAGTTAGTGCTTTTTCGAATACAAGTGGCTGATTCTTCTCTATACCAATTCTTGCGTTACTGTGGCAGTAAAATATACTGCGTGCTAATGAAATTAATTTCAGCGTAATTTCAAATGCGATTTATGCAGCTTTGAATTAATTTCTACGCAGCCACATTGAAAAAATTATATTTTCTGATATTTTACAAAATATTTCTTACGTTAACAATAGAAACAAATAGTTATACATGGGAGCCACTCTGTTTCTTTATAAAAATTTATAGATTTGGAATATGCAAAAGGCGTTGAAAAGCACCAAAAACAGCAACAAAATCAGTAAGTTGGCGTAGCTGCCACTGACCAACAGACAAACTGGCAACAAAAGCAGAAATTCACCACTAGTCAATACAAAATACACCACAAATAGAAAATGTGATACAAGAGATTTTGGAGACTTTCTTTTAAAAAGAGAACCAGAGAGGAAATAAAGAAATGTGCCATGAGTGTAAACAATTGGAGAGCAAGAGGAAAAAGAACAAAACTAAAAGCCCATATTTTTATTAATTAATTTATGAGGTTAAGAAAATCTTCAATTTGTTATACATTCTTTTACGGGAAACCTACTTTTATTTCGAGTGCTGGGAGCAGCGGCTATTGTCAGTCTCCTTTTTTGAGCAATTATCCAACGGCTGGCAATGGAATCTTCAGAAATTGTGTATTTAACCGTATGAAGCAATATTTTGTTTACATTTTCCTTTATATGGAGTTAAAATATATAATCATTTGACAAAATATTAACGCTCTTCTCTGCGAAAGAAAAGTCTCTCTGAGTTTCTGAATTTTTATTTGCCATTTTCATTTGTGAAAACGTGTCCTGTGTGTGCAGGAAAATTAACTTTAACAACATGCAGGAAATGTTGCAAATATGTACTTTGGGAATCTCATTTTCAGTATGCTTATATGTTTTGGAGCACACAGATGTTGCAAAATGACATATTTGTTGGCCAAGAATAAAGTGTTACAAGAGCAACGAAAGTATTCAACAAGAAGAATTGCTCTGGTGCTTTGCGGAAACTTATGTACTACATGACGCGAACCCATTTGAATTAAGGACTCGTCAAATAGGCAGTGAATGTTTTTATTTTATTTAGTCTAGATAGACGAAAAGTAAATACATCGCCCAATTTAAGTTTTATGGAAACAAATTTAATTAATTAAAATTAATTTTAAGGATTTTCAACTTTGCTTGATATTAATCACTTTAAATGCTTTTAGAAAATACTAAATTTAAATATATATAAAATATATAATATGTTTTAATTTTTAAAAATTTTACCATTTCTACGATCCATACATTCTTATAAAATATTGTGCAAAATTTTTTTTTTATTAATTAATTAGAAAATTATTACACATACACATACACATTTATATGGCAGCATTTCATCCGCTTGCAGTATTAGTCAAAAGTTTCAAAGACCAAATGAAAAAAAATCATGAATGTAGGTAACGGAGCAGAAAATTCACTTTCGAGACGAATAAACCACAAGTCAACCTCTAGTTAATAGCATTAGACTCATTAGACTTAGTATTACATGTATGTGCTATGAATCGCACGATTGTCGAATCACATGCGACTTGAAAAACGCCAATTTCTTTTGAACGATTTTGAGCGATTGCGACCTCCAGCACACCAATTTTGTGACTTCAAATCGAAAACGCTTTATTTCATGCGATAAGCGATTTCCATCACATGGCCGTTAGACTCATTTTATGAACTTCATTAACTTCCTTTAAAATATTCTCCCAAACAATTGCAAAAAGTTCATCAATGCATTTGTGGGCTTGTTTTATGGTTATGGAGCCCATATTTAAGGAAATGAGAAGGAAGCCCAGTATTTTTTTTTATCTTGGACCAGCACTCAGGGGATGACCGTATATATATGCAATGCATTACGCCGGAACTGAAAACGAGGGGATAGTACAGATTAGGAAAGATGAGAAGATAGACAGTTTTTTATAGCTATTTCAACCTTTTGTACTTCGCCGGCTAATTTTTGCTACAGGGCCGACGAAGGTGGATGCTGTTACTCTCCTTTCAGTACATGATAGTGTCAGTCGCTGCCAATTATGTGCAGTGGCCAGTGACTATGCCTTCATCATTGCAACACAACCACGCACTAATGCTGATTAGAAGAATTTTACACAATATTTCATGACTCAGCGCGGGCTCGAACTCAGGACCTTCCGCTTCATAGTCTCGTGTTCTACTACTTCAGTCAACTTTTGCTAATAACATAAACTAACTTTACCCAAATCACACCAAAAATTTTTAAGACATCATCAGATAGCACTGCGAATCAGGTCACAAATCGCATTATAAGCCATGATGACCTTTAGCACGATTTGTTATTGTTTTATTATTGTTTATGAAAACTTAGCAGTTTATAAAGCACAGGATTTCATTTAATTGTTGTAAAAAGCCTGAATGAATTCAGATTTATTAACCTTTTTGCAAATGCTATCCCTGAAATGCATTTGTTTATTGTTTTTTAGAAACACAGATTAATTACATTCATTAAAATAAAACCTCTCTAGTTGTTTCAAATTAATAAACTGTTATGAAGGAGCCCAATGAGCCTGGATTTTCGCCCACATATGACTAGATCCCAATCGAACGTAATGAAAAGCATAAGCAGTTTTTGCCATATTAGATTTAAATTGTAAATGTTTTAAATAAGTCCCCCCCCCCCCTTCTTTTTTAAACTTACATTTTAAGTTTTATAAATTATATGGGTTTGTTGTTAATGGGCTTTGCGTGTGTCTGCGTATAATTTTATTATTGTTTAATACGATAATAACATCAAATTTAATATAATTTTTATAAGGCTTTATTTTGCAACATTATCGTTGATACAGCAGAAGAAGCGTCTGCTCGTCATCCGAGGTATTCGTCATCATGTGTGGAATGAAAACCTGTTTGTTATCCTTAAAACATGAATGACATAAATGACAGTATTTTCGTTTTTATGTCGTAAAACTGGTAACAAATTCTATTTATTTTTCTCTTGTATTAATAATTTTTTCCTTTTCGTGAATGGCAGAGATTTTTTGTTTGTGTACACGATGCTCATCTTTAATATTTGATGGTGTCTGCTGCCAAGGCATCAAAGAAACACAGCAGAAGCAGCAGCAGGAGCAGGAGCAGCAGCAGTAGCGGTGGATTGTCACTGTTCCAACAAACATTGTGGGGATATGTGAATGAGCAGCCAGCTAGACATACTCAGTCATATGAGTGTGTGTGTGTGTTTGTGTGTGTACATTGATTCATTTAACTTCTTTGTCAAAAAATAAAAATGCTGGAAAACAGCATGAGTAAAGAAAAACAAACTAAAGCAGCAGCCATCAAGGGCGCCAAAATGGCTTCTAACTTTGTTTTAAATGCATTAATTCTTTTTCATTCGAGTTTTAGTTTAATATGGGGACCGTAATGAAATGAAATCGAAGTAGCGTGGGGAGATTGGGACTCCCTTCTCTGAGCCAAAAGGCAGCAAACGAACACAATCAGCTCCAGCTGTTGATGTTCGTTCATTGATTTTTTCCATTATTCCACGTTTTCCACTTGTTCAACACACAGAATTTCAAATGTCTATACATTAAGTTAAGGTTTCGTTTCTTTGCTGTTGATATGCTTTTATAAAATTTATGATTTCATCATGCATTTTGTTTAAATTAATGTTTGTGTAAAACAGCAGCAAGAAGCAAACCATTTTTTTTTTTCTCCTTATTAGAAAATTAGATAAGGACACAGAGACAGACTGACTTTCACTTGTTGAAGTTCTTCACAAAAAATAAAACGTAAAAATACTGTCGTGCTTCATGTTTCCCCAGCTAAAATAAGTCACCAAACATGCACGTATGAAGGTGTCACGGTAGCGATAGTGAAATTCATGCAAAAATATAATTTTTACTTTTTAAAAAATTGTGTTAAAATGTGTTGAAAAATGTGAAATCACGTTACTCGCGATAATGGTTTGAGCTTATTACGTTGTTTTTTTTTTTGTTCTTGTTGCTGCTTTTCGGCGTTAACGAAATTTAATTCTATTTTTTTGTTTTCTTTCAGACATTTTTAAAACAAAAAAGTTTCTGTTATAACAATTTTTAAGTTTTACGCTTTTTAAAAGCTTCTCTATCAGGTTCGTTTGCAGAATCACAGATGAGTTGAACAAAGATAAAAAGAAACAAAGTTTTAATGGCAATAATTTTAGAAAATTTAGGTGCTTAAATTATCCGCCGTAATGGACGTACTGGAATGTAAAGTAATCGTATAAATATTTCTTTTTAAAACACAAACAAACATTTTTGCTATAAATTTTTATGAATATTTTAACAGTTTTTTATGTAAGTTTTGTTTTTATTACAGTTGCTTTTAGCTCGAGTAGGCATCAACAAACCGAAGGGAAAGGTCACACGGTACAAATATAAAACGCAAAACGTCTAAGCAGCAAGTCTGTTGTTTCAATAATTTGCCAATAATGCAATATGTGTGCATTTGGATGCGTGTGTGTGTGTATGTGTGAATGTGTGCAGTAGCACTCAGTGAATTATCTGCCTGGTTTAAAACTGCTTAAGCGAGTAACATTCTCTTCAAAATATATTTCTATAAAATTTAAATCGGGAACTAAAAGCACCAAAAGTTGTCATACTCTCGAAATAACATATAAATAACATTTTAGGAAACAAGGATGATTGCCTCCTGAAAGGCAACATTTCAGACGACAGGCAAAACATTTTTATGGTCAGTTTTAGAAGTGATAACAAACCGCACCGTGAAGTTGTCTTACGAGTAAAAATAAGTAAAAGAAATATTCTTCTGCTTAAGGCGACCATTTGATTTATGCAAACAAGAGTTGAGTTATAATATTTGAGTTTAAATCTGCCTCAATTAACAGCCACCCCAATCTAAACTGGAGCTGAATTGAGAACTAACGCCAGGTATTTGCCAACTTGAAGTCATAAATTTATTTTAAATGTAAAAAACTGTTTTGCTGCTAAAGCATGATGTTCAACGGCCTGCTGCAGGCTTTACTGACTCATAGACAAATTAAACGATTACCGGACTCTTCGAGATTAGAAATAAGCGAAGGAAGTTGTTTTCCACAGAAATCTCCAGCCACATGAGCTTGCATGCCCAAAAAGAGGACAGAGTAGAGACAAATTTTCGGGCGCATGTGTAGCAATTGATTTGGCGTATTTGAAATTCATTTTGCTGATAACATGAATATTATTTCCATTAACGACTGAATTTGTGTGCTCGGTAAGGGAAAGTGTTCGTGATGGCTGTGAATTTCCTTAAATAGACTTATATGCCAAAAGAAAACCGAAATCGGTGTATGAACGAGCAACATCTGACGGTTCAAGTTTTACAATTGATTTCTTTTCCTCGCTCTTAAAACTTTTTCTCTTTGCCAACAATCTTTCTATTTTTATTTTTTATTTTTTGTTACTTTAATTCAGTTTTATTTGAGGGCCTCTTGCTTGTGCTAGATATTATTTATTTAAATTAATTTACATGCCAACACATGTTTGTATTTATGAATACAATTCATAAAATTTACATTAAAGTTGGGGCAATTTTATGCAGAAATAAAATATAATGATTATACGCAGTTGCATAGATTTACTGCAGTGCACACGAGTGAGTGTCTAATTTATTTTAATTATTTGTATTTATGGAGGATACACATGGACAGCATAATGCAACCAGCATTTTTGGCAAATTTTTAAACCAATTTACAAAAATCATGCAGACAGACAGAAAAGTACTGCAACATGTGCCTCTGCGCATTTAGTTTAAATCCTGTACCGATACTCAAACGAACATAAGCACGGTGTCATCGCTGCTTAGTCACAAATCAGTCACTCTTGCAGTTCACTGGTACTTTTTACTTGAGTAGCGAACTACGAGTCCTGTTTGTTTGAGAATCTAAAATCTACCTTAAAAAATAATAAAGGGCTCAATACTTTACTTCTTTGCAGCACAAAAATATGCAAATAAATAATACAATAATTCATTTGAAAATAGGCTGGGTTCTGCTGGGCTTGCTCACAGATAACGAAGCACTTCCGAAATGTTTTGCAAGAACTAAAATCTTTTAAGAAAAGGAGTTCTGTTGGCAGATCGAGACCAGTAGTCAGTTCTTTATAATCATGTAATGACGGATCCACGTTGCTTACCACAGTCATTACTGTTTTCAGGCAAATAACGAGGTTAATTATTCGCACTCATTGCTTCGTGCCCCATTATAAAATCGCAACTTATTACTGAAATTCCTACACAGTTTTCTGACCATGTGCCACATATCTTTTTGTGACGTGTATGCACTCAAATATTACACGTATTGTGGTCATTTCATAATCTTTTTTCCTTCATTTATGTGTGTGTGTGTGTGTGTAAAGGTGTGAATACAATTGCAACAATTTAAAATATTTAATTTCATAATATTTAATTACACTTGCCGGCATAAAATGCTTGGCTACGTCTACAGTATACAACGAGTACATGCACATGCATGTACATACGTGTATGTAATGGGTGCATGTGTGTCACAGCAGCAGCACACCAACCAACATTCACCGGACTGCCAAAGTTAAAACCCAACAAGCGCAAAAACTGACATTTACATATGCACTCTGTTGAGGTTTACACTTGTAACAATTTTAAGTATCCACCTTTTGTGTTTTCCCTACTCGCTCTACTCGTTTCTTTGCCATTCCATCAAGTTTCACTGCTACTTGTTCCACTGCCCCGTGCAACATCATATTAATTGCATACATAAGTAAAAGGATGTTTGCTGTAGTGTGTGTGTGTGTGTGCGAACGTGTGGGAGAGTCTGCACACAACCGTAAAGTCCCTTGAGTGTTAAAACCATTTACAGTAGCTTTAATTTATCCAAAAGCATTCCATTTATTATAATTGTAACATGAACAGGTTACAAGGAACCAACACGCTTTTGGCTCTTGCCTTTTTTTTACTTAAAACCAAAATTTTGTGCGAATGTGTGTGAGTGTGTGCAAGATTTAAAAATGCACAAACACATGACATACAAATTTTATATAAATATTTATTAAGGACGAGGCAACCTTGGCAGACGTTTTATGTGTTCCAATAATTGGCACGAACAAACGTTAGGAAATAATTTATTTACTTTGCAGATCCCACAGCATGCAACCAGTTTTATGAAAATGTGCATCATCTTTGTCAGCCATAATTCCAACAATACAATTCGCTATAGATAATAAAATTTTGACTGAAGATTCCCTGATGATCTGCTTTAACCCCAGTGAATTGCTGATACGAACTGTTTGGAAAACCTTCAAAGAGCACAGAGATTTTTTGTTAAGTTAAAAATTTAATTGTTAAACAACAATTATTAAAAATATAAGATTGCGAGTGCCAGCGTAAAAATAACGAAAGTTGTCAACACTGTGAAGCTATTGTTTTAGCAGGACAATTCCCAAAAATATAAATTTAACTATAAAAAATTCCTTGTCAAAGAAACTTTCAGCAAATTCCAGGAATCAGAAGCCGGCCCCAAACTATATTTTTAGCTGCTATTAGATTACTTTTCAGCCCGGCCTCGTACAAGCAAAGGCCATGCGAACATTGACATAGTGTTTTACATTTAAGAGTCTCTTACCTCTAGTTGGTGCAGGATGGTTTGTTTTCTCGGTCCGGATTTTAAGTTTGGTAAGACACAAAAGGTAACAACAACAAATAATTTGGCTGACATACATTCGCACGAGAACGTGTTTGTGTGTGTAGATTTTTTCGTTTTATATAGCAAGTTTATTTTACATGCAACAGTGCAACAGGTTCAAAAAGTTTTAGTATTCAGATAAATATTTTTTTATTAAAAATTTTATTTTATTTAAATTTTTATTAGCCAGCATTTCGCTCTGCCTCGTAATTTTGCTAAGAAAGGAACTTGCCCCCTCCCTCTCAGTCTTTTTTTAGGGAATTTACAGCAGTTGTTCCTTGTTTTATTGCCCAAGTGTCTGCAAAGATTTTGAAAGCATGAAGGTCTGTGCATCATTTTCGCTTAGATTTTAATACGACTGCTCTGGCAGAGGGAGAAAAATGTATCCCTTTTATGACACGAACGCACACACACACACACACACAAAACCATAAGAAGCAAAATTATTTACCTAATATTTTTTATTCAATTCAGTTTTTTTTTCTTTTCTGCAGATTCTGCCCTAAAAGGCATATTTTTATTCATTTCTTTTGCAAGTTATTATTTACATTTGCTGAATTTTTATTTTGGCATATTTCTTAGGTTTTATTGTGAGCCATTTATTTTATTATTATTTTTCTTTTTTTAATTTTCTACAAAATATCTAATAGTCAAATTTGCAAAATACTCATCTGTATGCACGTGCACAAGACTACAAAATCCATATGAACAACAACATGGGGTTTATTCGCCTGTGCATGAATATATTTTCATTAATTTCAAGTGTCATGTACATATTAGACTTGTATGCATGTGCCTCTCTGTGTGTGTGTGTGTATTTGTGTTTGTTTTCCTGTGTACTTGTGGATTCCGAAATTGCATGCAAATAAATTAATTCTCGTAATAGAAAAATAAGGAAAAAACTTGTGTGAGATTTTACAAATTCTAATTGTTTTAAATGTAGGTTAAATTGTCTACACAAAAACGGATGAATGTGTGTTATAAATTGCACAGTAACAAATAAATTTAAAACTGAAATTTCACATCTGTTGGAATGTTCTTTTAAAATCAAAAGTACTATTTAGTATCGAGAGCCTGCTGCTCCCAATACTCGATGCAATAGTTTCCAGATTAAATTCTTCTTTAAAAACAGGAATTTCTTCACAATTTGAAAAATCAATTGCCAGTTATGAAAGATTCAATCATTTTAGAAAATAATAAATAGAACTTGATTTTATTTATTTGTTTGAGATTTTGGTGCAATAACTAATAAAATTTTGTAGGTCAAATTTTAAACAACTAAAATTTATTAGGAGACTGAAAATACTATTGTTTCAAACAGCCACGTCTTCCACGATTTTGTTTTTCTCCCACTGTATTTTGCATAAATACATCTGACCATAATGTGGTAAGTTTGAATAGATATTTGTTTTTGTTTTGCCGGATTTTTTCAATAACAACAATCTGCATTTGTGCCACAATTGTCAAATAGTGTTTTAATTTGTACTGACAGCGCTGTCACTTGCAAATTGTGTTTATGCATGTAAAAGTCTATGGCAATAATGCTTTTGTTCGCACAATAATAAATTTTATCTAATTAAACGATTTTTTTTGTTGTGGCTTTAAGTAATTCGAAAAATTAAAACACTTGAAGTAAATGGTTGTGTGTGTGCGTGTGTGTCTCAGTCAATAATGTGGGCTTTTGGATTCTGATATTTATTTCATTTTTACTAACAGCCAACCAGCAATCAAATCAGATCAACAAAGCCAATCAATATTGTAATGAATCAAACGAAATCTTGTATTTTGAAGCTTAACATCTAAACTAACTTATTTTAGGCTCCCACTTATGAGCTGTTAGTTACTTACGAGTAGTTTTCTAAGTAGGGGTGCACAATTACACAGTGTGCAAATGTTTTACATGCTTCTGTGCATTAACGTATAAAAATAAGCAAGTAAAGTAGTGTGTAAAGTACTTGTGAACACCAACAGCACAGCAGTAGCCAGTCAGTCAGTGCTTGAGTTTTTTCTTCTTCTTTAGTTCTGCACAGTGGATTCATAAATTTAAGGTGTAGCAAAGAGGGGCAGTTTTGCAGGATCATGAACACTGCAAGGACCTTCTTAAATAACTTTTTATGTTGAACTACTCTATTTATGTGCGAGTACATGTTCATGCAGCCAAAAAAACCAAAAAAAGAAATGAACTACTTTAGCACCTTAGACATTCAAAGGTTGTCAAGTGTTTTTTCTTGGCATCATCATCAACACCGTAGTCATCTCGGTTTAAGTTTAACAAGAGTCTCGCGGCAAAGAGAAAGACAGAATCACACGTGTTGGTTTACGAATGTGAAAGCAAATACACTGTTTCTACATTATTTCTTTGCCCATTTCTTCTTTACTTCTTGCTGATGATGATGTAAACGTTGATGTGATTTGAGAGGACCACGTTTTCCATTTAAACTTTAACAAAAATAATATCACAAAAAAAAAATTGTTCATAAACAACATTAAAACGTATGGATTTTTTAAGAATGGAAAAAAAAAGTTCGTATATAATATGCGGCAGATGAAGTCAAATCAATAGATGCTTAGCTGTCTGTCTGTCTGTCTGCTGTTCGCACCATAAATAAAGTTGGCAACATAAATAACATTAACGATGCAATATTTATGCTAAAGTGAACGCTTTTTCTACTCTTCTTTATTCCAGTCATCAGTTTTAAAATTGTAAATGGCGGAGGAATGTGCGTTGGCTTTAATGCAGAATAGTAAAATAGAAGAACTTGTAAATAAATAACAGCAGTCTGACATGTTTTTTGCCTTTTTTGGGATTGTCTTATCTGTTCCTTAAATCTGAGAAGCGATTCTTACCAACATTTACACCGAAACACATGTTGGCCATAAAACTTATACCACTCACACTTTCTGCCAAATACGCACACACACACACTCATACACAGTAATATAAATTCATAGTGAGTGTGATAATGTCATTTGGTAGCAGTTTGCTTTATAACTATTTGATATTGACTGAGTTTCTTTATTTGACTCGTGTTTTTCACATTTCTTTTTTTTTTTGTTCATCACACGATACATTATATGGACTCTATTGGATTATATTTTGTCCTTGTCAGGAGTTTTTGGTATTTTTTTGTTGCAGTTAGTTTTGTATGACATTTGTTTGACGTCAACATGGCCAACATTTGAAAAAGGTATTTCGGGAACGAGCAAACATTGTGAATAGAGTAGCAGGCGAGCTGCATTGTGTCAAATAGCATATCAATAAAATGTTATATTATATTTTATGTACATGTATGGAAGTAAATTAAAAAAACATGTTAATTTTGTTCTATTCACTTACAACTGATGGATGATGTCGTCACATGTATTTTCTTAACTTCAGAATTAAATAAATTTTGGCCAACACGCAACAATTTTTAGAGCAAAAATTATCATGAAAATAGGATTCTCAATAAATTTATTATGTTATATGGTGTTCAGACATACGCCTTAATTGAGTTTATCGCAATTAACAGCATTATTGAGCGCAATTACCCATACAAAATTTTAATTAGCCAATTGATCAATTAACGCTTAATTGTCTATAAAATTGAGCAAGGTCTAAAATGCAGCACTGTAAAAGTTTGTTTAGTGAGCACCGTAATGCCTACTGAACAAACTTTATGAAATTTGACAACTCATATGTAAACAAATTCACAGAAAAAAACGGCGAGTCAAGTTGAGGGTGAGTTTTTAAAATAAAATTATTTAATTAACAATTAAAACAAATGAAAAATAAAAAATTTATTTCGTACAAGAACAGGTCCAAAGGCAAAAAGAAAGCGCATTTTATGGAACGACGTCAGTGAAGCAGCAATGTAAACAACACCTTTTGTCAGCTGCTGTCAAACGCTAATTAAGTTAGCTACATATATTAAGTAATTGTGAACGCTTTTCAATTAACTTATTATTGACTCAATTAAAAAAATTCATGTCTGAACACTATGTTACATATTGTCACATTAATTTTATAATTAATTTTTTAAACAGAAGATATTTTTGCATACAAAAAATTATTTCATTATATCGCTCCTTTATTGCAACAAAGTCATATCTCAAAAAATCAAAATTTTTAGTTATTTAAACAAAAGTGTTCTCTCATACCGGCTGCATATTTAAAGCAAAAGTTCAGCATTACAACTCAAGCCGAACCGAGGTTATAGCAAAATATATTTTTTGCTCTCGTATCTGAAAGCGTACATTTTAAAAACTTTAATCGCATTTTTCTTAGTTTGACTTTTTTTGAGATAACACTACGTTGCAATAAAGGAGCGCTATATTAAACGTGTTGAACAAATATTTTTTTATATAAAAACCCTGCAGGAGAACGAACTAGTATCAAATTAGTATTGCACTAGTACAAAAATCACCAGTACTAGTTCCCAACTGTGAACTTCCTTATACCATGTTCATGCTCAAATTAACATTGAGTGTGTTTGGAAAATTACTAGTACAATTGGTACTACATGGATACTAGTATAATCAGTTCTGCATTAAGAACTGGTTCATATATAAAAAAATCCCTAAATTTATTGGTTTTTTATACTCAATGAAATTTGTTAAGTCTTTGTCTTCACAAGCAATTTTTGGTTCATCAATTCTTAGTTTATAAGAGGAAATGGAAAGTTCCTCTTATTTGTTTTTAAAATGTCATTTTTTTAACACACAAGAAAACTGCGGCTTAATTACATAAATTATCGAATAAATAAACTGATATGTAGGTGGGAACGTCTTCTAATACTATTCTTTGTTTCAAATTTGAATTTGTTTAAAAATTGTAACAATTAAAAATAAAATAAATGAAAATGAGAATTAGCAATTCGCTTTAAAACATTATCAAAAAGTAATATGAACAAGTCAAATCAGTCTACAAATGAACTACTTGAAGTACTAGTACTTTTCTGTATATGTCTAATCACCTTTTGAACTAGTGCTTTCTATACTAGTAATCGTACCAGTAGCTTAAAGACAATTAACGCTTACCCTCCTGCAGGGAATAATCACACTTAAAAAATTGTTATTAAAGTGATATCAAATGGTTAAAAGTGGCAAGAAATCATACTCAAATGAAATAAATTCAAAAGTACAAGCCAATATATTTCCCCAGCCTCTTGGTTGCAACATTCCTTGTCTAACGACTTTGCCAATACTTTCAAAGCCATTGAAAACAGATATAAAAGAAATAAAAACAGACGTTTATACTGCGAACAGATTTTATTTAATTTGATCGTATTTTGCTGTTTCGAAATGTTTTTGCAATATGTAATTACAAAGCAAAAGAAAGTGTCCAGCTGTTGCAGTATCATGCAAATTGGCTAATTACAATAACAAAAGAAAATACTTTGGCGACGAGTTTCTGTTTTTTTTTTTTTTGCCTTGTCATGTCTTTTTAGGCGAAAGTTAGAGGAAAGGCAGAGAAAAGAAAATAAATTTCAAATAAAACGATTGATTTGATTAACAATTTTATTTACTTGACAGCTTAAGTGATAAGCAATAAATTCAAGTAGACTGAATTCAATTATTTGTTACGGATGATAAACATTTACATCTTAATTAGATCGGAGTGATTGCACACAAAACAACGCAGACTATTTTAAAAATGTCTCTTTGGTTGCTTTAAAAACATGAATGAAATGCAGTAATTTTAATTTAAAAAAAGTGGTTGCCAACAGCTATACACAAAAATCGCGCTGCTTATTCTTTAAATACTGATTTTTAAAATCACATTGGAATGTCTCTTACTAATTTGCCACATTTAGAAAATCATAATTCTTTTAAATTTTCATAAACATCTACTTTCAACATTTTCGTCTAGAAATTTCTTTTTCTATTGACTTTTTACTATTTTTCTTAACGAAAACTAGTTTTCCTTTTCCTTTTTTAAATAAAAAACTTGACGTGAATTAATTAGTTGCAAGTAGAATTCTACAAATGAAAAATTATGGGCCCAGGTATTTTTAGAATAAAACTACACACACGTTCTGTAGCACCAGACAGATGAAGTTTGATAATGAACTTCACACACACACACACAAGTTGTGTGAAAGCAAGATAAGTATTTTTATTTAATTTCATTAAAAATATATGCACACACACACATACACTTTTCCATATTGAGTGCTGAAGAAAGTCAAATAAAAATTAATATTCAAAGACGCAACAATTACGTAACCAATTTAGATTGAATTTTAATTTTTATTTTTCCATGAACAGGTTGTAAATGCATGAAAAAGGTCAGCAGCAAGAGGAGTTTTTGTGAAAACCACAAATTCAATAAAAAAAAAGTTTCATAGTTTACAACAATTGACAAGGTTATTGGGAATATTTTTAAAATAAATTATTTTCAATTACAAAGTTTTTGTCAATCACATTAGCATAATCTTCCTGGCGCTATGAATAAGCAGATTTTAAAATCACATTAAAACAAACGTGATTTGTTTTCGATAGTTTTCAACTCATTTGAAATTTTGGAAACAAATAAATGGTTTCCGTTGTTCCTTGAAATATTTATCATGGCTTTCTGAATACAGCGTTATGAATTTCAGACTGCAATCTTAATTTAATATAAATATGCAAATAAGGCCAACTTAACAAACAGTTTTTTTTTAAAATAATTTTATCAAGAGATATTCTAAAATTAAAAAATAGTGCCAACTTTAGATCAAATGAAATTTAAGTTCCATCAGCAGGAGAACGTCATACTACGCAAGAGCGTGGAATTATTGTGTCGGTTTTTCTGACCAATAATCGCTCAGTGGTGTTAGCGCAGCGTGAATTTCGATTTCCTAATTGTGTCGCGAAATCTGGAAAAATATTCCGCCACTTAGCGGCTAGACTCAAACAAACTGGATATACAAAAGACAATACAGGACACGGCTGCCAACGGACTGGCCGTTCTGTCGACAATTAAGCAGATGTGGCTGTGAAAAAGAAGAAACATCAAGCAGATCGCATGCCAGTCAATTGGGTATAAACAGGCGGACCAACAGCGAATTTTAGTGAAAGTGAACACAATGAAGCACTGAGTGAGTGGTGATCGTCACACGTCTGAGAAAAACTGTCCTCAGTCTCAACAACGAAAATAAGGACGTTTTGAGTCGAAAATCGCCACGAAAGAGGAAATGGATTTCCATTTAAGTTTTTGGATCAATAAGAAAAATTTTCGTTGGGGCACGATAGCCCGGAAGTATTAATCAGGAAATATTTGTTTGAGGACGGCATCGGCAAGGACGTTGCCACGAATACTACAGGCCAGGGCTTCTTACTACCGATATTGAATGGGAAGGGCTTGGTGAACCTCTCGTTTTAGCGATTTGGCATAATCCTAAAATCGCCTAATTTAACTATACCCGACCTTTTTCTTTGTAATCGGGATTTTAAGCAAACAAACCCTGGACAAACGCAGAGAATATTCGACAGGAAAGTGAACAGGCATCGCAGGAAATCTTGCAAATTCATGAAAGTGGGAGAAAAAAGGCACATGGCGGCATTTTATATTTATTTGCTTTAACTCATGTAATTCGCGGGAGCTCATTTATGCAAAAACTATTTGGAGCCTTTATTAAAACCTATTCCAACTTGTAGCACTACATGTTGTATCCTATTTTTTTTTCTACTTTAAATATTTTCGCTGAAAAAAAAGAGTTCTGGGATTAAAGGAAAAATTATATAAATAAATAAGAGTTGTGTAAGCCCAGTATTGCCTTAATTGCACAACAGAATTGTTTCATTTAACTGGCATTTTATACAACTTCGCTTTGCCAACTCAACACTGATGTGTGAAATAATTTTTAATTTGTCTCCTACATCAGCTCCTGTTTCAATTTCTCTGTTTTCTCTGCTGCTTTAAATCTCTTTTACCTTGGAATTAACAAGGAAAAAATAATGAAACAGTAAAACAACATTTACTATTCTTAAAATTTCCTTTTTCCCAGATTGCAGTTTCCATGTTTTAAAATATATTTTTTGAATATTATTTAGTAAAATTGTTATTCAAAAACAAAATTGGATAATTAATTTTACTTCAACCTGTATAAAAAAAATCGATGGAAAAGAAACCTATGAGATATTAAATTATTTTCCAATTTTGACTGTTGCATACTGTCCTCATTAGGGTGGTCGTTAAAAATTAAATTTCTTGAGGCGCCCCCTAAAAAACTTTTTTTTGATGAAAAAACACTGGAAAAATTTTTTATAATTTTTTAAGTCAAGACAACATGTGCCTTAAGAAGATTCAAGTTATACATGAATAACTAACTTATACAGACGTATAAAAAAGTCACTTGAATCGTCTTGAGGCACGTGTTGTCTTGACTTAAAAATATTATAAAAAAATGTTCCAGTGCTTTTTCATCAAAAGAAAGGTCCTCATTCTTCGAAGTGTTTTTTTTATTTTATTTTATTTCATTTTTTTATCTTGAACCGGCACTAATTGGGTGACCCCTACATTGCGTATGTGCATTGCGCCGGAACTAGAAAGGAGAGGATAGTAGTGAGGGGACAGATGAAGAAAGATGAGAAGACGGAGAATTTTTTGTAAGTATCTCAACCTTTTCTTCGCCGGCTAATTTTTTGCTACAGGACCGACGAAGGAGGGTGCTGCTGTTCCTCTGCTTTTTAGCACATGATCGTGTCAGTCACCGCCCATTATGTTCAGTGACCAGTGCTATGCCTGTAACGACACTCTCTGGCTGGTAGCTGGGGTAAGCTCAGCGGAGTCCAGTGTCGGGTCACATAAATTTATGAACAACACAAAGTCAAAGATTTTGTTTTAGTTCTTTATTAAAAATGGATGTTCACAATCCTTATACTAATTTCTTAAGCCTATAGCTAGTAGTTTTGTTCCCTGTGCTACTGAATGTCGCAGACTTTTGGGCTAGTGCCGGTATGATAGTAGTCGTGGGCTATCTTGCTCCTATTGGTCAGAGTCACCTTGGATCAGCAACCTGAGTTCCAATGGTATCCTCTGCCCACCCTAGCTATTCCTAATCCAAGGCCTACAAGCGGAGTTCGCGGCCTAGGAGAGATATTGAATCAGCAACCTGGATTCCAATATCTTTCCACGCTATGGTTTGGTACGAATTATATTGGAATAGCAACCTGGTTCCAATATGTGTTCTTACCAGAACGGGCGCTGCACACAAACTCTTTCTACACTAACTAACCTTGGATCTATAGACGGAGTTCACTGCCTAGGAGAGATATTGAATCAGCAACCTGGATTCCAATATCTTTCCACGCTATGGTTTGGTACGAATTATATTGGAATAGCAACCTGGTTCCAATATATGTTCTTACCAGAACGAGCGCTGCACACAAACTCTCTTTACCCTAACTAACCTTGGATCTATAGACGGAGTTCACTGCCTAGGAGAGATATTGAATCAGCAACCTGGATTCCAATATCTTTCCACGCTATGGTTTGGTACGAATTATATTGGAATAGCAACCTGGTTCCAATATATGTTCTTACCAGAACGAGCGCTGCACACAAACTCTCTATCTACACTAACTACGACTACACTAACTACAACTACACTAAGGCCTACAGGCGGAGTTCACTGCCTAGGAGAGATATTGAATCAGCAACCTGGAATCCAATATCTTTCCACGCTATGGTTTGGTAGGAATTATATTAGAATAGCAACCTGGTTCTAATATTGGTTCTTACCAGCACGAGCGCTGCACGCAAACTAAACTTATCTTTGCAATGACTCGCCTTTTATACCTTTGTCTGCCATGCAAAACAATACACAATCATACGTACACACGTATGCCTATTCGGTGTGTGTTGTGTCTGTTTTCTTAACAGCGCACAACCATACACAGTCACACGAACACGAGTATGCATATTCGATGTGTGTTGTGTTTGTTTTCTTACTAGCGACCCTACATGATGGTAGGTATCAGTGTTGGGTGACAACAGGGATAAAACCAAATTCGGTACCAACAATGTAAATAATGATGATAATAATACAAAATAACAATTCTTCTTAATCTAATAAAATAACAAGGCAATTCATTACATAACAGCTTAAAAGGTACTCCAGCGTTGTGGACCAAAACGAGCGGGTCGACTTTGGTCGTCACAATACTCTCCTTCGTCCGGGGGGGGCTTGATGTGGGGTGTTGAGTCACAATATCCCGTTTTGGTGTGTTGATTGCTGGAACACTGCTGGTGGTGTTTTTGGTTTCTTTTCGTTCGCGATAACCAACCTACGATGACTGGGAGCAGAACAAAATGTTTAATTAATAGGCGGGGTATGGCAATGTATTGATGTTAGTACGCTATTATTCTACAAAAGGTTTTAATTCGCCAAGGTGCGCCGTGCGGGTTTCGCCACTCTCTACCCTACTCAGTCTAACTATGACAGGGGACACAAAACCTATAACGGTGTACGGGCCACCAAATTTTGGTGCCAACTTTGCTGTGAAATTGTCTATCGCTTTTGACATAGGGTGCTGCCGTACAAGGACAAGGTCCCCAATTTGCGGTTGCCATTGTCGCCGGCGTAAGTTGTACTGGTGACTTTGCTTCTGCGATGCTATTGCCATATTCCTCCGTACAATGGTGAAAATTTCCTGTAACTCGCTGGCTCGTTCCTCCGGACTCGTGTTTCGTGACCCCGTCCCGATAGTTACTTGATCGTATAAGGCTTTTGGCAGCCTTGGTTCCCGGCCTTGGGTTAGGAAGGCTGGGCTATAACCTGTGGTCTCAGAGACACTGCTGTTGACCGCTAGCATTATTTCTGGAAGCAGATCGTCCCAGTCGTTATGTCTTTGTTTCGTATACTGGGCGATGATTGTTTTTATCGTCCGATTAGCGCGTTCCGTCGGATTCTCTTGCGGGGTATACGGTGCCGTGAACTGTTGGCTTACTCCAGCCTCCGCCAGATATTTCTGTACCAGCCGTGCGGTGAATTGAGTGCCATTGTCGCTATGGAAGACCTTTGGCACTCCGAATCTAGCTACGATCCTTTCTCGCAATGCCTTGACTACTCCTTCGGCTGTGGCCTTCCTCATGGGGACGAGTTCGCACCACTTGGAAAATTTGTCAAACAATACTAATATCATCGTGTGGCCGTGTTTTGTTCTGGGCAATGGGCCGATGAAGTCCGCACACAAGAATGACCATGGCTCTTCTGGAATTTGGGTCAACATTTGTCCTGCCGGTTTTTGTTGTGAGACTTTGTATCGCTGGCACACCTCGCAGCGTCGCACGTACCTACAGACATCTCGGGCCATTCCGGGCCAGTAGTAGCGGCTGGCGATTTTATGCAGCGTCTTCCTGACTCCCAAGTGTCCCCCAGCAAGTTGGTCGTGAGCCTCTTCTAGTACTTTCGGTCTTAGGTGACTTGCCACACACAGCTTCCAGGGAGTTGCGTCGTCGTTGTTCACTTCTCTACGGGTGTGCCGGTATAGCTGTGAATTGACGATGGAGTAGTCAGTGAACTCTTCTGGCCGTTGTCGGACTGCCGCCATTTTGCCCTTGAGCCACTTACAGGTGAACTGGGATGGGGTTGTTTGAGCCAGGTTGACTTCTTCTAGCGGCTGCCGCGGCAGTGCATCGGCTACTGCGTTCTGCTTCCCCTTGCGATAGAGGATGTTGAATTTATTCTGCTGGAGTTCCATAGCACGAAATCTTTCAATTCTTTCCTGGGGGCTAAGTATCATAGCACTGCGTAGGACAGCCTCACGCGGCTGGGGGCTAAGCGTCATAGCACTGCGTCGGACAGCCTTGCGCCGGCGTGCTGACCTGGCTATAATCGGACTTACCTTCTTCTCTGCCTCGGCTACGTTGAATCTGGCTTCTGCTATCAGTCCGGCACAGGTAACGGTGGTGTTGAACGCTTTCAGGAAATCTACCCCAAGTATCAAGGGTTCCGTGGCAGCATCCATTAGGAGAAAGTCATGCTTGGCGGTGCGGTTACCCAAGGTTACATGACATCTTACTGCTTCCGAGATGCTGGTTTTGGCCCCGTCGGCCAACAGGACATCAATTTCTACCGCCAAATACTTCGGTTGGGCGAGCAGTGTTGTTACCAGACTTGGTGCTATGAAGCTGCGTGTAGCTCCCGTATCCACAACGGCGGTGAGCCTGTGGTTTTCGACCTTGAGGACGGCTTTTAGTTTGTCTTCTTCCCAGGTGAGGTGGGTGGTGCCTGTTCTGCTCCCGGCTGTTTGCATTTCGCAATGTTTTTGGCGAACGGAACAGTTCATCGTGCGATGTTGTTCCCCTCGGCTGTGGGTTGAAGGGGTCGGGATGCTCTCCATGTCGGCTGCCAGGGCGATGAGGTCATCTAGGGTAGCGAAATCTTTCCGACGGATGTACCATTGATAGTCGGCATGAGCATTGCGGAAGATGCGCTCTAGCTTTTGTTCGGCGGACAGCTCTGCGTGCCGCATCAGATCTTGTAATGATAATACGTAGTCCTTAAAGACTTCTCGTGGCCTTTGGACTCGTTTTCTGATCTCGTCGTCGAGTTTCTCAAAGTACCGAGGTGGCAGGAAAAAGTCGTAGAAATTTTTCTTGAAGTCCGACCACCGTTCCCACTGCTTATTGTTGTTTCTGAACCAAACGAGCGCACGGTCGCGGAGGAGTTCAGACATGACTCGTACTATATGGTTTACATCGATGCCATACAGATTGGCCAGCTCTTCCACCCGTTCGATGAATCCCAGCGGGTCCTTTCCACCGTCGTAGCGTAGGCCCCACTTTCGTACAAGTTCTATGTCGGCGAGGCGTGTTTCGGCGGCTGGCAGACCCGGCGAAGAGTATTTGGGCGCCAGCACTTCTGTTGTTATCGAGGTGGCGGGTATTTTATCATCTTCGATGTCTTGCAGGGGCTGCCGAATGCTCAACGTGGCTTCGTGTCTGGCCTGCCATTCGAGGAGATTTTTAGTTTTTTCGTCCCCGTGGTCTAGGGTTAGATATTTCGCTAATCGTTTGCGAAGTTCTTCTACTGTGCCTACGGTGTTCTGTTCGCATTGAGCTAGATAACCCATTAGCTCCTCCTTCTTCAGGGAGTAGACCCAAGTAGTCTTCAGCATGGTGTCAATGTTTGCGCGTAATTATATTTAGAACAAATTTTCTTAATTAAATAATGTAGATTTTTATAACTATTTTTTTTTCCTTCGTGATTATTATTTCAAGTTTTTCCTTTCTAAGGAAAACAATATTTGATCTTGTTGTGGACAAGAGTCCCTGCTCGGGCGCCAATGTAACGACACTCTCTGGCTGGTAGCTGGGGTAAGCTCAGCGGAGTCCAGTGTCGGGTCACATAAATTTATGAACAACACAAAGTCAAAGATTTTGTTTTAGTTCTTTATTAAAAATGGATGTTCACAATCCTTATACTAATTTCTTAAGCCTATAGCTAGTAGTTTTGTTCCCTGTGCTACTGAATGTCGCAGACTTTTGGGCTAGTGCCGGTATGATAGTAGTCGTGGGCTATCTTGCTCCTATTGGTCAGAGTCACCTTGGATCAGCAACCTGAGTTCCAATGGTATCCTCTGCCCACCCTAGCTATTCCTAATCCAAGGCCTACAAGCGGAGTTCGCGGCCTAGGAGAGATATTGAATCAGCAACCTGGATTCCAATATCTTTCCACGCTATGGTTTGGTACGAATTATATTGGAATAGCAACCTGGTTCCAATATGTGTTCTTACCAGAACGGGCGCTGCACACAAACTCTTTCTACACTAACTAACCTTGGATCTATAGACGGAGTTCACTGCCTAGGAGAGATATTGAATCAGCAACCTGGATTCCAATATCTTTCCACGCTATGGTTTGGTACGAATTATATTGGAATAGCAACCTGGTTCCAATATATGTTCTTACCAGAACGAGCGCTGCACACAAACTCTCTTTACCCTAACTAACCTTGGATCTATAGACGGAGTTCACTGCCTAGGAGAGATATTGAATCAGCAACCTGGATTCCAATATCTTTCCACGCTATGGTTTGGTACGAATTATATTGGAATAGCAACCTGGTTCCAATATATGTTCTTACCAGAACGAGCGCTGCACACAAACTCTCTATCTACACTAACTACGACTACACTAACTACAACTACACTAAGGCCTACAGGCGGAGTTCACTGCCTAGGAGAGATATTGAATCAGCAACCTGGAATCCAATATCTTTCCACGCTATGGTTTGGTAGGAATTATATTAGAATAGCAACCTGGTTCTAATATTGGTTCTTACCAGCACGAGCGCTGCACGCAAACTAAACTTATCTTTGCAATGACTCGCCTTTTATACCTTTGTCTGCCATGCAAAACAATACACAATCATACGTACACACGTATGCCTATTCGGTGTGTGTTGTGTCTGTTTTCTTAACAGCGCACAACCATACACAGTCACACGAACACGAGTATGCATATTCGATGTGTGTTGTGTTTGTTTTCTTACTAGCGACCCTACATGATGGTAGGTATCAGTGTTGGGTGACAACAGGGATAAAACCAAATTCGGTACCAACAATGTAAATAATGATGATAATAATACAAAATAACAATTCTTCTTAATCTAATAAAATAACAAGGCAATTCATTACATAACAGCTTAAAAGGTACTCCAGCGTTGTGGACCAAAACGAGCGGGTCGACTTTGGTCGTCACATGCCTTCATCATTGAAACAGGCTGGCAACAACTAACACAATCATGCACTAAAGCTGATCAGAAGAATCCGACACAATATTAATGACTAAGCGCAGGGTTGACCTCAGGACCCTTCGCTTCATAGTTTCGTGTTCTACTAATTCAGCCAACAGGATGTTAGTTAAAAAAGCGAAACTTATTGTAAATCGCATTGTGCTGCATGTCTGTCGATCTCTTTCCAAGGAGGCCTCTACTAACGGTCCACAATTGAAGACTCCAAACTTGCATTGTGGCCTTTGTTACTTAAATAAAGCCCGCCTTCCCACTTGTGCAGACCCCGTTACAGGATTGAAATTACTTGTGAAATAACAAGGACTTTATATTATTATTTTTTAAATGCATTATGTAAAATCTAACATAAGAAATCTACTAATTCAGCTTTTCACATAATCATTTTTAGCAAAAACCATTAAAGGACACCATAAGAACGGTGCGATTTCATGAATATTGCGATTATGCCAGCCATCTTTTGTTGCAATGTGAATATAATAAGTTTGCCAGCAGTTCAGTCGCAGTGATTACTTCACAGACAGACCGCAGAGACAAAGGAATGATGAAATGGGCGTAGGATAAGTATTAGGGACATTCATGTGTTTTTTATACATTTCAGTTTTTTTAAAATGTAGGAGTTTAGTAGCAGACTGGTTACCAAATGCCTCGCTTTATGTTGCAAGTGAATGTGTTTGAGTGTTTGGTTCGTTTGTGCGTTCGTTGGTTGTATTTATTGAACAAACACAAAAAGCTACTTAAACAAATGCAGGATAATCCTCTTCGGTTCTTTCATTGCTTTTAGCAGGAAAAAAGGAAATCTGGAGAGAAAAAAATCAGAAAAACTACAGTCTGAAAAGGACATGTGTAAAGGAGTTTAAATACTCAGCAGCACAAGAAGAAAATAAAAAATAAATAACAAAAAGACAGAAGGACTTGTGTAGAGGATTTAGTTAAATGAAGTAAAATGTCAAAATGTACGGCATGTCTTCTTTTTTTGTTTTTTTTTTATTTGGAGATTTTAGTTTCAATTCGTTACTTTTCTGATGCCATTTCGATTTTTTGCTGGAATTTTATTTCTGGAGAAATTTTTAAGTACTTTCTGCACAAGTTTATAATTCCCTCTTTTTTGCATATAGCATTTTTCCCAATGAGCGTCTGTACAGGAGTGTGTAATTGTTCGGGGCATGTGAGTGCATGTGTTTCTAATATTGATGAAGTGTTGCCTCTCGTAATGTTATGCAACCAAGTGTCCTTATGTGCAAAGAGTGGGCTTGTGTGCGTGGGTGTGTGTGTGTGTGTAAGTAAATGGAGTTTGTTTTTAATATACTTATGTACTTAAATATTCTTATCATCAACGAAGAGTTAACTAAAATACTTTTACACCCTCATGCACTTCAAAACTCACATTGACAACGAGCAGACGGTTAGCAGAAAGTCAGACTTACTTACACACACGTTGTGTTTGCTGTCGTGCAATTCCAGCAATTTCATATAAAACTAAGCAAAAACTATGAATATTTTTTGTGTTCACTACTGCTGCACTTGCAACAATGAGCAAATAAATTAATGGGTGCATTGTAATTTTCTTGCATTTTGTTTTTTGTCATGTTGCAAGGATGTACTTGTAAGTGTGTCCGTACGTAAATCGAAGTTTTACCATTCGAGTCAATTTTATTCGAATATTGATTTTTTTTTATTTTTCGTGCTATTCTTGGCCTAATTTGATACCAGTCTTGATCGCAGGAAATGTGTTTGTTTTTTCCCCCTCTTACATGGCCGGTAGTGTTTGGAAACAGAAAATGGATCAGTTCTTTTTTAAATTCCTTTAAGAAGTAACAGCCTATCCCACAAGCCACAAGATCTCGTTTTGCCGCATAATTTCATTTAAAACAAAAGCAAAATAGAAATCATGGGGCAGGGGCAGTTAGAATTAAATTAATATTTCAGCAAATTTTATTTTAGAAAATTCTATTGAAATATTCTGTCATTTAGTTGTTAGAATAAGCGAATGAAAGTTAAAAGAATTACTATTTATTACATGCAATACAAATTATAAATTACGAGGCCAGATCGATATGAATTTTCCATCTCTTAACTGAGAACGCAACACTACAGCTGCTGGCAAAATGTCAACAAGTGGCAGCTATTGATAGCAGACTATCACACAATGAAATTTGAGTGCTTATCAAGCATTATGTTTTCAGAAATTCCAGTGCAACACTGCAATATCAATTTCAAAGGCAAGAAAGATTTACTGAATTTCATTGTGGCCTTAAAAGCACGGAAATGTCGAGCGTTTTGGTCTCTGCATATTGAAGTCTCTATACTCGAATTTAAAGAAAAAATGCTCAAATGATAACGGCCGTTCGGATATTGAAAGTGAGTGAGATTTGGCACGGAGTGCCTGTTGCCTGACTCCAAACCTGAAGAAATGGCCGGTGAAAACAAATTTAACTTCAACAATAAAATAATCTCACTAAGAAATATCTATTTCGATGACCTCCACAAGTTCTTTCTTTTTCTCTTTTGAGAATAAGAAAATTGGAAAAATGTGTATAAGAGATTTTGTAGAAAAATTAAATGGTTTTGTTCTTTGAGAAATCCACGGACGAGTAAGCACTAACGTATCATTCGATTAGTTCTAAACTCGAATAATTGACAACTCCTTAGGCATGCAATTGTTGATCATTATGTAAATGATGATGGTGACAATGGTTATTTATTTATGTGAGTGTGTGTGTGTGCATGTCTGTTACGCCCGCCCGCCTCTCTTTAGTTACACAAACACATGTCTCTTGTTTAGTTGTTATTTAATTTTTATTGCAACACAACAGCAAATAATTTTAATAGGTTTATGTTTCGTGTTGGAAGTTTGTCACACACAATACGCTCCTAAACTCTTTGGAGAAGTTCTTTCTTTTTCTTTAATTTATGTGATTTTCGAAAGCAATAAATTTTAATTTGAGACAGAGAAATAAAATCTATTAAACACAATTTTAACGAGTTGTCTGTCTTGTGTGCACACGCATACGCAAACATAAAATTTACAACGACGTCTAATCCTTAAATGTTCTTTTATGTAAATGTTTATTTATTTTTATTTGTTTAATTTTATATTTCTTTAAATGTCAAGAGAATTGAGGAGTGATGGGAAAACAGCTCTGTAGTGTAATTTATTTTTCGTAAAATGTAGCTCAAATGTTAGGAAAGGGGTAAATACTAGGAAGCTTTCAAAGCAAATAAATAATTAAATTAATAACAAAAAACAACATATAAAAATTGACTTTCAAACAGCAGTTTCTTTTATTCCAAATTTAAAGAAAAAAGCCTTTGAAAATATTAATCTGCCGATAGTTTACATGAGATACAAAGAAAACCAACCAGAATTTTCAAATAACAAGAAAATAAAATAAAAAATTTTTGTTGAAAGCTTTTGCCTGAATTCTTTGACTTGTTGCATAACACAGATTTCCTGAGAAATGCCAACGTTTTTAAATCATGTAATGCAGAAAACCAAATTAATGCTGGCTCTTTTCGGTCAAGCGACAAGGTCAAAATTTAAACCAATTTTAGAGCCTCAGCAACCACCAAACATTTTTCGAACAGCACTCAGCCACAAAAATACATGAGAACTAACAAACAGGCCGGCAAGCGAACCAAACAAATATTCTAAACAAACAAACAATAAAACATTTTATAAATGCGGCCTTGTGTTTAGGCCACTATCAAAAGCAGAGCATCAATTGTTCAACAACAATTATTTCAACGCATCAACAAAAGCCAAGAGAAGCCTCAGTGTGGTCACTTGTTTGCTCGGCTTTGCCCATGAAGCAGCAGACTACAGACTACGAAAATGACTGATAGACTGTAAGAAGTCAAAGAAAACACACCATATGGCAGCGGTCCAACATGACCTGCCTGCCTAAAGATAATATTGAACACATTTTTCACGCATTTTACACTATTTTCAAATGCCAGACGAACACATTTAACATGCTGTTCTTCCTTTTTCACTATTCAGCATTTGTGTTGTTGTTGTTGTTGTACGAATATTTTCTACGTCTATTAACCCATATGCTGTGGCTGTGGCTGGGACTGCGACTGTGACTGCGACCGACCGGTTTTTCCTCAACGAACTTGCACAAAGAAATCAAATAAAAAACAGATGAACATCATTTGAAACGAACACTTTCGAGATAGTATTTCAAAAATTTGTTACACATCAGTTTAAATTTACTACACATGTTACTCGCTCGCACATGAAATGGAATGGCTTTTGTTTCGTGATAATATATCAAGCCGCTCCTTTTGTTTCCAATTCATTATTTATATTCTTTCCTTGTTGTCATCATCAAATATTCATGTTACAAGTTGTCTTGTTGCGTATAAACGCCATTCTTTAAGAACTTTGAATGTTTATTTGGAAATCGTAGAAATGTCCAAAATCTTGTTAAGAGATTCTCATCAATGTTGTGTTTTGAAAATAAACTAATACTCGGCAATAATTGTTAAAATCGTTGGAAATGAAACATGAAAAATGTGTGACATAAATTTTTAAGGGTTAGAAAGGATTTTCGTGTTTTTGTTTAACGTACAAATGAACCTTGAAATACCATAAATCTAGTTGTTCTAATTAGTTCTCCATGGACGACATCGATCGCTGTTCTTGCATTTTGTTGTTTTATCTCTAAATGTTGTTGCTCAATCGCTGCTCTGTGTCTTATCATATGGGCATCGTGAGGTAACAACTCCTTAAAGTATGTACATAATTATTTGAAAAAAATCAATTAAAACTCTTCGAGCAATAGGATGTACATAAATAAGCTGTACAGTGTGACAAATAGTTAAGAAGACAAACTAGTCATAATAATAATTTGAAACAAGTTCAATTACTTTGTAGTGCTATTGGCTGAAGTTGTTAACACGAGACTATGAAGCGGAGGGTCCTGAGTTCAACCCCGCGCTCAGTCATTAATATTGCGTCGAATACTTCTGATAAGCATTAGTTCTAGGTTGTGTTAGTTGTTGTTAGTTGTTGCACTGATCACTGAACATAACTGACTGCTTCGTTGGTCTTGCAGCAAAAAAAATTAGCCGGTGAAGTAAGAAGTTTCAAATTGCTACAAAAAATTGTCTATATTCTCATCTTTCCTCATCTGTCCCCTCAATATTATCCCCTCCTTTCCAGCTCCGGCGCAATGCATTGCATATGTAGGGGTCATCCTACTTCTAAAAAAATCTAGAAAACTTAAAAAATATGAAATAAAAAGACTAAAAACGATTTTAATCCTATTTTCCTCTGGTAATTTAGCAAAACTGATAATTGAGGCGGTTAGATCACAAGCATTTCAAGAAGCTTGTGGTCTAACCGCCTTCAAATTAGATTGCAATAAAATGTGTTAGCGAACTGGCCACATCTCTCCCCCGGATAAGAGATCAAATCAAATCCCACGTTGATTCTTTATGCTCTGAATTGCCCTGAGCTTCACAACTAATAATTCCGTGTTGGATGTGAAGAGCCGCTATTGAATACATGATTCAATAGCTGGATTGGTTCTTCAAAACGAAAATCCCCTAGAGCAGCTGCACCTTCAATGCCTCAGTGATTCATGCACATGTGAATGAATTGCATCACATCTTCAACCAGTCAAAGGATATAAAGGAAAGGCTCCTACATTTTAGCATAACGTTTTGCCACACTATGGAAGATTTGAAACAGATCTACAATTTTTCCTGCCTTATTTTAGGCTTTAATCTCCTCATTCTGTCTCTTTTCTGCAAATTCGATCCATCGCTGTGCAAAAATCTTAACGATTATTGCTATTCAGAACAAAAATATTTTAAAATATTCTAGAAAACTCTATTCTATTCTATTTCTAAAATATATATCGATATTTATCGATAAATCTGCACACTATATTTATGCAGGGCAAATAACAGTTTTATCAAATGAGCAAAAAGTTCATTAAAAAAGCCTTATTATTGTGCATGACTTTCTAAATAGATTTTTCTTGTAAAAATATAATCCTTTTGTTTGTGCCACTGTAAACCTTGACATCTTTGATACAGGGTGTGTTTGAACTATCTCGTTGCTATTTATAATGAAACGTATTTAAATTTTATTTTATTTAACGAGAGATTTCAGTTCAGTTTTAGACTTTTGTTTTACTTTTTTACTATTTTTTTTTTAATAAAACAAGTGTCAATTTCCCTCACTTCTACATCGCAATCCCACTTAAGCGGAATGTGTGTAGTTTTGCCATTTGATTCCCTGTTTGTTCTTCAGTTTTAAGTTGTTTTCCTTGTAAAAAAGAATGCAACTAAGCAGAGGAATCTTGAAATCTTAAGTATTTGTTAATATGAATATAAAACTGTATTTCTTCGTATGATTAAAAAAAATATTGGTATCCTTGTTAGCGTGACGTGTGAAGGAGCATCAGAGGGAGAGAGAGAGAGAGAAAGGATTTTTAAACAGTTTTTCCTTCAGTGATTTTTATTTCAGGAAAACCTTAAATTTTTCTAGGGAACGGTTAAGCAGATGGCGGTTTTAATGGTGATTAAGGCGGCGTCTTTTTAAGGGAGGTGATGATGATGATTTGTTTATGTAAGATTTCTTAAGGGTATATGATTGTATTAATAAAGAGAGTGTTTGTTGATTTTGCTTTTGGAAATTTTCATTTTGGTGTCAAGTACATGAAAACGTTAATGGAAATATTAAGATTACAACGACTTTTAAAACAAATCATCAGCTGGCAGCACTAGACTGTGGAATCATAAGATTTAGGATATTATAAAAATTAAAATTTAAACAAAATTTTTATATTTTTCGCTTTAATCATTTGTTTCAGATTTAAGATCTCGAAAGTTTTCTAATATGTCTACAAGCTAATTTAAATTATTATATAAGAAAAAAAATCGTATCCTTAGTCATAATAATCTCACAAAAAAATATTTACGGGAATTCACAACTGAACAGGATAATCTATAAAAATGATTTTATTTAACGATATTTTCGTCCATACAATGAACTAAACCACAATTTTAATAGCAAAGATTATATTACTTGCATTCTTTCGTGGATGTCTGCAAAAACAGAAACTTCAAATGAAAAACAAGCACAAACCAGAAACGGAATTGAAAATGTAAAAATATATTCAAAAATACAACAACAACAAAAACACTGAATTCAGCCCAAAAGTTGCATTCCCTTGAGCAACAGGAACCCAGTAGCTTCTCTAACAACAACCAACAACAAACACAAGAAGATATTTTGTGTACAAAAAGCCTTGAAAATAGAATGCAGGAAGTAACAGAAGCCACGAATAGAAACGCAACGTCCTGAACGAATTTGGAACAATCTACACCGAACAATCTAGTCTCACAACTTAATAGCTTTATCAAAATTATAAATTGGTTGACATTAAATTCAGCTGCAACAACAAAATATTTAAGCAATTTTTTTTTAAATTTTCAGGCGTTTTACATAATCTTATTGTAAATAACAGAACACATTATTAATTAATAATGGAATCGATTTGAAATTTTTGTTTAACTTCCAGGTCAAGTTATTGAAATAATAAAATTGTTCTTAAAAAGTGTAGTGGCGTATAAAAAGTGAAATAATAATATAGTCTGCTGAAGAAAATAATGATAATAATAACAACCTCTCGCTGTTTATAAGACTCACGAGTTTTTCAAATAAAATTAATAATAACAATAATAATAATTTATCTTACGATTTCAATTTAGTTGTACATGAACCACTACCAGCGCTTTCAACTGTAACACAAGCAGCAAGCGCTTACTTGCGAGTGTGTTTGTGAATGACTCTGAATGTATGTGTTACTTCGAATTAGAGAAGGATTCGTGAATAGCTTTGCAATCACGACTACTCATGCAGGCCCATACTTTTGAACCTGTCCAATTGCCTTTCGGTACTCACTATTCATTAATCAATTGCGATTAGATTATGAAGTACTGCCATGATAACAATCTTCTGGTCAAAAAATATATATTTAAGAAACTTTATTTTTCAATTAGGGAACTTAAAACTTTTTTTCGTGTCGTTCATCACATGATCGATGCCCATCTCTCCTTTGTATCCATTTTGCCAGCAGCAGTGGGAATACAGGCCAAGATATAAAATACTACACGTGTACGTACATTTTTATTCCTACCGCCGGCAGCTGCTCGGAACTAAATAGAGTAACTGGAACGTAACAGACTCTATGTTTTTAACAATACCAAAAAAAGCCAAAAGAAAATTTATGAGATATAAAAGACAAGGAAAAAAACTTAGCAAAACCAGAATTTAAAAGTCAAGACTCTAAGGATAATAAGCACGAAATCACTTTTGATAAATCTTCCTTCCAACATTGTGTCATGCTCGTGTATGCACTTGGCCAAAGCAAAGATCGAACACACACACACACGCACACCCATAAATGAATGAATAAATTTGTACAGGAAGGCAGCAGACAACAACTCATCGACCAGAATAAAAGCCAAAACTACAAGAAATCATATAAATAATGAAAATTGATACCGAAGCATAGCAAGGCGTATAAAATTATACTTTTGTTCCTTGAACACCAGCCGTGAACGAATTCAACAGCAAGAAACTGAACATGCCGGCATTTGGACATTCGCACTCAACAGCCACGCAGTTAAAAAGCGACGGAATGTGCATCCAGAATTATTATGCCGAAATATTACGCTCAATAAACATATTTATGGCACAAAATCAATAGAAATAGTGTTACATGTTTTTGAAAACCTTTAAGGCGGGCTAGAGAACAGCAGACAGCAAATAAAAAGTAAAAGATAAAAATAACAATCAAATTGGTTACGTAACATTAAACGAAAAACCTCGTCAAGTTACTGGATTCTTTCATTTCACATCTAACAATTGAAAAACTGAAATTGCTGCACGTAACGCCTCCCGTTGTTAAGATTCGAAAAGCCAAACCAATTTATAATAATTTCAAATGCTTATTAATAACATACAGAATCATATTTCACATGATTTTGTGTGTTGTTCTCCTAACAAAGAGGGAGGTCCTTTTTCAAATTCCTTTTCTTAACGTCTTCCCGATATATAGAAATTCGTTTTACTCCACATGGATTGCTCCTTAATGATCTTTCACTGTTTGTTACTTTCATATTAGAATTTCCCATGCTTTAATGGTCAGTGCCGCTGGGGTGCCTTGTGCGATTTCATAAGTCACACCACTTTTTAATATGTTTAAAATCACCTATCTCTCTCTCTAATTTAACTTTAATTTTAAAATTTCAAATATGGGAACATCTCTTTTAAAATCACAAAACATACTAGTCACAGACTCTGTGTTGAATACGTAATAAGATCATGAAAAACAAATTCGCATTAGCTTCCAGATTTTGTGTGAAAAGCAAATAAAATTTAATTTAAATTTTTAATTTCCACTCTCACTGTAGAAGCTGATTTTTTCACTCTCTCATTTTAATTTTGTATCGAAATTTTACATTATTCACTGATTCAAATAGGACAACTGAAATTTTACTTCTATAGGAGCAGAAGCACGAAAGGCGAAATAGCACAAAGTAGCAACGTCCGCATTAAAAGGCAACATAGACTACAAAAACAAATAATAGGATATGAGATTGTAAAAGGCAACGTGCAAACAGTTGCTGTCACTCCCATTTAATTGTATGCGAGATGACGGTGCGAATTGTTTCGGTTGTACAATAAAATGTTTTACAAATGCAATATTACCAACAGAAATAAATACAGGAAAGCGTAGCAATAAATATTTTCTAGACAAGACGTGAAAGATTTGCATACCTACATGCACACATACATACTCGTACATATATATGTATGTATGGATGTATGTGTGTGTACACACATAAATTGTTTCGCATTGAAATACACTTGCACATATCTTTCAGCCATAAATACATATTTTATTAAATGAAACTGAGGCCTCTGATTCAAAATTTAGAGGAAATGTAATTTTGAAATATGTTCGAATTCAAAAATTCTTTCAGCAAAGAAAAAACCCCTGCAAACACAAACCAAGTATGTACGTTAACAGACCTCTGTTAACATACCGCTGTTAAGCATTAAATACTTTAAAGTTGTGTATTCCAAACGGAGTAACAGCCGCATTTCTGGATCAAACCGAAGCAGACAACTAGATCCAAAGCTTCCATATGATAACAATAATTTGGTATAGATACATATATCGCTAAGCTTTGGTTTTTTTTATTCTAAATATTTACATTTACAGAGCTCGTAAATTAACATCCTTGGAAAACGGGGAATACATGGGCGATTAAAAGTTACTGAAGTTTGTAGGTCTGTAGCTCCTATTACGCGCCGAATAGGCCTTTAATAAATAAAAATAGCAACCTATACCTATGTATGTGTTATATTTATTTTCTAGCACTTTATATTTTAAAATATGTAGAAATGGGTTTATACCTATTTGCATATAACTATAGTATTTACTATATGCATACTTATGACATACAGCCTTCCATAGTTACATACACATACAATGCATTTTCAAACAAACTTATGTATTGATTTTTTATGAACATTCGGACCAAGTTATTAATAGAACAATTTAATAAAATAATACATATTTATTGTATAGGTATGCACGTATTTATTTATATTCCATGATGTTTTCTTCTTTCAATAACCGCCTACAAATAATATCTTCTTTGAAATGTATCACACTTGCTGTATGTGTGCGGATGTATGTTGGCATGTAATTACTTATTTCACAAACACCACAAAACACATATGAAAAACAAACAAGTTCACTAATACTATCCACAGTCCATGCAATTTAGATAATGGTAATTGAAATTCGTTTAAAAAATCTACTAGTTCGTAAAAAACAGCTCCAGATAGTGTTACTATGCTGCTTTAAGTTTTATAGCGAGTGAAAATTATAATATGCATTTACATACATACACGTACATACCTACATGCTCTATATGCACACACATCTATACACTTGTATTTCATACTTGTACAGAAATGTATGTACCTTGTACTTATGTTTTTCATGAAAAACTAGAATTTTTATTAAAAATACTCAAAAAAGGTAATTTTTTTTTAAATATAGGTACTCTTTTGGTTGAAATTCAGCATCATAGGTATTAGAATTACAATTTTACTTCATAGATGTACACACATACGCACACACATTCATACATTGAGTGCAATTTCACAATAAATGTTAGAGCATAATACGTATAAAAATAAAAACAACAAAAGGTAAAATCTAGGTACATATGTGACAATATAAAACTTACTCAGAACTCGATCTTATTTGAATATTATTGAATTTCATATTTTTTAATACTTTTACTTTAAAATATGTGGATATGCATACATGGCCAGCCACTGTTGGCTGCATGCTAATGATACACATCCATCCACACACATTCACAGAGGCTTGCTCATTACACTTTTAAACACTAGCCTGTATTAAATCAATGACATACATATATTACTCGTATATGATTTGATTTAACCACGATATTAATGCAACATTTATTCAAACAATAATTGTATTATGTGCTGAAAGTACTTATATTCAATCATTTCTATTTTTCAGACACAAATAAAATCTCTTTTAATTTTGCACAAACTAAATCACTTATTTCACAACCACCACACAGCAGAACATTTAATGAATTAACGAAAAAAGCTAACTAGTGCCATCAACACCCATTTCAATTAAAATAGTGGAAGTTGGAATTCGCCTTAAAAACCAACTGCATTGTGAATAACAGGCGAATTGACAATTACAGATGGTGTTACTGTAACAGGTCTCACTTTTAGTTTTATCTGTTGAGAACATATCACATATGTACAAATCTTTCCACTAGTTGTGTGGTAATCATACTCTAAGTAAAAATTTATAAGTATTATTAAGTTAAATAGGTGTGTAAATTCCCATAGTGTAATCACGTTAATTCAGTACGGCGAATTTAAGAGAACTCGCTGCTGAACGAGACGAATTAATAAATTAATTTGCCTTGCTGTTGAAGTAGTGCACCCAGATGGTACACATACGTACGTATGTACATACAAACATACGCACATTCAATGCAATTTAACAATATATTTTAGAGCACAATAGGTATATAAAATAATAATATAACAAAAAGGCAAAATGCATGTGATAATATAGAACTTACTCAGAGCTCGATCTTCTTTGAATATCATTGAATTTTATATTTTTGTAACACTTTTACTTTAAAATATGCGGATATTCATACATGGTATCTGTTGATACCCACTTATGACACACACACATTCATTCATAGAGCCGTGCTCATTGCATTTACAAACACTAGCCTGTATTAAGCTTATATACTGATTTTTTAAAACTTTCGATTTCATTCACTTTCATATTTTTGGCCACTTTTTATTTTAAAATATGTAGATATGCGTGCATGTATGTATGCAAAGTTAGTAGGTATCTATTGGATACATACTTATCACGTACACACATGCATGCATTCATAGCTACATAACCATTGCTCTTGCAAACACCAGCCTGCATTAAACTTATAACTGATTTTTTTATTTGCCGACCACGATATTAATAAAAATATTTTATAAAAGAACTTCTAATTAATATATCTTGATATTTTTCAGGCTTTACATATATTAACTTAATTATTTCACGGACAGCGCACAAACACCCCACAATAGAACATGCAACTAACTAACGAAAAAGCTAATTTATATATTCCACAGCCCATTAAATTCGGATAGTGGCAACTGAAATTCGCCTGGAAAAAAGCGAATTTACAATTACAGATAGGGTTGCCGTTAAAACAAGTCAGTTTACACAGTGTACCTGCAGCAGTTCAGCTCTGTTTTAATTAAATATCAGGCTAATGTCAAAAGTTTGCACACGCTGTCCTAAAACAGAATATATAATATGTGCTGTAATACAATAGTGCTCGATATAAATACGTGGAACACATTATTACCAAAATAATTAGATCACATAAAATAATTATCTTCAAACATAAAAAGCTAAATATATTTACTTAAGCGTTTAAAAGGGTAAGATTTTATAAGTACAAAGTCCGAATTTGAATCAAGAGTTGAAATTAGTATACCAAAGTTTGCACTTAAATTGCTTCACTGATAAATACTTCTCGTATCAAGGATATTAGTAATAGGTAAATTAATTTGTTAAAAATATGTAATAAAACGCACTGTGTAACCTACCTTGGTAACACTCTAGTGTTTTAATAGGGTCCGTTAGGGATATATCATATTTGTATGTACATATACGTATGGCCTACGGCATTGAACATTCTTCCACTGCTTATACGATAATTAAATCTTAAATGGGATTTAATTTAATAGGAAACACCTATGAATGTAAATATGTTATATATATTTTTATAAATAACGTAACTAAGTAAAGCACTATCGTGTAACCACGTTAATACGTTACGGCGAATTCAACTGAACTCGCTGCTGGGTTTGAAATAGTGCTGCCAGACGCTGAGTAATTTTATATAGGTTTTTTTAAAAACGTTCGAACAGGGCACACTCATACAGCTAGGAGCGATAGTCCAGTTGATTATTTTGTTGTTGGGAGAAATTCTAGTACAAACGTCAAAATTTGTTTACATATTTACATAGATGCAAAACTTAAGAGCAAATCTAAGAACAAACATGTATATTTGTTTTTGCACTTTTTCGTTTTTTTTTGTTCTACACATTTCATCGTGACATTTGAATAAGATATCAAAAACACAATATGCATGTAAGTTTTTATTGTTGTAGAACCACTCCTACCTGTATCAGTGTGCCCTGCGTTCGAATATATCAATTTTACTTATACACAATGCAAAAATATATAACGCAGGCCAAATGTGTCTTCAGGAATATAAAATTAATCCATTATATCATATGCACCTTAATTGTATAACAGTTCTCATATGGTAACACAAAAGAATCGTTATATCGTCAAATTAATTTGCCATCGCTAAATTCACAAAACATCTGATAACCCTGAAATTGCCTTAATTCCAAAACAATTAATAATTTATAGTGCTTTTAAGTAAATTTAATTGTGAAACTATTAAGCGAAAAGTGTGCAAAATGGTGTTGGAAATATTTTTGATAGATACAGAGACAATCTGCTAAACTTTATTAGCATTAGAGATTTTGGAACCCATTCGTTATCAGAATTCAGCGGTTTCCCTGAACTTGTGTTGTGTATGAGAAAATGCGAAGCCTTCAATATTGAAATAATAAGTTTACAAATACTAATATTCTGGACACTTAATTAATTAATAAATATCATCGAGTTCCATACAGGGTAAGTGCATTTTATTTCAATTGCATTATAAGCCTGGCCGGCATGAAATCAATTTTTCTTGCAAATACTCCTTTATGGCCACGAATGTGAATAAGTTTTCTTCGCTCCTATTTCATTATATGCAAATATGCTAATAAGGCATCGGTTTGGAAGTTAATGCATGTTTTTACTCACGCACACACACTCCAAATATCGGAATGGAAGTGATTATAAATTTTGAATTGATACTTCATAGAACTCCGCTTATTAGCTGCAAACCCATAACTGAATTAAGTCGTAGAAATATTTTTATTCCGGCGATAGTCAGTAAAGATTTGAAAAGAATCGAAATACACAAGAAAACGTTTTGAAAGGAGTTGAGTTTGTTATCAGTACTATAGATTATATTTGGCTAATATTCCTTACGGAGCAACATCTCACAACTTCGAGTGTCTAAAGAATTTGCTTAAGTATTGCGGATGGAAGTATGTTGTGCAACCTTAAATAAATTACTACGTAATTGGTGTTCCCTTTTCTATTTATTGCTGCAAATCTACCTGCGCACTACATGATAAATTTAAACGTACTTACCTTCACGCATCAATGATCGGAATACATTTCCCTTCATACATGCATGCATGGAACTATTTTCATGTTATATGTAAATACATAAATATGTACACACATAAATAGATAAGTATATCGAGTGAACGCATAATCCTGTAGACAATAGTTTACTCGTGTGTTATAAAGAAAATCAATTATTTAACTATGATTTTATATTATTTCTATGCAGATATCGTTGGTCCCAACATACACAGTGAAAATTTGAAAAATAAACGTTATCTAACAAACTTCTGAGGCCATAAATTTTCTTTACATTTTCCTCTAAAAACTACGTTGGAGTTGGTAAAATTATTCTCAGGAATTTCGGGATATTTACCACGGTTTGCTCAGTCAATGATGTTTCTCTCCTTTCGCAATACCTCGACAAACAATATTTGCTGCATGTGGTTATAGCGTATATGTATTTATATGCGGTTCATTAATATGTACGCGTGTGAGTATTGGCTTCATACACAACTTATGGAGTGAGATACTTACCTATAGTTAGTATTTTTCTAGGGTGTTAGGGTTTGTTGAAAAGATTTTCTTTTTATTTGTAAAATCTAGTCAAATGCAATTAAACCTTAATGCGTTTAAGCCAGGATATTTACTTTATTGGTTTGAGATCTTTCTCGTCCATTACATTGAAAATTGTATTTATTTCATAAAAACTTTGATGAATACGCTGTGGAGGGCAATATGTTTCAGAAGAGATATTAAAACATGTTTAGATTCCGAAACGGAATATTTTAATTTTTCGCAATAAAAGAACAATATGAAACGTAAAAATTGTTCCAATAATTTATTAACATGGAATATTAAAGCCAACATCCTATGAAAATGTTAATTAAGAGGCACTTTAATTTTTTATATATTTAAAAGGTGAATAGATTGTCGATGTTTGCCAACAAGCAAACCCTTTTAACGTCTGCAAATTCAGTTTTTACTTTATAGTTAAATAGATAATTAGCCAGTCGTTATTTTTCACAAATCACAACAAGAACACTTTCAAGGTTTACTAGTCGCAACTAACTTGGAAACTATTAAAATTACCTTGTCATACTTCTCCTTCTCACTTTAACTATTTAATTTAAAAAACATTTACGTGTGAACAAAGTTCAGTCAAGTAAGTAAATGTTTATCCTCATCAAGTATTTCTAATCCGAATTACAAATGTGTTGAGCATCATCTTAATGCGAACCTACTAATTCCATACAATAATTGTTGAGGCTGCTGATACTGATGAGGATGATGGTAATGACACTGACGATGTCAAAAACAGCAATTGTAACAATTTGATAATACACGTGTGAAATTAGAAAAAGGATTAAATGTCTCTGGTAATTTAAACACAAATGTTATTAACGTTCATTAAATTTATCTGTGTGTGTGTGTGTGTGTGTGTATAAAAGAGCTTTAGCTTCCTTGCTTGCTTTATGGAAGAGTTCAACACTTAATCAAGATCTTAATATTTTAACATTTCGAGTCTCTACGTGGAATTTGTTTTTCATGTTTTGTTTATTGTGTTTTAGTTTTTATGGGCATAAAGAAATTTTTAAATGTTTCATCGCCTCTGTTGCAATACAATTCATTTAAAATGACATTATCTTTAAATATTCATGGAAAATTGCTTATTTTAGTTTTAACCAGAAAATGTTGTCCTTTTAAATGACTGCTTCTGCTTGTTAACACTGTCTGCCTTTGAAGTGGTCCAGCCAGACAAATTAATTATTAATTAAAATTAAATTGAAATACTTGCTGTTGTGTAGCATGCAATTCTGGTTTGCTTGTCTTTTAATGTTTTGCTAAGAAGAAAATTAAAAGTGTAAATATTTGAATCGAGTAAAGAATTTTCTTGTGCAAAGTGAAAAGTGATACTTCAACTAAAGTATACTAGAGGGTCTGTAAGGAAGAATATTCCAGGGAATTGTTTGCTTTCATCTTCCAATTCTGTTAATAATTCCGAAAGCGGAGCTGAATCTTGGTCAATTTGTTACTTTGCTGCAACTTTTTTTTAATGGAGTTGCTTGCATGCAAGTTGGGCAGCGGTTAGAACTAGTGCGGCAAAATGTTCTAGCAATTGTCCATACCCTTGGTCAAATGAGCATGTCCGCAGTTAACATTTTTTCACTCAATTTATTTCAGTCTGAACTATTTTGAATAATTCAAATCAAAATTGTTATTGCCCAGCTTATTGTACACTTCCTTTCTGCTCTGTATGTAATTTTGCTTATATTAGAACTATTTTAATATTTTTATATTTAAGGATTATCCAAGTGCAGCTTTAAAAGATATATTTTAGACCGATATAATGTTGCTACATGAAATCTTTAGAAATATTTTAACAAATAAAAGTTATAAAGTTCCAAAATCCAGACATTTTAAAATATTTCCACTTAAATTTGAAAAGCAATTTATTTAAAATTTTTGTCGCTCGCTTTCTAATCAGATGAGCAAATTGTGCAAAACCTAGAATCTTTATAAATTATGTTTATACCGAATTTAAATATTTTTAAAGGAACTTCACTAGAAAAACGATGTTGATAATTAGCCAAATGCATTGGAAATAGAATATGTGTAATTCACTTAAACAATTTTGCTAAAAACATTGAATCTGTACAATCAACTCATGTGTGTAGGTGAATTGTTTTAAAAGCTTCTATAAATTCTAGTAAATGCTAGATGTTTTAAGTTTTCAAATGAATATTTCGTATCATTCACAAGAAAAACACTTGTTTTTCTTTTTGCTTTCCATTTAAAACATTTCTAATTAATTTCGATTTCCTATTCTACATCTTTTTTTTTATAATTTGCAGCATTCAAATGCAAAGTTTATTATTATGTTCTCAGTTTCCGTTTTTGCTGGCGTGTAATGCTGTACTAGTAAAAAGCCAATAGCCGCAAGATATCGAAACATTAACCCATAATCCCACCCATCCGTGTAAGTTCATAAGAACATGGAAACATTCCAGACGAATACGTAGCAGCTCGTTTTACTTTTGCACAAGGCAATAGCGTACGCACTGGGCTTGCTGTGCCGAAAGAAATTCATACAAATTAGAAAATTTAATTAAAATTTTATAGGTAAAATGCTAAGTTTTATTTCGATTCCATTCAATTTCATTTTGTGAAAGGATCCAAACAACCGTCAGCACAATGTGAAACTTAACACACAAATTTAAGGCAATAATATTCCACAGCATGGCATACTGACTGAATGTCAGGTAGTCTGTTTGCCTGCCTGCCTGTGCCTGTCTACGAATAATAACAATAATGATAATAATTATACAGCAATCATAATCACAATAGAGACGGCATATTAAAATACTCGTGCTGTATGTGTGAAGTGTGTGCTTTTGTGTGTTTGTCCTACTTTAGATGTGATGTGAGTAGGTTTGTTTATGATCAGCCAAGTGTGTTGGAATAACAAATGAACGAAAGGTGTAATTTAAAGCCAGCCACACGCACATTTTGCCAGCGTTCGTATTTGCCTTGTGTTCAAATATACACACCTTTAACTAATTTATTAGATTTTAACGCTTCAAGCGAAAGTTTATTATGTCAATGAGCGAAAGTGTACTTTTGCATGTGCTTGACGACTTAATACTTTCACATTATTGCAGTGAAGAATATTTTAAGAATTCCGGAAAAATTTTATAGCAAATATTAATGAAAAAAATAATTGTTTTCATAAGCTAATGACTGTCTGTCTATGTAATACATGTCAGATTATGACAGCCCAGGGCGCGGTTAATACATCAAATTTGCATAATATTCCCTAACTAATTTCCGCTTCCCTGTGTTTGTGTCGGTGGGTTAACTTGAACTTCTTTTATTAAAATTAAACGATCACTTTAATAAACAGTGAATCTCCCCACTGTTTGTATTGAAATATAAATTATTAAGTGGCGCTTAGAATGTCTTTGATAAAATGAAAGCGCTTTCCTGGAGTTTTATTTGTAGTTGCTGTTGTTGAAGAATTCCATGTCGAATGCATATTAAATTTTAATCAGCCACGTCATTGCTGATACGTGTATGTGTACATTTGTGCCGTACAAAATCTAAACTACTGCAATCTAAAGTGTTTTCCTTTCTAAGTCGTATAAACATTTTCGTAAAACTCCCCTTTTGTTTTTCCGTAATGCCCGACTCTTTTAAAGTACAAATCCTTAGAACTATAAAATCGAATTAGGCTTAAATTAAAAAAGAAAGCAGACAATTAAAAGTATGCAATTTTATGTCAACAATAATCGTTTGTATTGCAAAAGAATAGAGAATGTAAACAAAAGAAGGGTCCTTCCAAAACAAGGACATTCTTCAGGTCTCTCTTTCGCTCGTTCACTTTAACCTCTCTTATCCTGTATGTGTGTGTGTGTGTGGAATTAGTTTTTCTCCGGTTTTTTGTGAGTCCCTTAAGCATTTGTTTCGTGTTGCCTTCTGCCCCAGCTGGAGTTCAACACTCGACTTCTGTTCTTATGATCCTGGCTTAAAGGCAGATATTGTTTTCACAATTGCCTAAGCAAGATTTAATTCTATTTAACGAGATGTGCAATTGATTGTTGCTTTAAGGATCTGTACGAGCATGCATTGTTGTATCTGTACGAGCATGCATTGTTGTAGGAGTATCATTTATATCGGGTCCATAATAAGTGACAGCTGCTGCTGATTACTTATGGTTGTCAACTGTTTAGGTTTTCTTTTCCACTTGTCATACGTACTCGCACATACGAGTGTGCTGTGTCCTTTCTGCTTGCCACTAACAACAGCTGTGCTCAAAAAGAGAGTTGTACAGATTGCATTACGGATATTTGCAGCAGGAATATGGCAAAAATAAGGTTATGAAACTGGCATGTTTTTTTTTTTAATTTAATTTCAATAAATTGCTACAGCCTTTAAAAATGTTAAGTAATATGAAAAACAGTAACACTTCTTTTACAGTTTTTGTTGTTGTTTTGTTTTTAATGGACTTAAACTTGACATGCCTGGTTTAGTGGTGCATAAAAATATTTGCTATTCAATTCAGTCCTTTGCTTTTGGAATGTAGATAACGAAAAAATACGTTTTAAAATTATTTTAATTTATAGCACATTAAACAGATAAAGATTTTTACAAAATGAAGTCAGAAACGAGTTTAAGCCACTTTCTACATGCTTTGCGACTAATTTTTCCCCATCACTGTTGTCTGTTGGCTGTAATATTCCAGAGAAATTTCGCTTTGTTTTACTTATTGTTTTTATTATTGTAAATTGCAATCCTATTTTTATTCCTACTTATTATCTTTGCTTTTCCTTTTATTTCAAATGCTGCTGTTGCTATCGTTATTCTCTGCGATATCCCAACAAACAAAAGTCCATACGTTTGATATAAAACGTTATTTACAATCGCATTTTAAATCCACGCAAAGTTTAGGGATTGATTAAAATTAAAACTGATGTTTGTTGAGAATAAATGCCTCATGTAGTTTGTGGAAAATCCTCAATTTCCTAAGAAGAAATAAACAATTCTTGATTTGCTGCGACAAACTATAATCGTTTCTGGCGAACACTTTGACATCAATCTAACGTTCACCCATTTTCAAACTTGGACGGAGGAATGGAAAAAAAATCACTCTGAAAGTTTATTCTTGAGGTGTATTTTCATTAGAAGTTGTCCTTAAATTGAAATCAGATTTGTCTGTTTGCTGGTGTTGTACTAAGAAAGTCTCTCTCTCTCTCTCTCTCTGAATTGCATTTCTATGTGCATCAAAATAAGCGAATTGGCTTTGTTGTTGTTTCTTGGCTAAACTGCCTTCATACTCATGGCAAGGATACCGCTGTTGTTGTAATTTTGCAATTGTTTTAAAAGTTGTTAGGGTGTTTAGTCACACACACTCACACTCTGAACTCAATTTCCTTTTTGCATGGGTAAGACCCATACAAATTTAAAATTTCAACTTGCGAAAGGATCGAAAGAAACGTATCCTTTTTAAACTAAAATGGAATAGTGTTTGCAGTTGTTGTTGTCATTTTCACTTTTGCTTTATTTTTTGCTGTAATAAATACAATAGGCAAGAAATAATGGGCAAAATTGAATTTAAATTGGTCGATGTTGTTGCTGTTTTTTCTTCTTGCAACAAAAAAGTGTACAAATTTTCAAGATGTTGCTTTGATAACTACACCAGTGGAAAACAATATCCAACAACATGACTGTGTGCTGCTTTGAAAAGTGCTAACGAATTTGTTGTTGTTGTGTTTGTTTCTTGCCGTTTGTAAATTCTTTGATTTGTTCGAAATCATTGTAAATATTTGTCAAAGTAATTGTAAAAACATATTTTATTTTTTTTTTTGTAAGATTTTTATTTTTAATTTTTTTTGTTCTTACAATTCACCGTATGCCATTGTGTTCTGTGGATTTTGTTAAAAGGATGAATAATGCCTGGTTTTGTTAAATAATGAAGAAAAGCAAAAAAGAAAGAAAATAGAAAAGAAATAGGGAGTTAATTGTTTGTATTGTATGTGTGACAATAGAAACAATAATTGCAATTTTTCAATTCAATATTTTCTTTTATTTTTTTGTTGTCTTTGTTGTTTCTATTTGATTAAAAGAATAGACATTTGATTTATAATTATTGAGCAGTGCTCTTTCCTGAGAAAATGTCGTTAAAGAAGTTATAAAGTGAAAAATAACTACGAACGAATGCCTGCAAGGACATAAAATGACAGCAGCAATTTGAAATTTAATTTAAATGTGAAATTCTCGGAATTATGGCTGCATATTTGAGTGTTCACAGAAATCTCTGGAGTGTTGTTCTTATGTTTTGAAAGATGGTTTGTCATTAAATATATTGCAAGCCAAACATTTTAATTAATGGTAGAAAATTCAGAAGAAAGCTAAATGAATTAAACATTATTCCCTAAATTTCAGAAACACATGTCCTCAGTCTGAAATTTCAATTAAATTATGAAATACACAAGAGTAAACAGTAGCCAAACGATGACACCCTCGTTGAGCTGGGTCGAGAATTGAAAGCTCTTTTCTGCAAATGTTCCTATTTGCTTACGAGATAACACGCCTACAACTATTTGACACGTTTTACTCACCACAGGACGCGCAATTAAATGTTATCCTGAACTGTAAATGTCACTCTAGGAGAAGGTTCAAGCTGTGATATGCAGGTGTAAAATTACTTGTTTCTTAGTTTTATGTTACTTGACTGGGTTTTGCTTCAGGGTATCCCATTGCCAAGGACCAGGTAGTCAAATATGACAAATCAAACGTTGTATTATTGCTGGTTGTTGGAAAATGTGAATTCATAACTAATATGAATGGAAACGAATGGTGATCGCCAGAATCCACAATCTTTTAAAAAATCAAGCTGTTTTTTTTTTGACAAAGAAAGGGACAGAAAAACCTATCAACAGAGACTTCTAGGGTTAAAATGCTTAAACTGAATACAATTTATACTAAAACGTAAAACCCACAATATGTTCTAAGTCGAGTACTAATTGGGAATAGGTTCATACCTTGACCCTTAAATATAATTTAGGTTTTCACTTCTTTTTTGGGGTAGAAGTTGAGTCTAGACAGGAATTGCCATTGTGCGGTGGAGTTAAAGGGTTAATATGTTTCACAAAAATAATTGACTTAACATTTTCTATAAAGCGGCTGAAGGTAGCCTACACTTCAGATGTAAATAAAACATGGTTTCTTGTGGCAATATGTTGCATGAACAGGTCAACAGGGGAGGGGGGGAAACTAATCAACTTAAATTTGAATACATTTTTATGAAACTTTTAAAGAAAAATGCTTGTCGCTTTTACTCAAGACATGAGTAGTAAAATATTTTTTCAGTTGATGCCAATATTTAATCTTTAATGGACGACTTTCACCACAAATTAAAATCCGATTCATTTCGGTTACTATTTTATTGAGGTCAAAGCTGGGCATTTAAAAATACTTCCCGTTTGTATTCTATTTTATTGCTAACAGAACGCTATGCAAACACATAATTAACCATAGTTTTGTCATAAATTATTTCAAAAAAGTTTTCAAAACTTTCTTCTCGTATCGTTAGAAAATGAAATTTATAATCCTTAAGATTTATTTTCTTTCCCTAAACCAACATGACTCTTGTTTATATTTTAAGGTCTTGCTTTGGTATTGGCAGCTGTAGATAAGGCCTAAAATACTGAAAGGATCTAGCAGTTTTTGGCCGCTGTAATTAACCTTTTACCACAGTATTGTAAATAAAAAGATTTAACCTTGTCACTTGATAAACCAGATGCCATCTAAATACTTGCCAAATAAAAATGTTTTGGCAACGTTTACTTTTCCTTTTAGCTTCCTTTTGTTGCTTAAAGAAAGGCAGCCTTTTAAGGACAGCCTCTTAAAACACAAACCCATTTCTTCGTATTTAATCCTTTAACATTTTGTGTGTAGCCAACTGTAATTTTGGTGGATTAAAGTGTGCAACTCCACCCCCAATTGTATTTGGCAAAACCCTTGAAACAAAAAATAAATAATTTTTTTTGGTAAAAGCGCTAAAAATGTCACAACAACAACAAAAAAAAAAAGAAGTGAGTTGAAAAAGAAATCCAGCTAAATACATTAGCAATAACGATTAATATAGACCTTTAACAATTCTTTGCACAATATCTGGGAAACAACATTCTTTATTAAAATTCGCCCATTTAATAAATGGCTGCGAGAAGGAGGACGAAAACAAAACAAATAGCAATAAGGACACTTAATCATTGTCGCACTTATCAAAAAGTTAAAATTGAAAGCTCTGCTAAACGAAAAAGGCAAACAATAAAATAATAATTTGTTTTCTTTTCCACATTCTTCTTTTGGAGCTCGAAAACAAGCGAACAAGTGGCGAAAAAACCCTTTTTAATTATAGAAACAAACAAATGCGATAAATGCGTGATATTGTTCAAAGGAAACAATACAAAAGCGATACAGTGTAACAACAAAAAGTAACTCAAATCCCATTTTATGTGTCTTATCCTCTTTTAAACTTTAAACGAAACTAGGAATAATAAAAAGCTGTACAAATAAAAGACAAAAAGAAAAAAAGGAAAAAATTTCACTTAATTGCCGTTTTGTCTGTGGTGTTTGTGGTTTTTCCTTTTCAAAATCCAGTCAACGAAATGAAAGGGACACAGAAGAGAAGCAGCCATGCAGTCTTTGTTGAAGTTTTGGTTTATACGACTACATGTTTCTTGCCTTCATTCATTCTTGAAATTTTTGGTTTTTATTTTGTTGATATTTACACAAAAGCTTTACAAATTGAGCAAAACGTCTAGGAATACATGCCACAACAAACACCTCCTGTCTTAACCCAAGCCAACCACAATCATCTCCATCAGCAACGTCTTCCCGCCACCATTAGGATAATTCATAGACTTTAGCAATGCGAATTCTTTCTTGCTAGTCTGCTGCGGCCAGCATTGTTGTGAGCAAAGAATGGAACATCCTCTTTGTTAATTTCATTACAATTAGGATCATATCCGTGTGTTTTGTACATAATTTTACGTTGATTAAATAAAACTCAAGAAGCCCGTACCGGCAAAGATGCCCATTTAAGTTTCATTTTTAGATTTCTTGTTTTTATCCCTTCACTGCTGGGGTTGTCTGCCGCTCGTATCAGTTTTGGGTGCTCCGTTTCCTCGTTTACCCAAAAGCAAACAAGCAGTTCGTTGTTGGCGTGTAACAAATACAAAAAGGGTTTAATGATTTCACTTTAGAGATTGTTTACTTGGCGGTCCAATAAATCAAAAAATTATCTGCCATCAAGACAAACTAAGGCAGGCCACCTATTCCTTGCATTAGTTTAATTAACTTTAAACACTCTCATTGCAGGCATGAAAAAAGTTAAGTGCGAAAGATTGCTTTCACAAAAAAAGCTTAAAAATAAGCTTAAAACTAATTAAGTGTAAGTGGACGTGTTATTACTTTACATATGCTGCCAAGTGATGTTACTACATGCGGCATAAGTGGCAAGATGGGAGAATAATTTGTTTGTCTCAATAATAATAATACTTTTTTATAACAGCCAGCGACTGGCAAGAAAGGACATACAAACTTTGCTGTAGTTTGAGTTTAAAGCTGCGTTGGCTTCACAGCCTATTTGTTTCCCCGTAGCGAAAAAAGGCTTGTTGCATCTGAAATTCTTCCCAGACGTGGGCACATAAAGAAGTGTCCTTTCCAGGACGCTGTTTATGGGCCCTCACGAAGTAATCCAGAAAGCGGTCCCGTGAGGGCAAGTTCGCCGGAAAAAGAGGGACTTTAGTGGAAATACCACAATATGCAGTTGGGGACGGTCACGGCAAGTGCGAAGGCATTTAAAACCCTCCTCACTCGCCAAAAAAAATATATATACAAGATTTTTGAAAACGAGAACATTTCTGATAATATATTGCATTAACTGGATCTTCCAAATTTTTTCTTTGCAATAGTTAAGCTTAGGCGGAACTTTGAAATATCTGTTAATTATGTGTAAAAAGCTAAATTTTTAATTGGGTCGGTCTAACTTTGGATTGAAATGGAAATTTTAAAAATTTAATTTCCGTAATATTTCTATATATACTCTATTGCCTTGATTCGTAAACAGAAAACTGGAAAGAAAAACATTTCCATATGAAATAGTTTTTAATATCCGTTCATTGTATTAAAAATTAATTCATTTCCAAAAAAATATACGGCCAATTGCATAATTTTTTATTTGTCAATCGCATAATTTCTTATTTGTCAAAGCAAAACTTAACAGCTCATGTTTTCAAGGATCACTGCAACCTCGTCAGTTTTATTTTACCTTTTGGCTGGGAAATTATTAAATGGCGACGACTATAAATAGAAGGCTATTTATAGTCGATGAGCACTGATGATGAAAGTGTTGCGGCTTTCAAAAACAGCTGTTCTGCTCTGCTGTGTAAGTTGAATAACTAAAATCTGATGTTGACTTTCCTTTGTGCCTTTGTGGAATATTTATCACGTCTTTCTGAGATTTAAACACAAATTTCGAACAATTAGCCTATAAATCTTAATTCAATTTATTTTCAAATATAATTTATTTTTGGAAAATGCATTTTGATGCTAATTTTTAATTTAGTTGTGCTCTGGTTGTCAAAAGTTAAGGATCAAAAGCAAGCAAGCTGATTATTTGAGCGGGTTTTTGTGCGTCTTATTTGTATTTTCTCTAGTCCCGTCACGTTATTGTGGCGTCAAGTCTAACGGCGCATCATCCAGAGGTGCATTAAAACGTTTTCATTACCAACGTCCTCTGAATTGTTTTCAGATAAATCTCAAGTCTACTAATTATATTTGGAAACTGATACGCATTCGAATCCCTTACAAGCATTTTAATTGCTTTAATTTGTTTTGTTAAGTTGTTGTTGTTGTTGCTGTTTATTCCTTATCACTAGCCGCAACTTTGTTAGAAGTTGTTTTATCAAATTTAGAACAAAAGTTTATTTACAATGCTGTTAGCAAATTTAATATTGTCTAATAATTCTAACTGTTTGATAGACATTAAGGAAAAACCACTGCGTTCTACTTCGGGCACAAGCACAGTCGAAGTCAGAGTTGGGGAAAAAGCTGGGGAAAAAATAAATAAATAAAGAAAACAATATAATTTGCGATGATTTTCCGTATAGTGAAGGAGAAATTATTTGGCTAAAATAATGCGAGCGTATTCCATATACAATAAATTTCAAACAGTACGAGCATCTCGTTTGTGAAAAGTTCATTTTTTCCTACAAACAAAAGTTGTGGCAGTGGTTTCTTGTTTGTAATCTTGCAATTGTCCAAGCGACTTGTGCTGGGGAGCCCCATTTAACGAGGAGAACAGTGTCAGACGCCTGAATAGCATGGAAAACTTTTCTTATTGTTGTTGATTTTATTTTTTCCTTTGTTTTTCCTGTTTCCCCGCATTACGGGGTGGGTGTATTCCGTTGGCTGCAACTTAGTTTATTTAATTAAAAGTAGTTTGTTATGTTTACTAATAACATAATAACTTGGCATTAAACTTCTTTAAGTGACTCGTTAAATATCAAACGCAAACAATGAGAGCACATGCTTTGAATTGTTTCTTTTGCATTTCGTTTTTACTCTTTGCTGTGTGCAACTAACGCTCGCTGTTGTTGTTGCAGTTGCAAGTACGTACTACTAACACAGCTGCATGCACTCCTACACATCCATACAAATACTGTGTGTGCTATTACTGTCACTGGGAACAATGGGAATTGCATTTAAGGAGCTTTCGCACATTATGTATGAAAATTGTCATACTTTGGAATTAAAAAATATACTTTTCGTTAAAACTTGTCTCCAGTGGAGGGTATGACTGCGTCTGTGGGAGTGTAGGAACGTTTTTATATTTATAACAATGGCAACCATCAAAATGAGTGTGTCATTTTCAACAATGATATCAAATACTATTACGAATAGCAGCCACAATAACTCCAGGCATATTTAATTAACAATTTTGCTGACTTTAAACTTCTTCTCAAGCGCCACACATCGTATATCCCGGCAGCAGCAGTCCTAGTCATAGGTTGCCAGTTCCTGGGGCATTATATTTGCACAAGTACACACTCATGCAGCCACACCATTAAGAAGGCGAAAAATATAAATAACGAGAAAGGGTTCATTATTTTTCCGAGTCTCATCCTTTTAAAATACTTAATTCATCATCGTTTCGGTAAACTGCGGAGAGCGTTCGGAAAATTTTTATAAAAATTATTTACATTCTTCAGTCAAAGAAAGCGCGCTTAGAAACCAGCTGCCAGCCCTCATTTAGGAAGTAAAACCAGCAGTTAAAACATTCCCTAGTATATTAATTTCATTGAAAATCCTGCTCCGAGTCTTGAAAATTGTGCAGACAATTTATGGACCACACAATTGCGTTTTAAGTTTCAAATGTTTGAGAAACAACTGCTCTGCCTCTTACCGTAAGCAATTTACTCGTATGAGTACAAGATGTTCACTCAACCAACTACTTTTTATACTAAGAATTTATTATGCCTCAAGGTCTGGGCAAAGAAGTGAACTTCAACTTAAAAGCAACGCATTCTTCAGTTCATTATTAGTCTTGTTATGTGCTGAAAAAGGAATAACGAGCGAGTATATAAACATCCTTCGCAGTTAGTTGTTTACGGGTTGCAGGGGTTGTGCCGCGACATACAAAATAATCTCTTGTTGTCCACCCCACTGCCTTAAAGCTCATAAAATACAAAGTGAACTTGAATTTAAAGTTATTATGACTATTGTTGTGCTGATTAAAGGATACATAAAAAAACTTGAACAAAAATCCTGCAAAGTTCAAATTAAATTAATTAAATTATTTAATATCATTGTTACCAGCAGACTCTTATTCCCTCCAGGGCATATTATTTCAAATTGTAAATATGCTGCATTTGTGTTGACTAATAAATATTAAATGTATACACACGCACTGAAGTCCTTACAACACACACACACACCCACATACACACATCTCTTTACAAATATTGAATAAATTTATGCAATAACCAGCCAACCACCCTGTTTTATTAAACATTGACTGCTTTGTTGAGGAAAAAGTTCAAACAAAAAAAAAAAAGAAACTTTAATAACATCTACAATATTTGCATTTTCATAATTTGAATGTATTGACTGAATAAGCGAACGAATAACCGAATGCTGCATTTAAATAAAGCAACACATACCGCAACAACGGCAACAATAATAATAATAAGACACAATAAAAACGAAAACAAAAAGAAAAATAGAAATAAAAATAAAATAACAACAAAAGGGGAATAATTTAAATTAAAAGAAATACCATGTCACAACTCCTAAAGCATTTTGCACAGACTATTTAACTGAGTCTGTATCAATTTCCATAGAATCGTCTTCCAAAGGGCGCAAACATAATCGTGTTGTGTATCAGACACTACACTCAAAGAAATCCTATACTAAAATTCCTGAAAATTTACTTGATTTGAATCAAAATCTTTGTGGTAGTTTTGGATAAAAATTGAAAAAAATAGCCGCTCATTTTACTGCGCGCGAGGTTAAATTTGTACCCAAATGAAGGATGTGTGTAATTTTATTTTCATAAGCCCTTCCCAACAGTAAGAATATTTTTTGAATCAAAATATCTGAACAGCTCTGATGCTACAAACTACCGTCGTATTTGTTTTAATTAAAAATTAATTTTTTAACCCATATCGTCCCAGAGATTTTTTTTCGAATCAGTTTATAAAACTTCGTAGTGAAATGGTAATTTGGGTCCAGAAGATACGAATCAGATGTCCGAATTTTTTTAAAAACATTTATTAAAAATTTTTTCAAAATTTTCATTAAAAAATTTTTTTTTAATTTTCATAAAAATTTTTTTTACAAATTTTCATTAAAAATTTTTTTAAAAATTTTCATTAAAAATTTTTTTAAAAATATTCATTAATTTTTTTTTTAATTTTTATTAAACATTTTTTTAAAAATTTTCATTAAAAATTTTTTTTAAAAATTTTCATTAAAAAAGATATGTTCTTAGCCTTTCCTAAACAGATAAAAAAAATTTAAATGCTTGAAATTTACTGTTCGAAAAATCGAACACTGGTTCGAAATGGGTTAATGTGAATTTATATCTAGAGCAACCATTTCGTGGTGAAATATTTCGAATTAGTCAGAACTAAAGCTTTTCTCACAGGTAAAATGGTTTTATATCAACAATTTATTGTTTTAGATTTTTGGAAAGCAAAAATAAAGCTTTCCAAAAATGCAATTGCATATTCGGATGAAATTCTAAAAAGTGTGCAAACCAAAAGCGATGGATCTGGCATCTGGAGTTGCAGTTCTGTTGTAATTTTTGCCATCATAGAGTCCACAAACAAGCGAAATATTTATAATTGTAAATAATTTTAAAATAAAATAAATTTTACTAGTAAAATACTAGTAAGTGGTTGCCAACTATTTAGAAACAGAAATTACCAGCTGTTAGTTGCCGCACAATAACGCAAGATCCTATCGATAATCGATCTCCAAGTCCTTATTTTCTTAATTTTTAACCAACACTTCCTCTAAATCAATAAACATTTTCGTAACTGTGAAATGCGTAGGTTTATGAAATGTCGAGTATTTATTACATTTGAAAAAATACGCCCAGGATTTGCTGCTGTTGGCTGAAGTAGTTAACACGAGACTATGAAGCGGAGGCTCCTGAGTTCGACTCCCCACTCAGTCATGAATATTGTGTCGAAGTCTTCTGATCAGCAGTTGTGTATAGAGTGTGTTAGTTGTTGCCAGCCGGTTTCAGTGAGGAAGCCATGGCACTGGCCAATTAATAATTACTGAAAGCGATGGACACTATCATGTACTACACAGCACAGGAACTGTAACCTTCTTCGTTGGCCCAAAAAATTATCCCCTCCTTTTCTGTTGCGGCGCAATGGACTGTTTATGTAAAGGTGCTCGCCCTAATAAAAAAAATTTACTTCAACTTATGAAAATTAGTTAAATATTTGCCATAAAATTTTGTAGTTAGTGCACATGCTTTTTTTTTTTTGAGTGTATGCATGAGTATTGAATATAACAAACGCTAAATACAATTTATATTAAAACCTCAACACCTACAACACCCACTTAAACATCCTTTTTCCTCATCATGACTGGGTTGCCTTGTGTGTGTGTGTGTTTGTGTTCATTCATATGAAACGGCAACTGCAAAATGTACTCGTGGTATAAAAACCAAAGAAAAGATACTAATAAAATGCAATAAACACACCCATCTAAACACTAACATCCATTGCTTGCAACATATTTACTCATGCACACACACACACACAGACACACACTTAAAGCAATAGCAACATCAGCAGGAACAGCAGCGTAAGTTTAATAATGCATGCAACATACGCGCACACATTTCAAAACGAAAACAATACTTTTCTCTATATTTCAGTGTGTGTGTGTGTGTGTGTGTGTGTGTAATAAAATGAAACGAGAAAATGCCACAAAAACGTCGGCAATTGCAAATAACAACAGCTGTCGTTGTTGTTGCTTTGCTGTTACTAAAACACCAACAATCCTGCTTTTGTTGGTGTTACTGCTGCTCCTGCTCCTGCTCCTGTATGGATGCCTGCCTGCCTATTGGGTGTTGGTTATGGCATGTGAACCATTGACATCGTTATGAATGTTCTCATCAAATCCTGAGATGTGTTGCGCTCATATTAAGACTACTGCCACTAACGCTCCTATTAAATTTTCAAATTGTTTTAAAGTGAGTTGAGGAAGTGTTCAATACAACGACACCAAATTAAAATATTTGGCACTCGAATGTTGTAAATGAAATGGCCAATAGTTGTTTTTGCTAAAAGTTGCAAAATGCCTACAAAAGTTTCCTAATTTGAGCACAGAAGGTGAAATATGGGTGTGGCACGTTTTGATGTTTGTGGCAAAAACTCAAAATTTCAAAAGCCGTAGCAGTATTCCCAAGGCGAATTCATACAAGGTGAACTCACTTATGCAACTCTGTGTAAAATTTATTGAACTGTCAAATGAAATGCTTCGGAAAAAACAATGGCCACACACTAAAACGAAAAACCTGAAGAACACTTTGACAGTTCAATAATTTTGCCTTGGTAACAGCTGATCACCAATTTCTGAATTAAGGCCACCTGGTATGAATTCGCCTTGAGTATTCCAACTCATTTCCCATGACCATGTAAACATTTCGCGGAAGAAGTTCATGCAGTTTCTTCTACAGAAGTTTGCAAATATGATACTAAAGACTTAGTATCTTTTAAAAATGCTTATTAGACACAATAGACAACGTTTTTCATTTGAAAAGCTGAGCAAAAACAAGTTTCGATAGCAGTTTGTCTGGTTAGTGTAAAACTTTCACTGTAATACTTTGGAAATTCAATTAAAAAATAATCACGTTTTTTAGGGAAATTTTTCTATTTTAGTGTATATTCCAAATCCATAAAACAGTTTTTTAAATCATGTTTTCGGTCTCCCTGCTTTATTTTAATTTTATTAGTGCCATAAGGAAGAATTTCCTTTGCCTCCCGTCTTCCCATTGCATGCCCCCTTTTAAGTTAATTCAATAAAACACTATGATTTTGAATTATAGACAAAGATTTCTATGAAAATTTATCAGCAGAGTTGCGAAAAAATTTCAAAGCTTAATATTTCTATCAAAAACCGTTTTACTCAGAATTTCCATGAAATTTTTTTATTGAAATTGTGTGCATACAATTTGTTCAAGATAGTTGGTCACGTTAAGACTGTTAAGATACTAAAGTTCTGCCACCACTTAAGACTATAAACTACAAATATCATCGTGGAAAGTCATAATGTCAGTAAAATGTGGTGGCATTCAAGCACATAACTGGCAGCCGCATTACAGCACACAATACACAGTCACGAGGACGCAGTTTTCCTCTTTCTGTAAGGGAGAACAACCCATGACACCATGCGTTCAGACTGTCAGCCATAAACACGAAATAAAAAAGTTTTTGCTTTTTACCAACAGCAAGAATGAAGCAAATATCTTGATATTAATTTGAATTTATTAATTAAGTTAATTCAAGATCATGTAGATCAGAAGATAATGAATTGGAAATCTTTGAGAGGAATGAAAATTACATTCAGCGGGTTCAAACACGATGTATTTTTTTGGCCCTCTTGTTATTAGAATGTTGGTGGCCTTTAAATGTAGTTAATTTCATGTTGTCTGTTTGTCTTTCCTTTTATGTTTCCTTCAGCAAGGATGCGTATTTCAGTTTTATTACTGTTTAAGAGTTACAAGCTTTCCACATACTCAAACCCATGCACACTTGCATAAATATTTAAGACAACTTCTGATATGAAAATAAAAGCGATGGAGAAACGTTAAACAAAGGCTATTAGCAATAAACAGCAGACATAATGTCTGGAAAATCCCTTATGCCACGACTATTGCTGTTGCTGCTGCTGCTTCTTTCTATTCATGCTGCTGGATGGCTAGATGGCTGGGTGGCTGGCAGAGTGACTAACTGGCGTTAGTGTTGTAAAATTGCGTTAAGAGCACGACATTTATAAACACTTCGTGTGTCTGTTTGTAAGAGTACGTACTCGTTTAATAATATTTATATTACAACTAACGAAAATTTCCAAATAAAGGGAGTAATAAACACTGGCAGAAATATTTATAATTCGCTGTTTGCTGTTAATAGTTGCATGGCAGTCAACTGCTGTTTGTGTGCTCGATTGTCGTAAAGTGTGCATCGCATAAAGTAATTAGTTAATAAATTAAGACAACAGCAAATAAAAATAAAAAACCAGTAAAACTAAAAATAAAATGTTATTAAAACTGCTGCTGGAGGAACAGTTCACTATTGTTTTGGGAATCGCGCATTTGCATGAGCGTAAAGGATTGCGCCTTGTAAACAGGAAATACTCGTAAAGAAGAAAAATGCAGTTGTATTTCCTACAAACTATTTTATGTTGTTCGAAATGGCAAAAGCTAAGCAGCCGAAATTTCAGCATAATTGAAGAACTTAATTTAATGTGAGTAAGAAACTCATTTAGTTTATTAGGGAAATTAAAAAGAAGTTTGCCAGACACTTTTTTTAATAGAGTCGTTCAAGAGAATTTCTATCAGTTTAAAGATGTTTCATCAACTCGAAACTTTGTCCCGGTTTACACTATGAAACTTTTGTTGCAGCAATTCTTATTTTGTGTGAGAGTGCTGAAATAGAAATATATACCATTTGTATTCCTTTCTCGCTCTTCCTCACTAAATACTCAAGAAATGCTGACTTTGTCTACAAATTGTATTCCGCTGGAAACTTATGATTCGAAAAGTGGCCAGCTATACTTCCGTGCTCTTTTTCAACATCTATTTTCAGCGGCACTTCTACTCATTCAATACGATAGAGTTCGCATTCCTCTGATCATTAAATATTGCTATTAAAACATGCGTAGTACCCACTTCCGTAGAAGGCAAATATTTTCGGGAGAGTTCAATCAAAATTTTACTCAAAGAATTAATCACATTTTTGGTTTCATACTCGTCGTGGCCCAAATAAGTTACATAGACGTGATGAACACATGAGTTTATACTCATTCCATTATTTTTCACTGCCAAATAAAATTAAATATTGTCGCTTAACACAACGCATATGCGGGCTCACCAAAATTAAATAAATATCTGCAGCCTGTAAAAGAACCGACTTATTTATTATTTAGAATTCCATAAATAAAATCTACAAAAATACAAAATATTTTCATACAAAACAACTCAGAGGAGTCATTAAAATTGATAAGACAACAAAATTAATTTTAGTGTCTATTTCGAATATCCAATGAAACAAACAACCGGATGTTGTAGCACACAGGCACGCGCAAGTGTGTCTTCTGATGGTTGATAATTATTTAACCAGTTCATGAATTGATTAATTGCACCGGCTTTATTTGCTCGTTCTGCTTTAAAATGCTGAAAAATGTGTGTGTTAATTTAGTACCATACCCTTCATTAAGTTGTGTACATGGAAATTAAATAAAATGCCAAGGATACTCCAGGGAAAGTCTCTGGAAATATTCAACAAATAAAAATTGATGTCTAAACACAAGGCACTTCCACACTGTACGAAATCAGTTTTAAACTGAAAACTATTGGGTCAGAGAAAATTTATTGTCTCTTAATGCTTTTCAAACAACGAATTAGTTGATATTGAAATTCAAGGCATTTGATCTCGCTGAAGTGGGAAAGAAAATTACCGTAAACAAACAAACGGCACCACAGGGATTTCAGGTATGCCAACATCAGTTTAGTATTGATTCTGATCAAATTTGTATTGGCGCTCGCTGGAATGTGACAGCGCCTAGTCAGTGGTGAGAAAACACGAATACTCATGAGTACTGATCAAGGCGAATTCATACCAGGTGGCCTTAGTTCAAAAATTGGTGATCAGCTGTTACCAAGGCGAAATTATTGAACTGTCAAATTGAACTGTTTTTGTGTGCGGCCATTGTGCTTTCCAAAGCATTTTATTTGACAGTTCAATAACTTTTACACAGAGTTGCATAAATGAGTCCACCTTGTATGAATTCGCCTTGGTACTGATGATGGCAGTGTGCTGGCTTCCGAAAACAACTTTTCTGCTGTGCGCTGTGAATTGAAAAGCTAAACTGATGTTGATTTTCTCTTGTTTCTTAGAATATAATGCGCTAAGTATTACTTTATGTGTTTAAGAAATGCAGCCCAACAATTTTGTACCCTGATATCTGACGCGATCTAATATTCAAATTGATCTGCGAATGATTTCATTATATTTTTGAACAACTAAGTGCTAACCTTCAAAGTCATTCGCTTTAGCCGGTCTACTATAAAATCCTCACTAATCTGGCTTAATTCTTAAAGAAGGGAATAAAATTACACTTAAATACTGCAGCAATTTTGACCCACACATGCCTTTAATGGGAGTTATTTTTCTTACTCTCTGCCCAAGTGACGCACCCTAAGAAACCTTCAGTCTTTCAAATGAAATGAATAAATTTCAGCAAACACCATAAATATCTTTTACAGCCAGAGCATTAATGATGGGCTACAAAGTTAATTGCTAAGATTCTTTGGGCTTTGGCAATGAACACTAAACCCCGTCCACACTTGCCACAAGTAGCAAATTGTCACAAGCTTCCTTATTTGTCTTGTGAAACGAGTGCTTAATGCAAATTAAAACTTGATAGCAAAAGTTCTTTGGAAGTACTTTTCTAGGTGATGCTGGTGGTCAAGTCTATTACATTTTGCCAGTTTACAGCTCAATAAAGTCTGCGTTCGTTGTGTGTATTTCTTGGTTTGTCTGCTGTACTCGTATTTCGTAGCTGAACTCCACTGTTTAATGAAACACAAGTCCGTCCATTAGTTTTCTCGCATGAAGTCAGTGGGCGGCTGGGAAAATCTGAATGAATTGAATGAGACTCTCATAGAATTTGTGTAGAATTTGCGTAATTTTCCAAACAAGTTAACAATTACAAATCTAAAGCAATTCATTTGCGTTTTGTAAGATGGTGATAGATTTCTTTCTTTTTTTTCTTTTCTTTTAATTTGTTCCTAATTAAGAGATGTTGTTTTTGAATAGTTGCTGTAATTAATTATGAATTTCTGGGAACTTGAAGTATTTTTATCACACAATAATCATAAATAATTAAGCAAATTGTTGTAGCTTTCGAAAGCATTTTCTATTTTTATTTTTCCTGCTTGCTAATGCTTTTGGGTTCAATTAAGCTTCGTTGACTGCTCGCTTATTTTCAGCGCTTCTTTTTGCTTTCCGTTTGTGTTTTTTCCTCCCTAAGACAACTTTTGGCTGCATTATCGAAATTTCCTGGTTGCTCCGTTTGCATGTATTGCTGCTGCTGTTGTAGGATAATTCTTCGAAATAAAGGACTATTAAAATGTCTCATAGGTATGTTTAGCCGTAAGCACCATCAACTTTTTGCCATGCCTTTCCGTTTCCATGTTTGTTTCTTGCATATTTTTGTGTTGCTCCAAATAATTGCGATGGAAGAAATAAAAGAATATTTTCAAGTTTTTAAGATTTGAAGTGTTTTTGTCAGTTTTACTAAAATTTCTTCAATACTCGTATATCTTTTTTCCAAAGGACAATTTTTATTTCTTCAGCAAACATTTTTTGTCTCTATACTTTTGATTTTCGTTTGTAAATTTGCATAAAGTCAAGCTTGCCAAATACAGGCACAGTCATAGACGGCACACAGCATCTATCTTAATATAATATGCTCTTGGTCACAGTCGTGGCTGGCACTATAAGAACACGTCATTAGCTTAGCGGCCAAGTGGGTGGGAAATGGAGCTGAAGGAATAGTTTTATTCTAGCAAATGGATTGAGTAAATGGTGTCCTTGGTCTTGTTGGCCAATTTAGTGTTGTGGCTCCCACAACATTGATCTCTTAGTGCCGTGCAATAATTCTTTGTGCTCTCCTTAAGTCGTTTGCCAACGCCTGTTAATGCTTTCTAAAATGATAAAGTAAATTGTTTTTATTTGCTTAGACCCCGGGGGTAAAAGAAACACGTCGGCGCCAAAGTTAATATTTTCCAAAGGCCAAAATAAACTTGAGATTTTAATGCTGTTGCCGTCGTTGCTATAAATTGTTTATAGAGTGTTTCATTTTTTATTGTTCTTGTGTTATATCTCTAAATATTTTACAAATTAATCTTAATTAGGCGCAAAAAGGGTTAGACAGAGAAAACGTCGATAAAATCTTTAAGCAAAAAAAAAAAAAAAAAGTTGCACATAAAACCCCTAAAAATAAAAGACAAAAAGAAAAAAAATCTCCCAAGAAAAATTGTTATTTTTGCATACTTTGCATGTGAATTTGGCAGGTCGTTATACTCTATTTCGAAGCATATTGTATGGGGTTGTTAACATGGTTATTTTTGGCACGAAACACTTGGCCTTTACCAGCACAAACACAAGTGTCTGTTCTGTGTGAGTGTGTGTGTGTGCGTTCTTACTACTACTGGAGATAATATTAAGGCCAAAAGCTTGTGTTTAATATCATTAAAATGATGGATGGTTCGACCTTCTTTAATTTTCCAAATGTCTGTTGTTTTTCATACTCCTTGGAAACAAATTAGGGTTCTGTTGAATGGCACCAAATACAAGTGGAAGGGCCAAAAAATACTTTTGTTTCTTTTCTTTAGCATTTAAATACTCTGATACCGAACATGTTTCCGTTTCAAAACTGTTTTCTTATTTGGCTTTGCCACTGGGACTAGATTGATTGATAAAAATATCACAACGAGATAAAGTCATTCATAATTTTTTACACACTCTCACACTTGCCTGAAGTTTGCCCTTTCTGTGGAAAAGAAAAACCAAATAAAACATTATTTATATGGCTATGTTTGTGGCAATGTGTGCACTTAAATGTAAACATCATATCACGGCTATAGCGCAGTTTAAAAGTAAAAGCTTTATTTTATACGAGTATATTTTATTACGAAGATACGATTTTGCCATAAAACATTTAAAAACTTTCAGGGTTGATATCTGTGATTTTCATATGTATGCAGAGAAATAATAAAAAACAATAGAAAACATTATTTTGGCTGCTATCAGGTTAAACATTTTTCATAATTTCAGTCATATTAAACACAAGAAAAAAAAAAGAAAAAAAAATGGTATGAAAAAAAAAACAAGAAGTCAGCCAGCCAGCAGTACGAGTGGATACCATCAGCAGCAGCAACAGCAGCAGCAGTTGAATGGAAAGTGTGTTTTTTACGACATGTCAAAAAACTGTTACCCCAAAATGAAAACATGCTGCAATATCAGTGCCACAAATTCAACCACAACGCCTCCTCTTCTTCTTAAAAGGATCGTAAAAATAAAAATGAAGCAGAAATACGAACAAATAAAACAGCAGTTTGTTCGTAGTGTCTTTTTTTCCGAGTAACACATCTTGGAGTTTATTTTTTATTTTTGTTTTTTTGGTGGTTTTCCATCATCTTTTTAGCCAAGTGAGTCAACATCCGCGTGTGCCTGTATGTATTGGTGAACGAATCCTTCATACGAGCAGATAAACTGCAATAAAAGAAAAAAGAATGCAGATTTCATATGGCATGTGCCACAACAACATGCTGCATGTTCGAGTTTATTGCCACTTTTGGTGGAACTTTTGATTTCTCTTTATAACATTTTTGTTGAAAGCACACACACTCAAGCACTTGCAGGCGTGCAGGAATGCGCTCGGCTATGTGGATCCAAATTCATGTGTTGTATGTGTATAATTGTGGCATAAACTCGACAAAAACTGCAGCCACAATAGCAATTACAGCAGAAGCAGCAGCAACTAAAAAAAACCCTCGGATGACAATGACAACCAAATGCAATTGCAATATAGTTCAGTTGAACAATGCACGCACACATACACACACACACCGACCCCACCTTCAACTTCACTGGAGAAGAAAGAAAAACGAAATTAAAACAAAAATGCCAAAATTGAATCTGATACAATTTCCAATAAATTTTTGTTGAATGTTACAAATTCAACTCGTAGCTCGTCGTTCTTCTGTCTGTGCCCATTAAAACTTTTATGGAAATTGTATGCAAAATAATAGATTTTTCTCTTAAATCGATCTCAATGGCTGCAGCTTTAAATTGCCTCTGCTGATACGCGTTGCATATTCTGTGTCTAAACTGTATTCATTTATTATTTGGGCACAACGAAATTCTAAAATTTGCATTCAAAATATTGGACAATTGGAAGTTCATTAATTTCGAACAATAATACAAACATTCCATAAATGTCTAATCGTAAATTAATCCTTTCAGAGACTTGGTGCCCAAAATATCACCTAATCAAATGTCATTTTATCAGCGAAACAAGTAAATGACCTGCTGTTGGTTATTTATTTTAATAAAATGCAGCTGGAAAGAATTCATCCTGCAATTCAGAGTGACTCAAGAAGCACAAATTTCGATTAAAAGCAACTTGAACAATTTTAGCCGATGCCTTGGGATTAGGTTTGGTTAGGTTAGAAGGGCTGCCCGCCATAAGCGAGCATAACATAAGCCATAAGCGAGAAAAACACTCGGAGGCCATAAAGGCCCATTGTGATACCCAGAGGCCTACACCCTACACAATCCTTTCAAAACGAAGTAGGGTCCTGAGAACCACCCAGAACTTCTCACAAAGCCCGCCAGGCCAGGCAGCTGTGCATCCCTGAGGAAGTCCAGATCTCGCAGGAAACGTTCACAAAGAACATTCACAAAGAAAATGCTGTACTGACTCCTCTTCCTCCTCATCGAAACAGCTCCTGCAGCGATCATCATGGGGAAAGCCCGAACGCTGCGACATGTGCCCAATTGCACAGTGCCCCGTCAAGACCTCTACCAGGAGTGCCAACGACTTCTTCCCAAAAGTCAGAAGCTGTCTAGTCCTAACGCTGTTAAGCGAGGGCCATAGAGTTTTGGAGACCCTACAGGTGGTAACACTTCACCACCTGTGAAATGAAACAGCAATTTCTGTTTGAGTTTCGGTTTACAATTGGAATAAAAAACAATTCTTTTGAGGAAAATAATAATAATTTAATTGATATTTTGCACTGAAAATGGGCCCCCTACTTCGAAAGGAAATTTCGATCGTGCAATTTTGTGGGACCCAGAAATTCTTTTAAAAATTTAAAGATCTCTTAAAGTGATCTATTTAGTTGTAGGAGTTATAAAAACTAAGCATTTAATTATCTATTTTTTATCGAGCTTTAAATCACTTTTTTTATAAAAGAACTTGATTTTTATTATTAATCGATATTTCGAAATCCTCTGGTTATTTTCTTCAGGGCAATAATTGTAATTAAGATTAATATGACAATATTTTTTACAAAATTTTACAACAGAAAAATAATTTTTGTTTTTTTCGTTTTTTTATATAAACATTGAAAAAAATAAAAAAATAGATAATTAAAAATCGAAAAAGGTCCAAAAATCAGCAGGCAAATAATTTTTGTAAATATTTCCGCCGTGTTTGACGCTGTAATACCCTTTTAGGGATTTTTTCCTTTTTGGTTCTCGTAAAATCATATTTGTTTTTTCTGTTAAGATTTATTTCATTAATTTAATGACATTTATTTCATTGGCTGAAAGCGCCGAATTATGTCGACTTATTGCCTGAGTTGTTGTTATAATATTTACTGTGAAAGTGCAAATAAAATTGGTTGCATCTTTCGCTTTGGTTTTATTCGCTTCATACAGACTGTCATAACCGTAGGAATACGTCATCCTATGAGAATAATAATTAATTTAATTGTTGTAGAGAAAATTGTTTCCACTAAATTTCTGTTTAACTTTAGTATCAAATAGGAAATGGTTCCAGATCGTTTCACATCGTCTTTCAGCATAAAAGCAGCAATAATTCATGTCATTTAAAATTTTATTTCTTCACAAACTTCAGTAATAACCATCAAAGTATCTTTTCTGGTTAACATGCTCCAACATAATTTTGATTGCCTTGACATTTCCGATTCCCAAAAGGATAAAAAATCATTATGTAGTCAAACAAACCTACAATAAACTAAACAATTCATTGTTTCTGCTGTTGTTGTTGTTGTTATTTTGTTTCCCTTCTATAGGAGGGAGAGAGATAAAAAAAAAACAGAAGAATGCAATGCAAAATCATTTTTTTGGAAAATTTCTATGAAGTCCCTATACACCAGGCAACACATTCGAACCTTCTCCGTTCCATAAAAATATAGTCATGCGGCAACAACATCATTGAATTGTTGTTTTGACTTTATGATTTTATCAACAACGTGGCTGACGTTGGTGTTCTTGTTCATGTTGTTGTTGCTAGTGTTGCTTCTGCTATTATAAATTTTCTATGTGTATCCACACACACACACACATACACAGCCATGTGTTAAATTCCATGTGAAAAGTTCATAGTAATAAAAACTAAACAACAACTGCAATAATAAAATTGTAAGCGCTTATATGCAGAAATGTGTGTCTGTCCGCCTGTTCATTTGTCCGTTCAATCGTCGAAATAAATGTAATGTCCGTCTATTTATTTGGTTGATGCACCAAAAACAAATACCGAATGCAACAGCAGCAACAAAGAAATAAAAAAGTATATATTGGAAATAAAAACATCATTTAACAACAAATCTATTGAACATTTTACAATCACACACCAACAACAACAAATTGTGGGAGATGGAGTGAGACAGCGCTGAAGAGGGATTTGTTTTTGTTTGTTTGTGCAACGGAGGCGGCGGGGCCACTTCCAGAGGTACGAGCAGTTGTAGCAGGAAAATTTTTTGCGGTTGTTTGCTGCAGTGTGTGCCGCGGACATTTTAAATATATTGGCGTTGCATCGATTTGTCATTTTGACGCTTTTCAAATGCAACATAAAACTCTGGCATATGTCAGTTGATGTCTTTACTGCGAGACATGGAAGTGAAGTGTGCAAAAAGGACAGATACGCAGTCACTCAGCCAGCCAGTCAGTCAGCCAGGCAGCCAGCCAGCTTGACAGGCATGCAAGCATGCAGATGGATGAATGATTGGGTCTGGGAAGTTGTTAAAAAAGCGTAAGTTGTTTTAAAATTTATACTAAATTGCATCGCGTAAAATTTATTGGCAAGAGGGTTTAAATTACCACTGCACTCACAAACTAACGACGGTCGGTCGGTCTGTCTGTCTGTCTGTCTGGCATGTAAATTACACTGGCTGTCGCACACGTTTGTGTCTGCACTACATTTTGCTAATGAAGGTGTGGTTGGCTGTTTGTATGCTTTTAAGTATTTATTTGCTTTTCGCTGCATCGCTGTCCATTGCATTGTAATGCATTTTCTATTATTTATCAACAGCAGGCTTAACAGCGCAACCCAACGTATGAAAATGTTGTTTTTCATGCTTTTGTTGAAGGCCCACCTCCGTCTCTCCCTCTCTCTCTCGCTGCCCCAGTTGTTCTAGTTTATATATTATGTTATATTGTGTTTCTGTTTGTGTTTGTGTTTGTGTCTGTGCCTGCAGTTTTATGGGGTATTGGAATATTTGATTGATTTTAAAAATTGCGCGATTTATGTTTGCCATTTGTGCACCGAACGCTCGTACATCATACGTAACAGTGGCACCAGCGCGTGCATTTAATACACTTGCCTCCGTGTGCCATGCCGGCATTCCCTCCTTCTTCGCAACACCCTACATGTTGAGGTGTGTTTTTAAATTGGCAACTGATTCCGTTGCAGGTGAGGGGCTTGGAACTGTTTGTTTTCAAAGAATTACTTTCTCATCTATTTCATTATAGCAAGAGTCGATCACACACAAGGCTGAATGAAGTACTCAGATATCCTTTAAAAATCGTCATAAGAACTGGTCCATGGCTGTAAATATTTCTATTTAAATCTTAAATCTAGAAGAAATTTTGCATGGATGCATGCTTATGCAATTCTATGCATTTAGTTGTGTGGCTGTGTGTGTGTGCACTGTGTTTTTTTTTTTTTTTTTTTTTTTTTTTTTTTTTGTATAGAACCGGAGGTGGGAATCTTCAAAAGATACTTATGTTCCCTCATAAGCATGCACGATTCACCATCACTGGTGCCTACGTACTAAACCCACCCCCTGTTTCCTTCGACCACTCTCCCTCCGCGGGACTGCCGTTAGGTATTACTTCGCGGAGGGCTGGTTAGCGATTTCGCTTCATCTTATGTACGCTCGTTCGATCTCTGTCTCTCAAGCCTTCGTAGTTCCTGCATAACTACAGATATATGGTGGTTACACTCGTTCCATTTAATCTCGGAACCCAAAATCTCGTCTAGAAGCTGGCGGGGATTAATATTCAACTCCCAAGGCCCCCTAAATCTCGGGCAGCAAAATAAAACGTGCTGAGCGTCCTCATCTTCTTCAACACAATTTGGACATGTTGGGGATCTATCGTGCCCAAATTTGTGCAGATATTTCCTGAAACAACCATGTCCACTCAAGAACTGCGTCATATAAAAGTTGGGCTCGCAGTGTTGTGCCTCCAGCCAGGGAATTATGATGGGCAGAAGATAATAAGTCCATCTGCCCTTCGAACTGCATTCCCATCTAGACTGCCAACTGCAGAGAGAAACACTCCTCTCCTCTCTCCTTATTGTAGCAATCTGCCCTGGATCCTCAAGACGACGAAAGTAGATTCGCCTCATTTCATCCGCCAGTATATCTATAGGTATTGCTCTTGCCAATACCATTGCAGCGTCATCGGATATTGTCCTGAAACCACTTATTTGTCTTATTGCACTTAGACGGTACACCGAGGATAGTTTTCTTCTTGTCGTCTCCTCGGAAAGTGCTACAGACCATACTGGGCAGGCATATATTATTATCGAGGTCACAACCGACGATATTACCCTTCTTTTAAATGACGTTGGTCCTCCAATATTTGGCATTATTCTTGCCAGAGCTGCTTGTGCGCCGGATGCCTTTTTGACAATGAACCTTACATGTTCCTTGAAATTTAGCCTGTCATCGATCATTACGCCTAGGTATTTTATGGCCCTTTTCGATTCTATTCTTGCATCGCCAACTGTTACAGTCATCTTTTCTACTGTTTTTCTGCTACTTATTAAGACAGCCTCTGTTTTATGGGCAGCTAGTGTCAACCCAGCCCCATTAAGCCACATTTCAATCCTTTCGACTGCCGCATTTGCCTTCACCTCCACCTCCTCTACGGTTTTTGCCACTGAGACTATGGCAATGTCGTCCGCAAAGCCAATAATGGAAGTCCTATCTGGTAAGGATAGTCGCAGTATTCCATCATACATTATGTTCCAGAGCAGAGGGCCAAGAATAGAACCTTGCGGTACACCTGCAGTGACTTCATATTCTACTTCGCCATCATCGGTCACATACAAAAGTTTCCGATCCCGAAAGTAGTCGTTCACCAAATTCATTAGGTACGGCGGCGTACCCATAATGAAAAGGGCCTTGGCAATATTCCCCCAATTCACGGAATTAAATGCGTTTTGAATATCCAGGGTGACCACCGAGCAGTATTCCTTGGAACCAAATCTCCATCTTCCACCTTCTATTGCGTCTTCTGCTATGTCTACTATTCTCCTAATCGCATCTACAGTGGAACGGCCTTTCCTAAATCCATACTGCAGGTCGGAGAGAGCTCCTCTGGCTTCAGCGCAGGCTAGAAGTCTATTGTATATAATTCGCTCGAGAACTTTACCCATCGTGTCAAGGAGACAGATTGGGCGGTACGAAGATGGTTCACCCGGAGGCTTGCCGTGTTTCGGGATAAGTACCAGTTTCTGCACCTTCCAACTCCGGGGGAAAATACCCTCGACTAGGCATTTCTGGAACATGGTGGCAAATATGTCCGGCCTATGTTGAATAGCCAACTTGAGCGCTTTGTTCGGGATTCCATCTGGCCCAGGCGTTTTTCTATCGCCAATTTTAGCGCATGCCGCAAGCAACTCCCCTTGTGTGATCTCTGGGATTGTGTTAGTCGCCGCCGTCTCCGTCCTTATAATTGTATACGGTTGACCTCGTGGAAACAGGGTGCCAATAATCTTCCGAAGCAAATTTGGGCATCCCAATCTGGGATGTTTCTGCGCTCCTATGTTTTTGAAAACTACCTTGTATGCTGTTCCAAAAGGGTTGATGTTAGCCTCTTGGCATATTTGTTGGAAGGATAGCTTTTTACTTCTCTTTATGGCTTTCCTTAATTGGGTGCGTAGATCTTGATATCTAACTTGATAATCTTCCCATGATGATCTTCCTCTGGAACGTTGGGCCCTTCTTCTTGCTCTAAGGCATGCTGATCGTAACTCTCTTATTTCATCAGTCCACCAATAACAGGGAGACCGTCCTCGAAGCGTATATCTTCGAGGCATTGCAGCATCGCAGGCAGTGTAGAGCATTTCGTATACGCTTTGCACCCTATCATCTACTAAGTCCCCGGTTGCGGTAAAGCTAGACAGTAGCAGCTTAAACGTGTCACCATCAAAGCATGAGTCTTTCCATTTAGGCCCAGTGAACTCAAGCATTCTTGCTGTGTCAGTGTTCTGCCCAGCAATCGTGATTACAATTGCCTGATGATCGCTATTTGTGAAGTCTTCAGTGAGTCTCCACACCGTTCGCGAAACAAGGCTGTCGCTGGCAAACGATATATCTATCGTAGAACTGGTATCTGATCTCCTAAAGGTACTCCTCATTCCATCATTTAGTAACGTGACCCGCAGGGATGCGAAAGCTTCTAAAATACTGCGACCTCTTGCATTAGTCCACCTACTGCCCCATTCCATCGCCCAGGCATTAAAATCGCCGCATATGATGATCGGTGAATTTAAGTGTGCATTCGCAACTAAGCTCTCTAGCATATTCTCAAATTCGCCAAGGGACCACCTTGGGGGAGCATAGCAACTGTACAAAAAAGTTCCCTTTATCTTCGCCATTACGAAACCTTTATCCAATGTATGGGTCTGTTGGAAAGGTAATGAGCCACAAGTCCAAATAGCTGCCGTTGTTGACTCATCGGCGATCCAGGTGCTATTTTTCGGTACTTTATATGGCTCGCTTATGATTGCGACATCGAAGTTCTCTTCTAGGACTCTCTCTGTGTGCACTGTGTATGAAGGCATATTTGTGTGCTATTGTGTGTATGGCGGTGGTGCTGGTGAAGCTTTAACTCTGCTTTATTTTTTGTTTCAATTGTTTATTCATTCATCCGGCAGTAGTTGTTATTTCGTTTAAATCTTTTTGTTGTTACTGTGTTTTTTAGTTTCAGTTTTCGTAAATTTTAATAATAGTCCTTTGGGAAATTTTTGCTGCTGCTTGATGGCATAAATATGTGCACTAATGGAAGAAATTAATTATTCACTGTCACAAGGCTTAAAGTATGGCATTTTTACACATCCATACGTACACAAGTACTCGTGCATGAGTACTTCCCAAACACATACACATACACAAGCAGAGGAAAAAAGCTGAACCATAAATAAATAGAGTTGGAAAGAAAGCTTCCATTTAGTACAAAGGAAAAAGTGTTAATGAATTGTTAATTTCAGAATATCTAGGGACACAAAAAGCAGGTTTTTAAAATTTATTTTTAGTTTTCTTTTTTTTTTATGGGCAATCATTAATTAGTTCAGGAGTGTTATTCAGTTATTTGGGAAGTGAACGCACTTTTGGAAAGGTCTGCTCGGAAATTTGCCAAAGTTCATCACGAAGGATGTTTATGCATAAAAACATTCTCGGGATGTAAAAATATTTTTATTTATTTATTGAAAGTATTTTACAAAGATAAATTTATAAAGTAACAATTTAGAATAGTGTGGACTACTTGGTCATTACACTATATATCTTGAATTCAGATTTCATGTAAAACATTTGCGGATTGGAGAATATTTTTTATTCTTGTTGCTGAATTCTTGTTGCTGCAGTTTAGGATATCCTCTAGGGGTTCGTTTGTTGAGCTTATCGGGCAACCTTTGAGTATATGGTATATAGTTAGTTCTTCTGCGCAGATTTTACATTCCCTAGGCTGATTCCTTTCATAATAGTGCTGTGTGGTAAATGTTGTTGTTCCAACTCTAATTCTGGCTAAAATGATACAATCTTTTCTAGGATGTAAAAATATATTTTTAATGAAATTCAGCTTAATGATAAAGAGGTATGAATGAAACTGCCTGCATGCGAAATATATTGCATGACATTAGCGTTTCGTCTACTGCATGCATGCTGGCGCTATTTCCGCAGTAACTCACCGGAGTGAAATATGTATATTAAAGTTATGCTGGAGTCGAACCCGCAATCTTCATACATCATTAGCCTAGCGAAGTGCCCAGATATTCAGTGGGAAAATGTTGGGTTTTCAATACTCTAGAGCCGACTGCAACAAAACTGTTGCTTACTTTTTCCCTGGTTGCGACGCTGTTTATCTTTTATTGTAAAAGTATTTTTGAGAAAAAAAAAAGAAAAGAAAATGATCAGATAATTTGTTTTTAAAACATCACGGGGTGTTGGACTGCAAACTTTATTTTATTTGTCAATAGCCCTTATTTTCTCACTTCAAACAATTATCAAGATGAAATTGAGTATGAAAACACCTCCTGAAATATAATTCTTTGATTTCATTATTCTCTACTTTCTTTTTTTCACTCCGAACACTTGTATCTTTTTATCAAAACTCAGCATATCCATTTTCATGTTTTGTTTAATCTTTTCGAACTTTTTATCTTAACAAATTATCTGGGATGCTGGTGAGCCCTTCTTTTTTGGGAGAGGTGGTAGAGAGGCTGGTGTTGTTCGTACTCGTACTCGTATGTCCTTTTGCAAAATCTCCTGCTTCCGGTTTTGTTTGTTGTACGGTTGGTTTTGTTGTTGACATGTTTGTTTTTCGGTTTTATTTTTATTGGTTTCATTACATTTTCATATCGTGTTGTATATCTACTCGTAGATGGCCAGGCACTCTGTCCACTTTGTATTTATTTCTGCCAGATAATCAAGGGTTAATGTATTCTCATAGATTTAGATTTGTGCATTAAAAAACAGAAAAGCAAAATCTGTTTTTTTTTGTATTTTTGTATTTTTGTACGAGCGGCATTGTTACCAATATTTGACTACTTGTTTTTATCTCGTTTTATCTGATTTCAGCAATAGAATTCTCTTAATATTATTTTATTTTTTCCGTAGTTTTACTTTATGATTGGATGTTGTTGATTGTCATTTGCTCTATTCCATTTCCTTTCGTTCATTCTCGTTCTGTTATCGATTGTTTTTATAGCTGAAGACAAACACTTGCCGTTTTTGTTTAAATTAATTTTCATTTTAATGTTTTCGACGTTTTATGCATTAACTGAAATGGCATTGATACCGTAGCAAAGGAGCTTTTGGTTTATGGCTGGTTGGTTGGTTGGTCGAGAACGAACACCCCCGAAATTATGCACGTATAGGCATGAATTGAAAATGTATGAAAACATTTTTATTATTTTATTTATTTCAAGGCAGCCGTCGTCATTGGCAACGTCTGATTTGATTGTGTTGCTGAAGTGTTTTATGGTGTTCTAGGAGACATGCCTTCACATAAGCATTCGAATTTGTTTGCTTGTCCCATCATTTGTTTTACCTTTGACAAAGTACTCGTGGAAAAGGACTTGTGTTTTTATTTTATTATTATAATTTGTTGCCAGCCAGCCAGCTGAGCTGGGTTTTAATTTGGAAATTCACGAAGAAGAAACTAAATAGCAACGAATTCTTAACGAGATCTCATCAAAAGCGCTGGAGTATGAGGCGCTATCTAACTGCTACGTGACTGTTTCATTGTTTTAACAAACGAGGGAGACAAATTAAATCAGTCCAAGCAAATGCTTGATTTTGTTGTTGCCCTTCGAAAATCCAAGTAAATATTCTTTTTTAAGTTGTTTCCTTTTTTATGCTCTGGCCTTCTTTGTTTGTGCCATAATTACCATTCATTCGTTTTCCGGTGGCATAAGTCGCGTTTTCAAACAGGAAATTGGAAATTAAACATTCCTGTCAACACCTCGACCACCCCCTTGAATCTTTGGATATTTATGCGAGGACAAATATTTCCTATCTAAGTATTTAAAAATTTAAGAGCTCTTGCATTCTGCTTTTTTACTTGGGGAATAGTTTATTGTTTGGTTTAAGCCAATTTGAAGACGGCTCCCTTTGGCCGTGGTTGCAGAAGTGTTCTTTCTCTGTGGCAGTTTATTTTCATTTAAAAGTTGTTGCTAGTTTTAATAAAAAGTTATAAATTTTAATAATTTTAAAGTTTCTGTAAATATTTCTTGTACGTTCTCAGTTACTTTTAGAATTTTGCTGCGCTTTTGTTCTTATTTTAATGGCCAAAGTTTTGTGTTGTTTGCGGGATGCTACCAGAAATTGAGATTTAGGTAGAATAAACTGGAATTGTTTGCTCAATTTAAATAAAACGTAAAACATGCAAATGAGAATGAATTACAAGAAACGTTTAAACAAATTATTTTGGAGCTTTCTGAAAGCAGTTTGTGAGTTATTGGAAATATGTTGATACACTACTACCAATTTCGCATTTTAACACACTCGCTAAGGCGTTGCTGCCACTGTTGCAGCATAATTTATATATTCGATGTGTTGGCTTAAGAAGTTTCAACTAGCCCGGCCTTCCCTTGTTTTTTTTTAATTAAATATGGAAATGCATATTTACTTTCTATTTGAGAAATATGGTCTACTTGATATACAAATTGGTTTGGCGTGAAGTCATTTTAGAATTTCAAATAAATCGTTTGCAAAACAAAATCTTTTTGGGTGAAATGTCATCCAGGTGGGAGTGCATTAAATTTAATTTTCTCTTGATGCTTGAAAAAACTTCCTTAATTGTTGCTGCTTTTGAAATGACGGCAACATGACAGCAAAACTTGCCACTTGCCGACACAAATTTAATGCTATTTATACGCTCGTAATGCTATAGATGATAAATTCGAGGTTCTTGCAACTGATTCTGGTAAAGGAGTCGAAGCAAAGAAGATATAGTACGTGTTTTGAAATTTTGCAGGATTAGGGTGTTAAAGATCAATATTTTTCTGGCAACCTTTGGCTTTTTTCAAATAAGTAGTTGAAAACATCCTTAAAAGGGGGTGCGGATGAAATAGTCCACCAAAAATAGTGGCTATAAAATTTTACAATGTGGCTTCCACGACAATTGAACTCTAGACTCTCAACTTGCGCGCCGGAAATCGGTGAACAATTAAATTACATTTAAGGGTTAATTCACAATTAATACTCGGCATGGAAAACCTTGTGAGTCTTACACAAGATAAAAACTTTTTATGAAAAAGAACGCCAAAAACATTTTTGTGGAATATTTCTTAAAACATGGATAAAAAAAATTGTCATTCTATGCCGCTAGGATTCAGTTCTGTTTCTTATAGGCATACAATTTTTCGCACTTTTTGCCAATCAAAAGGGCATATCTCTTTTTTATTTATTTTTTGATTTCCTCTGCCAGAATTGGTAGTCACGACCCATAATTTAAAAAAAAATTCAAATTGTTGAACAGTGTAATTCAAATTTACCTGTAAACGTCCTAAAGTGGCTGTTGGCTGAAGTAGTTAACACGAGACTATGAAGCGGAGGGTCGCGAGTTCAACCCTGCGCTCAGTCATGAATATTGTGTCGAATTCTTCTGATCACCATTCGAGCATGATTGTGTTAGTTGTTGCCAACCTGTTTCATTGATGAAGGCATATCACTGGTCACTTAATCATAACTGTAAGAGGGGCATAAGCATCCCAAATCGTCCTGGATTACACTTAGGCCTCATAGGCCTGTTGTGCGCTCATAGGCCTGTAAGTGATTGACACTGTCGTGTAGTAAAGAATAGAGGCACAGCACCCTCCTTCGTCGGCCCTGTAGCAAAAAATTATACGGCGAAGTAAAAGGTGAAGATGGCTACAAAAAATTATATATCCTCTCATATTTTTTCATCTGTCCTCTCATGACTATTCCCTTCTTCCAAGTTCCGGAGCAACGCATTGCATATGTAGTGGTCATCTCGTGAGCGCTGGTCCTACTCCTAAAAAAAAAAAAAAAAAAGACTTGAACTACACCTTCGTAGCGATAAGGCAAAGCGACGTTATTACGTCCTGTTAAAATATTGTTGTTATTGTTCATTAAAATATTGTCTCACGCCCTATTCTTTTCGACTAAACTGTGAAAAAACCTGGGCCCAGCAATACACCCGTTTAAAGACAAAAAAACTACTATTTCTTTGCATCATAAACATGAAAAACATAAAGCGAATGCGCCTTTAAAAAATTTCCCTGCCAAATAATGTTGTGCTATTAATTAACTAAAAGGAAAGTTTTTGCAAATTTTCAATCAAGTCAAACTCTATACAAAGGAGTTTTCGAGAGCGAAGTATTTGCATGCTTAAATTTCAACAAGTTTGCTTTCGTTCCATTCTTGTTTCGGAAAAGTAAATTTTGTTTCTAAAAAATGGGAAAAACAAACATATTCCAGCACTTTTTCTCGTATTCATTTATGGTGTAATTAAAAAAACATGACCATAAACATTTCTGCTGTTTTTTGTACTCTGCGCCAAATGAGTGGTAAAAACGTTTGCAAAATGCATGTGTGCGAATGGGTATTTTTAATCGAGTTTATTTTTTAAATGGCTGTTGGCACGACGCAACAATAGACGTTTTTTTTAAACGTTTGTTAAACTTTCGACGAACTTGAACTTCAATTAATGCTGTGTTTCGCAGACTGTATGCAAACTTTTATATCTTCTTTGTTTGTTTGCTTGTTTTTTAAATCCCAAGTCGCATACAATTTAAACTGCCCCTTCCTGAAATGTGTTGCGCTGCAACACTTGGTGGTTTAGCAATAAAGTGAAATTAAATAAGACCCGGAGAGGGGGAATACTCGTATGTGCTCGCGTACACTATTAAAATTTTGTGATGCAGCAAGAGCCCGTATTTAAATTAGAAAGCAAACAAAAGCGACAAATTTATGTAATTGAAATAGCAGACATGGTTAATACTGCTGCTAACTGATACTGCTGATATGATGGTGCTGCTGCTGCTGCTGCTGCTCCAGCCTGTTGTTCAAATGCAAATGCTCGTGTACGTCAGAGTCTATACAAACACTTGGCTTAAATCAACAAAACGTATAACGAATAGAAGAGGAAAAAACACACATCAAGAGTTTTTCTGCGAAAACAAAAAATACAGTTTAAGCTGTTTTCAAACAGTTTTCATTACAGCCTCCTCTTACCCTCAAACGACAATCTCCCATTGTCGCCGTGTTCATTTCCAAAAATGGAAATGATTCGGTTTATGCTTTGCAAACAATTACGAAATATTCCATTCACAATGTTTTCCTTGAGTTGAAAAGCACAGGCTGCAGCAAAAACTAAATCCAAATATTTTTATTGATACGGGGATGCAGTGGGTTCGAAGAGACCCGCGCGAAAATTTGTTCTTGGCTTTGCAACGAAAATGTTGGCGACGTGTAAACTGAGCGACCTTAAGTTCAAGGGCGCAAACATTTCACTGGCACAATCATGTGATAATCGTGACTCACGCTGGAAACAGAGCTGCAGTTCTAGCCGATTGAATTACAAGCCTTTGGAGAACATCATGCTGCCGAACCTTTTGGTAGTGTGCACAGAAAAGGGTAATGAATGAAATTACTTTGGGTTTCTACGACGACTTTGTGGAAGTGAATTTTTGAGACACGTTAGACCGTTTTTTGCGAAATCAATTTTTTTTATTGTCTGCACAACTATTCAGCAGGATTTGTTTATGGCAATACACGATTTTTGGCTGGTATGAGATGCGCGTTGCTAAGCAACTGCCAGCCACTACTTCTTTCACAATTACGCTCCCTGATGTCTACGATTTTGAAATGAACTTTCAACTTTTTTTAGAAATCTGACTCTAAACGTTCTTCTTCCTGCTTCTGTTCTCCCCGCTCGGGCTCAAGTTTGTATGTTTCTTGTCTATTTTTGCTTTTAGTTTTAGCCAAAAATATTGTTTGTTTACAAATACTTGCGTTTGGATGTGAATGTGAATGCGATTGTGTGAGTGAGTGTGTGTGTGTGTTGTGCATGTGTTAGACATTATATACGTACGTACGAGCACGAGTACATAAATACTTTATGTCGGATGTTGGTATTGTTGTTGTTGATTTTCCCTTATTGTCTTGCAGATACAACATGTTTTGCTTTGTGTTTTATTTATGAAACGGATATAACAAGATTTCGTTTTTCATATAAAATTTTTTTTTTCGTTTTTTTTTGTTTTTTATAATTTTGTGTTGTTATTTTTAAGTTATTTGACTAAAACGCTTGCTTTTATTGCCACCGTTGTTGTATTTGCTGTTGTTGTTTGTCATGTTGTTTGTTGCAGTTGTTGTTGCTGCTTTTGTTTTTGGGGAAGTGAGCAACATTTTAGCATTTATTTGTTATATTTTAGCATTATAGTGTTTTAAAGGAGTAAACTGCTTGTCTGGTATTTTAATAAATTTTTCATTTTATAAATTTTTTTTCTATATTTTATATGAATATTTTTTTTTATGGTTTATGTATATATTGCGCACACATCCATACAAATAATGTTGCCATGTTTCTTCTATACGAATGTGTGAGTAAATCTATTCAGACTGAAAACAAAACAAAAATGAGATGATTTTTGCTGAATTTCAGAAGCAATATGCTTGATTAAATTTAATAGACATTTTGCTGGAGTTGTTGTTTAGCTTCCAAACGAATTTATAAAATTTAATACAGGGATTCTGAATTTGTTGTATCCAAATTAATGTATGAGATTTGCACAAACGACATTTAGCAGTGGACAAGTGAAAAAGTAAATTCTTCCAAAGTTGCTGTGCTGCGCTGTAAATAATCTTTTACTTTTGCAAAATACTTTCAAGTCTAATTATTTAATAGATTCAAAATGTTATTTAAGTCGTAACACAGAGAAGCAGAATGGGATTGGAATTTTGTGCGAATTATAATAATAAAAAGAACTTTTTAGGCGATTATGGCACGTGTTTTTTTATATTGATTAGCACTTAAAAATTCACTTGTAGAAAAAAGAAAGAAGAGTTTAGTAATTGCTCCTGGAACTATTTATAGGGGCATTATTTAAAAGATAAAGAAAAAAGTCCGAATTCACTTGACTTGACTGGAATTCACAATCTATAAATATTATTTTATTTTCAATTTATATATATTTATTTATTTCGAATTCTTTATATTTTAAACTTTTGTGGTCTTTCTCTTCACACTAAGTGTTTGAACTATCACCTGAACCACTTTGAGTCTCATAGACCATGTAATTAACCGCCTGATCTTTGTATTTTGCACGTTACACTTCTTGGACGATGCTGTTTGAGAATTTAAAGTCTGAAATTATTCATATAATAATCTACATACTTCACATCCTGCAGTAGTCGGCAGGATGTACAATACGTTCCTCTAATACAAGTGAGTGAGCAGGGCCATTACTTTCTTTTATTTGCTTATAAAATTTGTGTTGTTCTGGTACCCAACAATAAAATAAAATTTATTTCCTTTTTATTTTGTTGAACTTCTTAAAGTTTTTGTTTAAAAACCACATAATATTATATCATTAAAATTAAATGCCTTTTGAAAAGAATGTGTGCTTGGCAAAAAGAAATATTTCAAACCATTATATTGGATTTTTCTATGAATAAAGAATGGTAAAGTACATTATACTTGATCACACAGAAAGTTGTGCTGTTTCTATGAAAAGAAAAGAGAAAAAAAAAACAACTCGAGTTAAAAAAAAGGTCTAGCTTAAGGCCAGTTAAGTTTAAATTGCAATACGAACTGAACTGAACGTCTAACTCATGTTTATTATAAAATGGAACATGTGGAAACAAGCGCACACACTCATACAGTCCTACCGCAAAGTTAACTATATACTTCATAAAATGAAAATACACACACACACACAGACACACAGTTTTAGAATAATGTAAACACTATTACATATTCGAAATTTACTGCAAAGAAAGTCGAAAACAATTTCAAAATAGAAACGTTAGAAACGAATCAAAAAAATATGGAAGAGGAAAATGGCAAAATGGAAATTTTACCCTAAATTTAATGTTGATATTAAAATCCATACAGGAAATTAAGCAGCGGCCTTTATGGCATTAGATATCAGTTAATTTATGACTGTGTGGCACTTAACTCATTCTTTATTTTTACTTACGCGCCCACCCATACACTCTCACATTTTATAGCCCTTATCAAGCTGTGATTGTGTGTGCGTAAGAAAGCTGGAAACCCCGTAAAAAATGTTCTGAGGAAGTATTTGAAATACTTGGGGGTTTTTTTTTAAAGAAATTCCATTAAGTTTCCTCATTTCTAGGCCTGATAATTTAAAAGAAAGTTTACATCAAAATGACGGCATATGGTGGGTGACAAACTCATATCGCAATATGTTGTGCATAATAAACAGTTTCTTCATTTCATGTACAAACAAAAAAAAAAGAAAACGTGGCAAGAAATACTGTATCAGTTTCAAGGACTTGAACTTGGTTGTCCAAACACTTGCCATGAAATTAAATCAGGTTCGTAGGCACAAACATTTCCATGTACGCCTTTCAAATATCCAGCAGAGCAGAGGCAGAGGCTGACGCTGGGGCCCATAGCCAAAAAGCTACAAGCCGGAGGATCAATCAACATTTTTATCTTCTTCTGAAGATAATGACAAATAAGCATATTCCGTGTTGCTGTTTGCTAATTTCAACTTCTAGCCGTGCGAATGCCTGAAAGGCAGGATTTATTTGAATTGGAAATGAATGTAACAACAGTTGCCCAGGAGGATGCTTAAATTGAAATAAATATATGTTTATTGGACTGCTGGGCATCGCATCTTTTACTTCTCTGTCGTTATTGTATTAAATCAATATTTATTATTTAGTTGCTAAAATAGAAATAAATAAATAATAGTTCTTGCTTTCCTTAGCAAATATCTTATTTCTGCTGTCAATCTGTCAACTGCAGAGTTCAGTGAACTACGTCCTTAAGGAGCACTACACATTTGGAGAAGTAATAACTAAACAAATGTTTGCGCAAGTTGTTTAAAACGATTTCACATCGAATGTGTCCAACCGTTTCTTAAGTTACGGCCAAATACGGAGTGTTTTACAATCATTAGGGTACAGCGGTACAGCGGTATCCAATATTAGATAAAAGAATATGTTTTAATAAATTCGTGGTGGCATGGAAACACTTTCAGCTTAGTCCAGCAAATAGTGCAGTTAAGTTCTCCTCTCTTAAAGCAGGGATACATAGATTAGTGTGTGGTAGGGAAATCAAAAGCACATTCGTGTTTGATTCTCTAAAGAGAAGAACAAAGACCGCGTCTAGTTTCGTATTATTTGTATTCAACGCACTGCCGCATGTCTGGAAAATAGAATTTTTGAAAAATATGATTTTATGGTATTTTATTCAAAGTTGGGACTGATAAAGTGAAGTTTAGCCACTTTTAGTGTATTTATTTTGAAATTATCCAAATCTGTTATCTAGTATAATTTTTTGTCCTCTTTTATGCACGAGTCTGGAAAGTCTTCTTTAAGAATCCTTTAAAGTGTGTGATTTTGAAGATCTATTATTTAAAGCAGATCCCTGCAGCACTTGGTTTCAAATTATCGATTTTCTTTTGTTATAGTTGCGCGATTGCTTTTTCAAAAATGTGTTAACAACGAAACTGATAACCCAAAAATGGCTTAAAATAGTAAAACAATTTCTTACTTACTTCATAGAAAAAAAATGTAGCAAGTCGCTATGGCCGCCGCTTATCAAGGCCGCCCTAATATACGCATTTCAACTTCTATCTAACTCATGGCCAGTAATTTAAAAACATGATTTAAGGTTGTGAAACCTATTTAAGATATGAATGGGTTCAGGCAAATTTATTTTGTTGCTGTATTTAAAATTTCGTTTTGAAATAGAAAACTTGACAAAAGAAAACTCAATTCATTTTCTACTAATGGCAGACACAAAGTTCGTATTAGTGAAAGGAAAAGAAAAAAGATAGACAATTTGAGTTACTTGGTCCTTTGAAATGTGTTACATGTTTAGTACGAGCATGTGTATGCAGGGGATATCGTGTTTTGTTTTGATATTTTCTACTCTTCTTTTTTCTATTACGTGTTTTGGTAACCAGCCATGCCTCCAGGATATTTTGAGTCCTTGTTCCTTCACCCTTTTGTAAACTTAAACTGTTTAGTCATGAAGTCAATTCTGAAAAAAAGATACACACACTCACTCACACTCACGCTCACATTCTCGCATATAATAACACAAGCAAACAATTACATGCAAGGACAAAATTCATTCATAATAAGAGTGCCCGCCCAGCTCCAGCAAGTGAAGTGGGCATGTTTGGTGTGCATGTGCGTGTACGTGTGCGTGTGCATGAGTGTGTGCAAATAAGTTTATAAGTAAGTGTCTTTTGTCTGAATGTAAATATTGTCAGATGCTGCTTTAGGGGGAATTCTGTATGCCTTTTTATGTATTATGATTTTCCATTTTCTTTCTCTGTTTGTTCGATGCCATATTGCATTTATGTACTTTTGAAGCTATTAAAAGGTTAGAGCAAATACTCACAATTATGGACTGACTAAATGAAATAGAGTTTAAACCTTTTACTCTTCTAATGGCCATTCATTGGAGCCCTGGCACAAAACATATGCTGCTGCTGTTGGTCCCCCATTAAAACGAGCCAACAGTGCAAAAGGGTAACCAATTTAAATATCAATTCGAGTACGCACTATTTGTGACATTTGTTTGTTTGTTTGTTTGTTTGTTTATTTGTGCAAGAGTTTACTGAAGATGAGCCGAATTTAAATGATAATTTTAGTTAAAATATGCGCATAATTTACACAATATTATTTAATAGCCAAACACACTGAAGCACACTTTTAAGGTTCGCCTCGCACAACAGTAAATAGTTGTTCTGCTGTTCGTTCTCCTTTTCGAATTAACACAAACATTTCTTTTTTAATCTTGGCAAACTTGTCTTAATAGTGCTCGAATGTGTTTTGCCATTTTGTTAGGGATTATGATTAAAATCAATGACCAGAGGCTATTTTCCATTTTCTAATTTTATTTTTGTCAAATTATTCCCAAAATAAGTGTGTCAGTCGTTGCAGAAATCCCAGTCAGCCACTCACTCGTTCATTCAATCAGCAGCACATGAACGTGTGTTACAAACAAACTGGCTTCAAAGAAAAATTTTCCATAAAAATGGAAATCCGATTTTCAGTTCAGACAAAAAAACAAAAAAATTATTTATAACAAGTAAGAGTATGCACTCTGTGGACTTGTGCACCCAAACATGCTCGTACTAATGCAAAGCGATAGCAAGTGTTTGTGTGTGTGTGTGTGTGTGGCAGTGACATTTGCTAACAACCTGTCCAAAAATGATGGACTGCCTGACAATGTTGGACAGGCTTTATAATACTCCTATATTATAAAGATCTCCGCCTGCAGAGTTCATCACATAAACTCGTGTGTTCATCAGGTATGATTTTTATTACGGCTTTGTATGTGTGTGTGTGTGTGCGTGTGCCTGTGTGTAACATCCTTACACAATTCATTATAGATTTCTGTGCAAAAATTATGAAAAAAACAAAAACATAAGAAGATTACTTTGCTGCTGACTGGTATTAGTGAAACCTATAAATGCTCGCAGAGTTCTAAATACAGGACTAGAGTTTTACGTGGCCATTGTTGTTGTTGTTGTTGTTGTTGCTGCAGTAGTTGAGCGTATGTTAGTCACTCTGGCAGCCTGACAGCCTGACTGGCAATCGTTTTGCTTCATTGTTAAAAGAGGTTTATGAAAACGAAAATATAACTAACAAATTAAATTAAAATAACAATTACGGCACAGTTGTGTGTTTGTGCTGCTCCTGTTGTACCTGCTGCTGTACCGATTTCGAGCACAGGACTTTAACTAAAAAATTTTTTGAAGGGATGAAGAGAGATGAAAGATTTACACTTGGAAAAATCGGTTTCACTTTTTTATTTCCAGCTACTAATTTGTCGTTGTTAAAATGTTTTTCATTGTTTTTTATGCCGTGGGAAAGTAGCGAAAGTTGAGATCATATCAGGTTTTTATCAGGATGTCAAGTGATTCCAATTTTAATTAATGAGGAGTTTTTATTGTGGTTTATAAAAAAGTTTAGAAGTCTCGAGTTTATTTTTATTTTTCAAATAATTAATTTTATAAGCTTTTTAACTTTTATGCTAAATACTCGCACATATAAGAGAATCCTTGAAGCAATCGAAACATGTTGTTAGCATATTGTAGTTTGTTGCTGAGTGCGGTCTGAGCTAACAAATATTTTTACTATAAGTTTAATACTTTATTTACGTGATCCGACCGAAAATGGAATACAACTCTCATGTATGGGCCGGTGCTTCAAAGTCTATTTTGAAGTTACTCGACCGTGTACAGGAGAGGGCGAAGAAACTCATAGGAGACGGTAGGGCAGCCAACTCTATCGACTCATTAGAGCATCGACGCAATGTGGGGTGCATTTCACTGTTCTATCGGTACTATAATGGGTTTTGTTCCGACGAAATCAGGGATCTTTTTCCCGAAACACGCACTTACTTACGCTGAACACGCTTTTCAGTGCGATCACACCCATATGTGGTAGATTTACCAGTGAACCGTACTACGCATTACAGGGAAAATTCATTCTTTGCCCGTACTGCCCGCATGTGGAATAGACTCCCTGCGGAGGTCTTTCCTGCCATATATAGCATGAAGAAATTCAAATCGAATGTTCATAGACACTACTCCCTTTATCCTCCTTCCCACAACCAATTTTCCTAGTTCCGGCACAATGTACGCATGAGTAGGGGCCATCCCCTGAGTGCCGGTCCTACTTAAAAAAAAAAAAAAAAAAAAAAGGATGCATTCAAATAATTTTTATTGAAGTAGGGTATTAGAATATGTAATTATTAGATCAGCAACGCCATAGTGCCATCTGTTAGATCGCAGCAGAATGTTATTTGTAGATCTTCCCAAGAAGAAGTTAAAACAATGATGGTCTTCCTAAATTAAAATAAATTTAAGTGAAATGTGTTCCTATCATGAGTTTTCAATTTAGTTTCACTGCTTGCATTTCTGTCAGTGTAAAAAATAATTTTGCCCAGACAAGTTGACTTAAGTGAAAGTGGAATTAGGCAAGTTGACTTACATGAAAATGGAATTATTGGAAAAACCCCTACTTACAAATGAACTAGCCAGGACTGCAAGCAGGTACTTCATTATTACAAAGAACACATGTCCGACCTGCTCTGAAATATGCTGACTATTTGGCCAGTCATTGTTGGATGAAATACTTTAAGCAAAAAGGGGAAAACAATTGAAACAGCTGCTATAGCAACAGAAGGATTAAACTAAACAACGACGCCTTTCGAAAGAATGTAGTAGCTGGAGTGATGCTTGCAGTTATAATTAAAACAATTTATTTTAATTACACAAAATAACATGAAGACTTGTGCAAATGTGCCAGAACATTTGAAATTTTTGGAGGGGTAAAAGTGCAAACAATAATAAATTTAAATATTGTCTAATTACACGGAGTGCAGTTTGCAACGCAGTCAAGTCACTCAGACGTAATTTATTTATGAATATGTCTTCATTATATTCCACTTATTGCCAGCTTGTACACACAATGTACGAGATACTTGGCAAATTTACACTTTTTTTTATTTGACCGCAAGTACATTCTCGTGCAAATGTGTTGGCGTTTAGAGGAAAGGCCACACTTATTAAACATATTGTTGAAATGTGAATGGCAGTTGTGTCTGCCACTGTACGGGTATCTGTTTGTTTTAAAGATTTATGCGCTGGCATGATAAATTGTAACTAACGCGTAATAAAATCCTGGCACTCCTAACTCCTTCCCCCGCATGGTAACCTTCAAACTGGCCAACTGCGGCGGAGGTGTGCGCTTGTAGGTGTTTGCGTATTTGGCGCAGTGCAGAGTTTAGTTTAGCACGAGTGTTAATAACATTAATTAACGATTATCAAGTAGATACATTAAACATAAAACGCAATTATTTAAGCTGATTAAGAACTGTTTGTTGGCCCAACAAGTCCAAGTGTGTGGGACTCTTGTGAAGTCAATTGTTAAACAGTTAAACTGAAGCCAGTCATATCGATAATAATTCTGCAGCATTAAATTCAAAACTTAACAATTCAAACAACATAATCAAAGTATTTTTTTAAGCTAGATTTAGCACATGATTTATTTAACATCCTCATAATCTGCTTAGTAAGTTGCTCTTGCAGCTGATAGCGCATGGACGTAAGTGCGATGTGAATACGAGAACACATGACGTTTGATTGAGACTTGTCTGCTATTAAATTTAATAACATTAAAAGCCTTTATATGCTCGTAGATACATTTAAGCCCTGTTGATGTGCACTTTTCTTTTTGTTGTTGTTTACGCTATTGCAGTTGCTGCTTGCTATTGAGGTTTGTTCAACCTCAAAATGTCTAGGTTTTCACCAATAAACTTTACTTACAGAATCATCGTCAAGCATTTAACAGAATATGTTTTCATTGAACTTGCCAAAATTCTTTGCTGAGCTCTACAAAACATTTTTGTGTGCTTTTTGTTGTTGTTGTTGTTGATATATTTTTTATTGTTGCTCTTGCTGCTACGGTTTGTTATACGCAGCATTATTGTTGCTGTTGTATGCGTTCGATGTCTGGCCACGTTTATTGTGGTTGAAGCAATAAAATCGATTGGTATTAGCCAGGGTTCATCGAATGGTCAGCGATTCTTAAATGGCCAAATTGAGGCAACGATTTTGCTTGTGTTTGTATTTAATCATCAAAATGTGGAATTATATTTCGTACAGTTGAATAGTTTATCAATGGAAACTTGAAGTATTTCTCTGTTTTATGTAAAAAAGAACAACTTTTTTGGTGTCCAATAAAAAATGTAGTTCTAAGCAAAATAAACAATAACTGACTGTCCCACGAGATCACTAAATATCGTTCTTTCCCCAATTTCATTTAAAACAAAAACAAATTCCATGGCGGGTTGTACAGCGTTAAGACTTTTTTTCTTACAAAATATTGTAATTTCAATGGAGCAGTAGAGAAGCAAAGCAATTTTGTGTATGAAACTTAAATTGAAAAATATAATAAAACTCACTTCATTCCAAAAAATTTCTTTGGATTTTGTTTTATGAAGAATCACAACACGGAATAAACTCCATTTCCGAACGGAATTGAACTCCACGACATGGCTGACATTCGCAATAGTTTGAGTGCCAAAAATATTTATATTCTTGTGGATTAAATCTGTAATACCTCGTTTCTGTCATCAGTGTGAGAACTTCTAGCATTTAAAAAATTCTGTGAAACACAAGATAAGTCAGAATATATTTCTTAATTGTTCGTATTTTTGTTATATTTACATGATGCCAAATATATTCTATGGACCACCCACCCTACAATAAATAGCATGACAATCATAATTATTATTTTTTTTAACTCGTTTCGAGGTACTGAAAGTGCCCAGTTTCATGTTTAAAAATTCTGCGTTTCTTGGTACTGATTTTTTTTTAAATTGCACATTTTTTTGTTACATGAAATAAAACACTTCCGTCCCAAGTGAAGCTGCAGCACTACTTCAAGATTACAATATCCTTTTCATGACTGCAATCCATATCCAAATGATGCGTATCGGCCTCTTGGGTGAAAATATTGTGAATCTCTTATGTTGCCAACACAAGGAGGAACTACCAAATCGATGGCTTAATCACTATAACATCTCGATTATCTTAATAACTTTGCATTTGCAATAAAAGTTGAATATCCTTCACACAAAAGCAAAACAAGCCCAGCATAATGGGACTTCAGAGGAAGTTTTTGCCTGCTATCATCTTCTGCAAGGCACAAAGCATTTTAATTATAAGTGATTACCAGATTATCTACTGAAATTTGTCTAACCACAGCATTGGCTGCATTTGATTTTGTACAAATTCTTTAATTAAATTGTGTACAATAAATAACTCGTAAATATTTGATTATACAATCCTCCGCACTTTCTTTGCCTATACCAATCAATTTATTTAATTAATTTTCCAAAAATATTGTCTGTGTTTTTTTTTTGCTTTCTTGAATGCGAACGTAAATTTGTATAATCATTCAGCCAACCAGACCCATATCTAAAAGAATTGTGTCATAAAAATTTCTTTTACACAAATAAAAATTTGTCATATTAAAAGATAACATGTCGCAGACATTTGTGAACACTTGTATTTATTTATACACACTCGTACATATTAAACGAATTGTGTCTGAAACTGATAAATTATTTGTTACAACAAATTACACCCTTGTAAAATAGACACACACATCCATATCGATATTATCCTCCACCGCCGCCGCCACTGCCCGCCCCTTCGCACTGCTTTTATGTTTTACACATGTAAAACTTTGTTTCCAAAAGTTGAGTTCTTTTCGTTTCCCAAGAATTTGTTTGGCTTGTTTTGTTTGTTTGTTTTTTTCTTCAAAAGTTACCCAGTAAACGAAAGTTGAATGAAAAGTAAATATTACAAGGGGGCTTTGCTGCGGGGAGAGTGGCAAGCAACCACCTCCTTTGAAGTCAAACTGTATAATCAATATGGGATAAAAATAATACGTTCCATATCATCATGAAAATGCACTCACTCTGTTGAAATTAGCAAAAGCCAAGGGTATAATAATAAAAATTACCTCATCTCCTTTCATGCTCGCAACTATTGCTGAATTAGACAAACAATGCAAAGAGGCCTAAAAGTTGTTGCAAGTACGAGTGTTTCTGGGAAATCTTGCTTGCCACGTAAGAAATTTAGCAGCAACACAAAAGCCGCCTCAAGTACTCGTATAACGAATATGATGATGTTCTTTTCTATATTTGATGAGTTTGAATATGAAATGCTAAAAATCATAAATATTACTTGCTGACTTGCAAGGATGCTAAGAATGCTAAGAATGCTAAAGAATTGTAGCACAGCAAAGTTTGCAAAGAGACACATACACACACACACACATCTGCATATTAGGGTCATACCAAACATTTCGACCAGTAACAAGTGATGCCTAATAGAGTAAAAACGATCGCAAATCGTTTAAATTGTCCCAAAAGTCCGGAATACGGAATAACGAAGATTTCATTTCACTTGTTTTAATATTTTGTTAACTTTTCTTGTCATTAAATACTTTAAAATAAGGAAACAAACAGACTGGCAGACTGGTCGTGAACAAAATATTTTGTAGCGTCCTCAATTCAGAACAATACTTTTACATTTTTAAAGAAAACATTTTAAAGCAACAATAGAAGAAGCGAATTAATTGCTAACCTTTTCCATTTTGTGGTCCACAAGAAATTTATTATTATTGTTATCATCCAAAATATAATTGTTATAATTAATTTCATACATTGACTTCTGTCTTGTGATACTGATTTGCGTTCAGTTGAAATTTTACGGACTTAACTTTGACCACCAAACTTCCTCGCCATGATCCTCTGGATCAGATTCCAATTTATTGCTTGTCTGCCTTAGCATATGGCCAATGAGTTTCCCATCCTACTTAATAATCTTTTATGTTATTATAACTCTTGGTCTTGCCATTATGTCATTTAAATGGCCGCCTCTAGATTGGCACACATTTCGAAGTGTCCTTTTTTCCTAAGTTGGAGTTTATTTGTTGTGTTCACTGCAAGGAGTCATATTTCACTTCGTGTAAAATAATAGGATTTAGATTTGAATCCAGTTTCTGTTCCAGTTGTTGTCTTTAAGATTTAATCCTTGGCCTCACCAAATAGTGTCCTGCCGAATAATGCCTGACTTTCGAAAAAAGCAGAAAAGAAAATACTTGCAGTTGATATTTTGTAAATTAGGAAAATACGAGTTGAAGAAAATAGACTGCGTACCGAAAAATAAATTAGCTTCCAATTTGGCAATATCCTTTTCAGAACGTTCTTGCCAAAGCAGCCTAAAATCAGTTTCGAAAATGTAATAAACTGTTTGCATAATGCTGCAACTCCCAAAATGTATGGCAATACATGGAATTGATTTATTTTATTTTTTTTCTCCGCACGGTTCAAAAACAAAAATTAAAACTCACCCACTTTCTGTACTGTGCTGATTGTGAGACATCAAAGACATTTTGTGTAAAAAGTTATCGCCTTAATGAATGAAATTTTGTTTGAAATATGAAACGAATTACTATTTGACTTTTGTACTGATTAATTGTTGACTTACTGCACAGCACACACACACACACACACACTCCACCAGCAGCACTAACGAACGAACGATACAGCAAAAGCACCAAATCGAACTATTTGCTTCTTCTACAGATGTAAACTGCAAGAACGGAATGAATAGTAAAACACCCACCCTTAAAGATCATAACGAGACAAGTCTACTTTATCATTTTCCTAATTGTGGATACTGCCTCTCACACTCACACACGTAAAATTAAATCCCCAAGGGATGCGCTACAGGAAATCCTGCCGCAACTACAAATTTACTATCGAAAATACAAAAGACATAAAGATGAAACTATGCCGATGTGCTCTTGCATTTCAGATACTCAGATTATATCTGTATTTATCGATTCTAATCTACACAAACACAAAACCTCTTCGTCATCGTAAAAAAGTAACCCGCAACCAAATGAAACGAAATGAACTGAATGTATCTAGTTATTAAGTCTTACGTTGGCGAACAACAATACAATTTCCTTTATTTTATTTGTTAATATTGAGTTGCACAATGTGCATGAGATGATGCTTCACAGCATCCACAATAAATCATTGTGTTCGTAGGCCCATCAGAACTCATAAATAAGAACAAGTTGAACTCACTCGCATGTTCTAGTTGCATTTATTCACTTTGTTTGGCATTCATTAACATGCCATTGACTTTTAAATGCCTATAGAGCTCTTTTATGACAAAATGTTGCACCACCGTCGTTTTCCATCTCACAAAAAGTATTGGAGTGTTAAGATTTGAAGAGGCGTTGTCATGTAAGAGTCATAAATCATTTTAATTGATAATTTTGTTTTTTTTTGTTTTTTTTTGGATGGAATTAACAACAAATAATTGGAAAGACTCGAAAATATGTATGTGATGAAACAAATCTCACATTTGGAAGAAAGACTATGATTTGGCCCCACCGTGATTATTTTGGTTCTCGTCATCTATTTTGCATGTGAAAACTTTGTTTTGGAAATTATTTTCAATCTGATATTTTAGGAGGGATATTAATCATGAGGTTGTCAGATCGGCTGGATTGGCTGTATATAAAAATTCTTATCCACTCCTGACTACTACAGAGTTACAGTTCCTCAGATACTCTAACCCAATTGTTGTTATCATCACCAAATGTATTACTTCTATGAGGGTGCTGTTGGCTGAAGTAGTTCACAAGAGACTATGAAGCGGAGGATGCTGAGTTCGGCTCCGCGATCAGTCATGAATATTGTATCAAATTCTTCTGCTCAGCAGTAATGCATAAAGTGTGTTAGTTGTTGCCAACCTGTTTCGGTGACGAAGGCTTAGCACTGGTCACTGAACAATTACTGAAGGCGATTGACACTATCGTTTGCTAAAGAACAGAGGCACAGCACCCTCCTTCGTCGGTCCTGTAGCAAAAAATTAGCCGTTGAAGTAAAATGCTGAAATAGTTAAAAAAAATCCCTATCTTCTTATCTTCCTTCATCTGTCCTCTGAATTACTATCCCCTCCTTTCTAGTTCCTGCGCAATGCACTGCTTGTGTAGAGGCCATCCCCTGATCCCCTGGGTGCCGACTTGAAAAAAAATAGTTTGTAAGCGATTGCTCTGCTTCTTTGAGAAATATACGATTTGGAGCCTTAGTTTCTGGGCCAGCCTGTTTCGGTGATGAAGGCATAGCACTGGTCACTGAACAATTGCTGAAATCGATTGACACTGTCGGGTACTAAAGAACAGTGGAACAGCGCTCTCTTTTGTTGGCCCTGTATCAAAAAATTAGGTGGCGAAGTAAAAGTTTGAAATAGCTACAAAAATTCGCTATCTTCCTGCATCTGTGCTCTCAATACTATCCCTCCTTTCCAGTTTCGGCGCAATGCGTTGCGTTTGCAGGAGTCATCCCCTGAGTGCTTGTCTGAGTTAAAAAAAAATCTGTTTAAAGTTGTCATAGAGTAGCAGTGCAAGCTCAAACTCGAGTACATATTTTTACTTAAAGTCCTTGACATCTTGATATTATTTGATCCTGAGGAAAGAGAAAACTTCTCTCAGCTGGTGCAGTGAGAGATGAAATTCATTCAATTCCTGTTCAAATCAGTTTTATATTTCAATAGGCTATTGGATTCCAAATGCTCAGTTGCAATTTGTCTTCAATTGTTCGCGTCCGAATCATTCATACTGACTATTTTAGTATATTTTATAATTTATTATCTTTTTTTTGAAAATATTTAATATTTTATAATTAATTTTTTTTTTTTGAAAATATTTAATATTTTATAATTAATTTTTTTTTGAAAATATTTAATAATTATTTTTGGTATTTTTCTTAATAAAGGATTTGCCCAGTCATTTGCAATACAAAATTAGATTAAAATGCAATCATTACGATTTCATGTTTATTAAAAATATATTTTTAAGAAATAAGTAGTTTTCAAACTGACGATGGCAATGAAATAAAATTGAATATTTCCTAATTTAATTATCAGTTAATATTAATATTTAAATGCAGGGCTGAAAGAAATTCCAAAATATAAAAAACTTCTGTCACTCCAAAAGGTGATTTAAAGCACACGAAGCAATTTGTAAAATTCGATAGGAAAATCAGCTTCAGCAAAAAGAAGCCGTTCATTGGAAGCTCATTAGATTTTAACATGAATCAGGGTTTTCTTTCTTCGCGTTTTTTTCTCTCTTTCATTTACTTACTTCCACCTTTATGCAAAATTAATTTGACAATGATTTAGTAAGATTCGAAAGCTGAATGAGCAAAAAAGTAAAATGACAAATAGACGTACAATCAAATTGCAAATGCACACTTTTGGCTCGACACTCTTTTGTCAAGGATACAACAAGGATGGAGATGATAATGATGCTTGTAGCTGATGCGCCAAAAAGGCTTTCCTTCAAACGTGAATAATTTGCCAAATACGCGCAGATAGTTAAGCGTTAAGCTAATAATATCAAGATGCAGCATTACATGTCTTCATCCTCGTCATTAGCCGCCACGCCGCCTCGCCACCCCGTTGTAATCGTTTCAGTCATTGGCATTGATAAAAATGATGAAGGTATTGGCATTGGCAATGGCAACGTGGTGTGTTGTGTTGTATTCGTCTTTGTTGCTGCTGAAGATATTATTACTATTGTTGTTGCTGCTGTTGTGTTTGTAAAAGTAGTATAATTTTGCACTCAAATTGCTGAAGAAATAGAACAATAAATTTTCATCAAGTTGTCAGCTATTTGTATCTCATTTTCCACTCGAATAAATCATTTTGAATTCACTTGTCGTCATTACTGCGACAATAGATGTAAAATGTGTAGACTAAAATACAAACAGTGAAAGAACGGCGGAATTCGTGAAAAATGCCAGCGAAGAAGCGTTTGTATCAAAAGGGTGCCCATGCAGCAGAGGCTGTAATGCCATTTACAAAATCTGTTTTCATTTGAGTGTAAGTCTGTCTGTCTGTCTGTCTGCCAGTCTGTCGGCTATTTCTATGTAGAGTGTTTTTGCGACAAGTACTTCCACGTAAGTGGTAGATGAATAACGTCAGACTTTCGTTTGCTCTAGAAAAAAAAATTCAAAAGAAAAAACCTTGATAGGATTTTGGCATCCTTTATGCTTTTATTTTTTCATTCCTGATTTGATATTCGCTGGCGCACAAAAAAAACACCTTTGGAGCATCAATTAAGCCATCATTGTCACTTAAACGACTGACTGGTTGTTTCATTTGTTCGTCATAAAAAAGATTTCATTGGAATTTCTTGCTGCTTTCAGCTTCACACCCCGCATTCCTTAATTTAAATAGCTTAAGTTCATTGAGTTTTTCTCGAATGTTGAAAGTGAGGCCTTTTGAATTATCGAAATCATTTCCTCCATTTGTGCCTCAGATGTCATGTGAACTGGAATGTGAGCTGTTCCAAACATTCTCCTTTACCTTTATCTCCAAGCGTCAAGCATTCAAGAGTTGAATATATTTTCCACAAACTACTTCATCATACTCGTACATATTTATCGCATTAATTCCAATGCCTAGCAGCTGTTGTGCAGTTGTTATCCCTGTTACCAAACAACTTAGTTTTAACAATTTTATTTATGTTGCAAATCATGTCTAGTATTAACTGTTTTGTGGTGTTTATAATACATATGGGTAAACATTTTATTGCTGCAACAGATAAATCAAATATTAAACTTTGTGATTTTGTGTTTTATAAATTTCTCCATCTTGCACACACACACACACATACACACACTCACACAGTGCGATTCCAGGTAAAAGCCAACGAGTGTATTGTTGACTGCGGCATCTACTCGTACTTTAACAGCAATATTTTTCCATTTCCGCTAAAAATGCAAAGTACCTGTTTACACTCAGGAAAATCTTTTGGTGCGTGCGTGTGTTTGTGTGTTTCTGATATAAAAGTCTATGGAGTAATGCGAAAGAATTGCTAAACTTTAGCAATGAAAAACTTTTCTGCATACTGATACACTTTTTAGCTTTTTAGAGAATTATTCCACATCACCACCACTTTGTCCGCAAAAGCAACTAAAACGTTAACAGTTGAAGTTGGAACTTTTTTCCATACATTTTTATATGAACTACTTACATTTATGCCTCCACTCTGTCGCAAGTTTTATCTCCTGGATGCCAATAAAAAAATTTGCATCTTTATCATCAACATTTCGTTTCGTTTCCCAACTTTAGTTTGTGAGACCGAAAAAAATATGCAGCTGCTGGGGAGAGCGTGAAAAGAGAAGAAGGAAAATGTACCAACTAAAAGATTGTTAACGTTTTTCTGCTGTTACCTACAAGAACTGCAGTTGGTCGTATATAATGTAGCTAACGATGCAACGATGACAGCTACAGGATAAATCAAGAGCGATAACGATAAACACCAAAGTGTTTTGCATGAAAAGGCAACAATAAAACTAGAGAGCTGTGGAGGGACAGAGCGTTAAACACAAGACGTTGAGGAGTGGGGGAAGAGCGAGCAACCCAAGCGGCAACAAAGTTTCATGTACTTGTTTTTCTTATTGCGTTTCTTTATCTCCTTTAAAGTTGTGTTGTGCCTGCTAACGCTGTAACAAGAAACGCAATGCAACGGAAACGGAAGTGTTACAAAGCAGTGGCAGATTACAAAAAACCAATGGGGGTAACAACTTGATTTAAAACTTTATCATCGCTACTTTTTCTCCATGAAATTGCTTCCATATATCATTTTATTTTTACTCTTATTTCTTTTTTCAAACATAAAAATGTACTTACATTCATAATTCTGCATTCTATATTTATTTTCCCTGTTTACTGCAAATAATAATAGTGCAACAGCAGCATCGAAAAACTGAAAGAAGTTGTCGTAAATAAATTATAAATATTTATGCGAAAATGCTGGAGAGAAAAATTTCAAGTGGATACTTGTTACACCGCAGTGACAACCGCACACCAGCCATTTGATTTAGAATTATAGGATCAATTTGCAAAACATGCAAAAGCAAAATCAGAGTTTACACGTCAGTGTGAACAAGGATTTTGTAATATTGTTTTGTTTTGTTATAATTTTCTCTGAGATGTCCTGGCTGAAATAAATTCGTTTTTATGTTCAATCTAGTGTTTACTAAACAAATAACTTGCCAAGAAATTATTTTCCATATCATATCAATTTCTGTTGTTCTATTTCCGCCTGAGAATTTAATTGTTTCAAATAATATTTTTTCCACATAAACAATAAAACCCAACGCACATGGTCACTTTGTAAAACAGAACTGTTCAGTTTTCCACGACCTTTTCCTATATTCATTTTTGAAGAAAGTCATTAACAAACACAAATATCAGATTTATTAATTTTTTGTCTTATACGTCTTTTTTATGACAAATTATGGAATATAAACAAGTAAACACGTTATATTCGTCAACGCCCATTGAAGGGGCGGGCTCCAAAAATAGACTACATCATGTTTTCCACAGACGAACGTATGGGCTTTGCTAGACCGTCTTAGACTGCATCACTGATCAAGAATGTGTATACTTTATGTGGTCTACTTCTTTTTGGAGAGCATTAAATCTGTATTTTTTGGGGTCTCTCTGGCAAGGGTCGTGGGGGAGACATTTCACCTTTGCCATAAGAATCTAAAAATAAATATTTGGGATAATGAAATGTAAAATTTTTCATGTGTGGGAATATAAATAAGCCGAGTTAAACATGTTTTGACGTAAGCAGTTACGAAACAACGTACTTAGCTGTGAAGTTAAATATGTTATGACGTAACGAAATGGCAAACAGTGAATTTTTTTTTATGAAAATCCATATTTAATAAATTTTTTCAGCATTTTCTGAAAATATTTATAGGCCATGAAAGGCAATTTACAGGCATGAGAGTGAGTGTGTGTGATCTTGGGGGGATTTTTCCCCCCCTGGCCAAATAAGGAGTTGGGATGCATTGCCAGTATATACAAAATGATGTATGACACTCCCATAATAATTTTGTATATAAATATGGATTTTCATACAAAAAGAAATTTCACTGACTGTCATTTCGTTACGTCATAACATATTTAACTTCACTTCGTAACTGCTTACGTCGAAACATATTTAACTCGTCATATTTATCTTCACACATTTTATTTTTAAGGAATGTAGGCTTAAGTAAAACAATTTGTTAAATTTTTACAATATTTTTTCATATGGTAACGCCCACTAAAGAGGGCGGGGACCAAAAATTAACTTTTTTATTTTATGTCTGCAAGTTTAACGAGTTGTGGACCTGCTTGGATATACAAATACATCATTTGCTAACAAAATTACGAAAAAAAACTTTAAAAATGATGTTGGATTTTAGAGGTTGCAGTTACTGTTACAGTCAGAACTGAAAATTGTTGAAAGAAAATTACTCTCAAATAAAAACAGGATACATTTTATGAAATATGAAACTGTAATCCAATTTTTAATTGAAGCAAACCGAACACTAAATAAACGTAGAATTTAGCTCTCGTATTCTTATCTATTTAATGAGACCTGAATTTAAATGCCACGAGATCCACTTACAAAACATGTACATACTTGAGATACACACGATCGGAGATGCTTAGTACTGACACACAACGTCCTAAGGAGCTACGAAGTAGGCCGGAACTTTCCTTTTCCTCCTGTCCGGTCGCTTCGAGTTGAAATTGTTATATCTCGAATATATTTTATGAAAAGAATATCCTCCTGAGCGGACTTCTTTTTAATATTTAAATTTTGTTACTCATTCAATACAAACAAAAAAAAAAACAATGTCGCTGATATCTGGATCGCTAGGGGAGCCAATTATTTGTACATCTTTTGTTTTGTGCAGTAAAAAGTTCTTCAACAATTAATTTATAATTTTTTATATCTGTAAAAGCTTTCTCCAATCAAGTCCTTTTTAATTGCTTCATGTTTAACATCACTTTTATCCGTTTTTCTCCTCTTCCTTGAGCAACAATACAAAGCACACTTTTATTTGGCATTCATTAGATGGCATTTAACTTCTTGTACTTTTGATGATTTGCTGTTGCCATTTTTTCGTTGTAGTTTTTGCATTGTTTTCAATCTTTTACAATTTTCTACAATAGACTGCTGGAAGAGCGGGCAGCAGCAACATCATTGTTCCGAAGTAGTTTGAATAAACAAAATGCAAAATGATATAGAAGAGAAAAAAAAAAGAAAAACGAACAAAATCCAACAGTCTAACAATCTTTTGTATTGTGGTTTAGTTTAGTTTTTGCACAACAGAAATGAACTCTTTTTTGCATCGTCTTCATCGTTTCATCATAAACGCCATCTCATCAAGAAAATCATTGTTCTATTCACACTTTCTGCATAACCTTAGGGGATATTTTGTGCAGTACATCCTGTTTTGATCTTTAGCAGGCACAAAAACGTCTAAACTCAACTCGAGTCGACTCGACTCGGCTCGGCTCTTAAGATGAATGCGACAAAGTTGCAGGATGATTGCTAAAAGTGCAAGGATGTTGGTGAGTGGATTTTGTTTAAACAAACTCGTACAATGAAATCCAATTTCCTTTGTGTTGCTTTAACACAGTGGCCTAAATTTTTGGGTCAATATACTCGCACCGAAGCAGAGAAAATTTGTGAACGTGAATTCATTGTTTTACTACCAACAAAAGATACTGGAATATTTGGTAATTCTTAAGTCGTGTTCAAATTGCTGTTTAAAAATTTATCGGCAAAAGTGAGTGGGCAAACCTTGACGATATGGAGGTTAGAAATGCGGTTGGCCTACAAGATGCCGATGCTTCTTTTTATATACTCGTATTTAAGCTGAAAATGCACTGCATTGCGGTAGTATTGGGGCCAAGAGCCATTTCATTATTATCTCTGGCTTTGTTTAGCTTTCCTTCTTTTATTGCTGTTTCATTTTTGCTGCCATTGAAAGGAAGTGCAACAGGATATTCTAGTCTGAATGCTTAAGCTGTTTTGCTGTGTATAGAATATTTTTATTTATTTTTAATCTCATATTAAATGTAAATTTGTGTTTGATAATAATTCATCAAACTTTATATGCTGCTGTTTTTAAGTGCTTTTTATTTTATTAGTTGGCGCTATTGTTGAATTGTGTTGTTTGCGGAGCATTTTTGTTTCTTTTATTATTGTTGTTTCTGAAGTTGTTGCTGTTGTACCCCCCATTATTATGACTGTTATTGACTTGTCAAATTTGTTTTTAATTATGATTTTGTCATTGTCAGCAACATTATGTTGGAAGCAAACTCACCAACACGGTCGTCTGCTAAGAGTGGAGCTGCCGCAAGTTGACTTGAATGATTTCACTGTTACTCTGCTACACGGGCTGTATGATCAGTGTGCGACTACGAAACTACAGTAAGAGATAAAAGTTCAAAATATTTGGTAGCCTCACAGTTTGAAAGCATTATTTAGTTTAAAATTGTGCGTCGGATATAAACTTTTCGCATGTAAAAAGGTACAAGAACTCCCACTTTGCTACCAATCCACCCACGTATATAGAACATGCAACGCTATGGGGCATGTAGTATTTTCATCGGTATTACCACCAACACCATTAACAAGCGAATCCAATTTAACTGTGCGGAATATAAGCATTAATAAGTAAATATGTGTTCATTCTCATGCATCGCGTCGGTTTTATTTCATTTTGTTCTCTTTGGGCTTTTTTATACTTCCCGTATATTAAAGTTGCCACATTATTTTAGCTGTATTTAAGACAACAACAACAGCAACAACTAAAACAGAAAATAACAACCATCATAAAAGGTTTTGTAATAATGTTGATGATGACGATGATGACGATGATGAAAATCGTTTACATTTAGTATTTTGTTGCCGGCTTTCCTTTTTTGGTTCAGAGTAAAATGTTCATTTTGCCCCGTTCGTTTTTTTTTTTCATTTGAGGAAAATGTTGTGGATTTTGTAAATCATAAACAAAAACACATGAAAAAAAGTAATTTTCCGGCAATTAATATGGTGTAAAGCCCAGCGAGTATTTTGGTGGAATTCCATCTAAAAATGGTGCTGTTGGCTGAAGTTGTTAACACGAGACTATGACGCGGAGCGCCCTGAGTTCGCCTCCGCTCTCAGTCATGAATATTGTGTCGAATTCTTCTGATCAGCATTCGTGCATGATTGTTGGTAGGAACACAACTGGGACGAAAGACGAATTTTGTTCAGTACGACGAATTCGTTGGTAAAAATTCGCTCTATAAATTCGTCGTATGAAACACAATAACGACGAATAAATGAAAATAATGAACAACAAAAATTTAAAATTTTGCTTAAATCTTTGTAATCCTCTGATGCCAGATTGTTTAGACATTCAATAATTACCCCGGTGGTGTCTATTTTTTTCCAGAACAAATTCCTTTTTGTAATTACTTTCTGAAATTTTTTTTCTGTAAATAAATTATTCATTTCATTTAACAGCTGTTGAGGTGACCATATGAAAAAGCAAGAAATGGGAGAAATACTATATTATAAAAAGTGTTCAAAATTAATAAAAAGTCGTCCGAATGATAAATTCTTGTGAATTAGTGAATGCATTTTTAGTAGGCACAGAAAATTTTCGTGCCACATGCAACAATACAGTAGCAAACTATGTTTTTCCACAATAAACCAGTTTGAGTATATGAAACCTGGGCACCTGCTACTGTTTTGTTCGTCGTTCGCTGACGAAACAATTAGAAATAAATCTATTTCAACTTTTGCTGAGTATGACGAATTTCGACCAACGCCACGATTGTGTGCCTTTTCATATACACCAATGTGTTTTATTTTTGGCGACGAATATTCGCGACCAAAAATTCGTCGTTCGTCGCAGTTGTGTTCCTAGCATGTGTTAGTTGTTGCCAGCCTATTTCAGTGATGAAGGCATATCACTGGTCACTTAATCTTAACTGCCAGTGATAAAATCTATCGTGTCCTAAAAAACAGAGGCACAGCACCCACCTTCGTCGGCCCTGTAGCAAATAATTAGGCGTTGAAGTAAAATGTTGAAATAGTTGAAAAAAAAAATCTCTATCTTCTTGTCCTCTCAATTACTATCCCCTTCATTTAGTTCCTGCGCAATGCACTGCTTATGTAGGGGCCATCCCCTGGTTGCCGAGTTAAAAAAAAAATAGTTTATAAGCGATTGCTCTGCTTCTTTGAGAAATATACGATTTTCAGTCTGACTTGAAGCCTCCGTTTCTAGGCTATAAGCTGGCCAAATTGTTGGCTGGGTAACTTACTTTCACATGCAAATGGCCCGGCTCAAAAAGTGTTAACATGCGATTTTAGTACAAATATTGTATTTAAATGACTGTGCGGGGATGGATAGATGATGGTGATGCGCCCCGGAGTTACATGCACAATATTGAATGTGGCTCATCATCAACCCACATCTAGTTTGTGTGTTGGCAGTCGTTTGATGGATTGCGTGACTGGTGCGGCGTTAACATTAAAGAATTTTGTTAGCTAAAGCATGGAATTGTGCATATTTGGCAGAAGCGAAATCCATTCATCATTATCGAAAAGGAGCAAGCAAACCGACCAGAACATTTTATGCTCAAAATTAAAAACAAACAAAAACGAACTAGAAAATTTACAACGAAATGACGTGAAACGGCGAAATCTAGAACCAAAAGCATTAAATGAATTGCTGTTGCTTTTGCTGCTCACAAATTGACATTAAGTGATACAAAAGGCCGCGCCGCGCTGTAACACTAAAAATCGGAAATAATGGCATTACAACTAATAACATTAACAACGTTGTTGTCAACTACAGCGGCCGAAGTAGATTATCAAAGCGCGATAAGTGGAGGGTAGAAAAGCTGACAGGATGAAGGGGTTTGGTGTTTGTAAGTGTGGGTGTGGAATCTACTGATGCCTTTGTTGTTGTTGTTTTGATTTTTTTAATTGAAATATTGACATGTGTATTTACACAATTATTTAACGGCGTAAGCAAATACTTAAACACTAAATAAATTAATTTATTTGCACGTATCGCATCTATTGCTACGTGCTAATATTTGTGTGCATGTGTTTGTGTGCATGTGAACTTAATAGGATTGCAAGGATACAATTATAAATAGGGGTTGATTTATAGTGAATGTTGTAAGACAAGTGTTTGAATTGAATAATTGATTTTCTATTCAAAACTGGGTGGGTGCACGCAAACTCATAGGGTGTTTGTTTTAAAGGTATATAACTTTCGGTTTAGAATACCGCTTCTGTAGTGGTTAGTTTTTTTTCTCAGTGAAGAATGATATCCTTTTTTTTTATAATGCCTTCGTCGTTTAAACAGATCGACCACGATTGACACAAGCATCCACCACTAAAATGAAGATCAGAGAAATTCGATCCCATATTCAGGAGTTAATGCAGGAACTCAAGGAACTTGGCTTCGTAATATGCGCATTAACTGCTTTATTCCAGAATAAAGGGTGCTGTTGGCTGCAGTACTAGAACACAAGACTATGAAGCGGAGGGTCCTGAGTTCAACCCCGCGCTGAGTCATGAAATATTGTGTTGAATTCTTCTGATCAGCGTTAGTGTAAGGTTGTGTTAGTTGTTGCCAGCCTGTTTCAACGATAAAGGCAAAGCACTATCCATTGGACAATTACTGACAGCAACTACCACTAACATGTATTAAAAGTAGAGTAACATCACCCTCCTTCGCCGGCCCTGTAGCAAAAAATTAGACGGCCAAGTACAAAAGGTTGAAAAAGCTTCAAAAACGTTGTCTATCTTCTCATCTTTCCTCATCTTTCCCTTCAATACTATCTCTTCCTTTTCAATTCCGGCGCAATGCATTGCATAAGTAGGGGTTATCCCCTGAGTGCTGGTCCAAGATAAAAAAAATCATGGCGCTCTTCGATCTATTTAAAGTTCTCACCCTCCACTGGACTATTTTTCATAAAATCTTTAGCATCTACTCATAAGATATGGAAAAATTAAAGGTTTCGAAAACAGCATGCTCCACGTTGTAACTGACACGCGGCTGGTGGCATTTATACGTGTTTTATTTAAATTTAAGATCCTGCCTCTCCAAAAAAAATCACCCACTACATCCCTGAGCTGCATTCGGTGAGGTGGATGGAGCAGCAGCAGGAGGCTTTCGATGGAACTTTATTTAGTTGTTGTTGTATGTTAGCAAAAATTCTATAGAGACGTTATTGTAAACTTTATTTGCTGTTGCAGGTTTGATATTAATTTAATTGTTCAAGCAAATCCTGGCAAACGTTGCAAACTCTTTCTCTCTCTCGCTCTCAGTGAAGAGCAGAGGTAAGGAAAATTAAACACAGATGTTTTACAAATGAAAATCTCTTTTAAATATAACTTTTCATTAAACATTAAAAGGCAAATAAACAAACTTTAGAATTCAATATTTACATTTTAATTCTGTAGCTGTGTTTCATACCAAAACAAAGAAAACTTAATTTAAAATCACAAGACGACTTTCCTGCAAGAAATAAATACTTTGTATCGAAAGTGTGTGTGTACGTTGCAGTTGTTTTCAAGGATGAGTAACTTTATTGTCGGTGTGTTGCGCCATGTGAGGGCTTGTTAAAGTACACATTTTGTTTGTTCTGCCCGTATTTGTATCATCTAGAAAGTTGTAAACGAAATTTGCTGATACTTACGGCTGGAGAAGAACTTTGGAACAGGTCAGTGAAAATAAAAATTAGAACGTTTGTGCATAAAAGCTAAATGTTTTAATGTTTCTCTTGCTTTGAATTGTTGGGGGATGGTCTCATGTCTCACCGGCAGGTGCTTGTTTAGTGGCGGTTACTATAACTCGAGTGATTCTCCTGTTCCTCGTATCCTAGAATGTGAAAAGTAAAATAAATAAATTATATAAATCAATTAAACTATGCTCCCGGGGTTAATCTGAGTATTTTGCTTTTGCAAAATGGTGGATAGTAATTTCGAAAGTATTTTAAATTCGTTGTTGCCCAAATTTTTACTCCTTTTCATTTAATTTTATCTAACAAAATATCTAATATTTACAAAATTTTTGCCATATAGCAATTTTTTCTACCTTTATTGTTGTTGTTTATTTGTGTTTTGACAACTAAGTTACCAAATACAGTTGAATGATTTGACAACCTCTAAGACACACACACACACACACACAGACACGCACTCTGATACCTGGACTTTTAAGAATCTATCGACATCTCTATTTGAAAAATAAATAAATAAAAAAAATTTGAAACAAGTATCATAAAGCAGGCGGGCAGGCATGTTGGTTGCATGTAACATGATTTACTGGCTGAATGAATGACTGAATAAAAGAATGAGAATGAAAGACAAACCAAAAATAAAATTTTATTCAAGTCCTGCACCGGTGTGAGTTCGGGTGTATGAGTAGATGCCCATCAGGAGCTTCAGCTTGCATACGTACTCGTATGCTTGTCTAGCTAATATTTAAACGGCTCAAGAAACGGACCGTACAAAGGGAAGTACGGGAGCAGTCGTACAAGATTCTTTGAAATAATTTTTAAATAGCAGATGAAGAGGTTTTAAATAAGTGGGCATTTCCAGAATTCCAAAAAAAAAAAAAAAAATTGGATACAGATTTTCTGCTCACCGGACGCTTTGAGAACTTCATCTATATAAAATGTAAGTTGTAGCAATTGTGTAGTAGATTTCTAAACCTGCGCCCTTTAGATATTTTTAATTCAGCAGCAGTAATTCTCATTTATGTTATTAATTTTTTTTTTAAAATTGAAATTTTATGATTTCTTTCAGAGTATAAACGCGCAGTTGGTTAAAAATATATCCAAAAAGTAAAAAATTAATAAAATCTTTATTTATTTGGTTAAGCAACAGTTTGCCGAACTTTTTCAATAAAGTTTTGATGTCGCAACATTTCTAGAGAAAGTACTTGCTAATTCATCGAATTTCTAAAATTAGAATGCATTTATTTGTTGTATGACATTTAAAAGAAATTTTAAGTCTATCCTCGCAAATTTATTCACATGTAACAAAGTTAAACATCATGATGTGTGTGTTCGTTCGTTCGTTCGTTTGTGTGTATGAAAGCATAAAGTTAGAAAGATTTTCTTACTTTTATTTAAGTTTCCGAGTCTGTTGATATTATATGGGTATTTACTAACAATTTGTAATGTGATACACAATAAACAACAAACGCAGCAACAAATACATTTTTAGGATATGTGGCATGTTTTAAAGCAACAGAGATGGGCAACGTTTCTGTCCTTAAAACGCGTGATCGTGTGTCTAAATCAATTTGGTTTTGGTGCAGCTGCAGCAGGAGACTTTTTGCGTAATTCTGAGGCAATTTAAAAATATTTATTTTGAAGAACTTCATCATTTTCGATTTTCTATTGTCGTGGTGCCTCTTAGAAATTATAATTTATGAATATAAATTAAAAATTCGCAATTAACATTTTCAACACAAAAAATGTGGAAGATATTGCAATAAAAATTAAGTTGAAAACGCGTTGTTATAAAAATTTCACACCAAAATAAATCTCTTGTGTAAATATCTTGAAAACTGAAGTTTTTCTGATCGCCACTAGTTTTTAACTTCTTTGACGTATAAAACTGATATATAATTATTTCAGTTTTCTTTATTTCACATCAGAGGGAACTTTTTGGAAATAATAGTGAAAATGTTTTTGGTCGTTTGTGTTCTTTCTCTGGTTTGTGTTATTTATCTAAAAGCTTGTGAAATCATATTTTCTGGCTGCAGGTAATTCTCAGCGACCAGCGCTATGCCTTCCGGTGCACAAAAACTAACACATCCATGCACAACTAATGCTGGTCAGAAAAATTCGACACCGAGCGGGGAGTCTAACTTGGGATTTTGGACTTTTTAGTCTCGCGTTAACTATTTCAGCCCACGGTACCCTCACCTGCCGTTTCTTCATATCGAAAAGAAAAAAAAAACTAAAACAATTCCCCGGTATCAAAGATTTTCCAATCATTCCTCGTTGTCAGAAAGTTTTTGTAAATTTCGCATCACAGATAAACAAATAACAGTTTAGCTCAAGCATAAATATTCGTGCGTAGAAATAATAAACAATAAAACAATTGAAACTTAAAAGTTACTCTCGGTGCAGTTACTTGCAACTTGGCAACTTTGCAGCTTTGTTAGTACGTATTCAAGTGCAAATATTGCAACAATTTATTTTTTCTCTGCTGGTTGTTAGCAGACTTGAAAGGAAAAATACAAATGTGTGCAGCAGGCCTCAATTTGTCAATTTCATTACTTAAATACAAGAACAAAATAATAAATGAACAAATACAAAGAACAATAATAGTACATGTTCTATTTGGTTTAACTCTATATGATTGTAAATACGAGTAGACTAAAATAATTTACAAATAAATATTTCAAGTTGAATTATTTGCTAAAACTTTCTGTTTATTTCAAACAATGCAACGAAATCTCTTTGGTTGCAAAACGGCCATGCAAATAACTTATTAATTTTATTTTTATTGTTCCGTCTTCAATTCAGGAGTTAAGGAATATCATTTGTACCATAAAAATAAATTTACGAAAGAAAGAACATCAAGTCATGTAGAAAATAATGTCTGCTTATAAAAATCTAGATGAAAAAAAAAACAAGTACAATCGTTATATTCGACCGGGTCGAATCTTAAATACCCTCCAAATATTTAGTAAGTAAATTTAAAATGTTTAACTTGGTGGGACAGAGTTCCTTTATATAATATCGTACGTCAACGACCACTAAAAGGGGCGGGATTCAAAAATAGACTACATCATGTTTTCCGCGGACGAACGTATGGGCATTGCTAGACCGTCTTAGACCTCATCACTGATCAAAATTATATGTATATACTTTATGCGGTCCAATTCTCTTTGGAGGGCATTAAAACTGTATTTTGGCGGGGTCGCTCTGGCAAGGGCTGTAGGGGAGACATTTCACCTTTGCCATAAGAATCTAAAAATAAATATTTGGGATAATTAAATGTAAAATTTTTCATGTGTGGGAATATAAATAAGCCGAGTTAAACATGTTTTGACGTAAGCAGTTACGAAACAACGTACTTAGCTGTGAAGTTAAATATGTTATGACGTAACGAAATGGCAAACAGTGAAGTTTTTTTTATGAAAATCCATATTTAACAAATTTTTTCAGCATTTTCTGAAAATATTTATTGGCCATAAAAGGTCAATTTACAGGCATGAGAGTGAGTGTGTGTGATCTTGCAGGGATTCCCGCCCTGGTCAAAAAAGGAGTTAGGATGCATTGCCAGTATATACAAAATGATGTATAGGATGGAAGATACTCCCATAATCATTTTGTATATAAATATGGATTTTCATACAAAAATAAATTTCACTGACTGTCATTTCGTTACGTCATAACATATTTAACTTCACTTCGTAACTGCTTACGTCGAAACATATATAACTCGTCATATTTATCTTCACACACATAAATTTATTATTAATTTTTTTTAAAGGATCATTTAGGAGACAAAGGAGAGGAGGGGGTAGGGCAGAGGAGTACCAGGTTACATCTCAGCTTCGTTATTAAAGATTAAAAATTTTATTTTTAAGGAATGTAGGCTTAAGTAAAACAATTTGTTAAATTATTACAATATTTTTTTCATATAGTAACGCCCACTAAAGGGGGCGGGGACCAAAAATTAATTTTTTTATTTTATGTCTCAAAGTTTAACGAGTTGGACCTGCTTGGATATACAAATACATCATTTGCTAACAAAATTACGAAAAAAAAACGTTAAAAATGATGTTGGATTTTAGAGGTTGGTTTAGTTCTTCTTCTTCAGCCCATTTACGAACTTGACCTGTGCTATCCTTCAAGATATATTTATACCAAATTTCGAGAGCCTAGCTCTTTTCGTTTGGACTGGAACGTGATTTCCACAGACGGACGGACGGACGGACGGACATGCTCAGTTCGTCTTAGGTTTTATCACTGATCCAGAATATATATTCTTTATGGGGTCTCAGATGGATATTTTGCTGCGTTACAAACGGAATGACAAAGTGAATATATCCCCCATATTTTTTGGAGGATTTAAAAAATTTAAAAGCAGTGCTTTCTTCTTGTTAGCTCTGGCTCTTCAGTGGCTGACTATTAGAGTCATTCCTCAATGCTAAGTAACCAATACTATAAAATAGTTGGACTGGCCCCGTTAATACATACACACAATTGTCTGAAAATCCTTCTGAAGCTCTTCAATGCTGACTTAAGGCCAACTTTTGCACTTGAAACCTCTTCAATTTGTAGTCATGTGCACGTAATTCAATTAAATTAAAATCTAAATGCTTTCATACAATTTTGGTTTGCCTAAATTCTTCAATAGAATGAAAAGAGCTTTGCCATGGACATCACCAGCTCCTTCAGCGTCTCAAGTTTCAACGTTACAGCACTTCGTCTATCCTTTTTGGTACTTGACGAGAGCCATTTAGTACTCTTGCCTCCTCTTGTAAAATAAAAATATAATAACAATAAGAATAAAGATTCCATTCGGCAAATTATTTATGATTATGGAGGTGGGATTACCATCTTAAGCTAATTTGATTTTATTGTTTAAATAAATGAAACAGAAAGTCTGCCGGACTGTAATTTATGATTTAAATAATTCGTTTTAAATTTCTTTAATGGATCAAATAAAAACAACTTGAAAGTTATTTACTTTTAAGCAGGATATTTGTTTGCTTTCCTTTTTAGTACATTTCCTTATGTGAAGTGATGTTTGGAAAAACAAAAATAGCTGGAGCTCATATTTATAAAAGGCCCAAAAGAAGTTGTAGTTTTAATAAAAAAATTCGAAATAAAGAAATTGCGCTGTGTTTCACTGTCTGACGCGGAACCAGGAAATATTTATTGTATATATTGGCTTTGGCTGCAGTAGTGTTTTTCGCTGGCTGTTTATTATTTTATTGTTTTATAAAAACTTTTACAATTTTAAATATTTTCTTACCAGGATCTGCTACAACGCATTGCTTATTCAGTTACCACTTAAAGGAGTTTTCCTTTTAAAATTCCAAAATCTTAATATCTTGTTTTCTGTCATGTTGTTAAACAATATTTTATTTAATTTTTTATTTTATTTGAACTCTCCAGTTTATTCTGTTTCCATTGGCAAACAAACCGTATATAAACAACCAAGTCTGGGCATTGTCCTTCTTACAAATAATAGTGAAAACAAAAATCGAATAAATAAAACATCAAACAGACAATCAAATTCAAAAGCAAATAGTTCACAAAAGAAGATACTCGTACAAGACAAATTGCAATCAAATTAATGAATGGTAACATGACCTTTTCTTTACTATTCAGCCAACATCGGGCCCATTAATTCGTTTACCTTTTGTCTGTCTCCTGCATTTTGTGTTGTGTGTAGTGGTTTCATACGTTCAACAAACACAGCAGTATTTTCACTTGGTACTTTTATTTTATACAGAATATGCCTGCCTGCCGCACCAAACAATTATTAATTTCATTTCGTATTTGTGTAAAGCCAAGTAAACACAACGTCACTCGTCCCGCCCGACTGAACTGAATTAATGTATTTTTAAAATGAGTATTGAGCTGCTCCAACAAAAGATTTCCATTGAAATTATTTTTAATACAATTATTCATTGACATGTTTATTTAGACCCGATCCTTTCTGCTCCCGTGTTGCTTCTAATGCTTATTTTTTTATATCTTTTTTCTTTATTTACTTAGTCTTTGTTTATTATTTATTTCGGTTTTATTTATTGGTTTCTCTGTGCATTCTACGCTAATAAATGTGGTTTTGGTGTTGTTGTCAATATCAATGACGAAAACGTTACAATTGAATTTATAATAAATTTAATACAATTTTTATTTCTGCAAAAGCATATTATCGAGTTGACTGTAATGCTTGCGACTATTGGAAGGATGTGCCAAATGAGAAAAATTATAGAAAAATCCTGTACTAGTTTGAAGAAAATGATACTGATGAGATGATAATCTTGTCACAGATGTGACATTATCAATTTATTTCACTCTCTAGTGTGGAATGCATTTTCCCCCAAACACCAAGTCCTGTTCGGCAATTTGCATATACGCTGGAAAGGCCGGTCGGTTAATTCTTTACTCAAATCTACTTCACATACTACATGCTGATACGTAGTGAGTTTAGATTTCGGATTTGCCAGCCAGATGCCTTCCTTTATTTGACATACGCCCACCTGCTAAAGGCACCAAATAAATGAAAGTGGATTTCAAGCAATTTCTGTGTTGGTTTTAATAAATTAAATTAAAACACATTAGATTTATATGTGGTTTCCTTATGGAAACATTTTCCTTATCGAAGCATTTCGATTTGATGTTTTTATTCCGATGCTTCTTTTGCTTAAATTCAATTAGAATTTGTCATAAAATCGAAATTAAATCCCCTCGCAAGCTTAAATTAACTAGCAGTTTTCAAGTGCTACGAGTGTTTCGGTTGTTCCAATTTGGGGTATTTAAATATGAACATTAAATTCCTTTTAACCTGAATAAAAGTTGCTTTATCAGGTGTCATGTAGACAGTCGTCTGTAGCAAGTAAAGCACAGGATGTGCTCTTTAAGTGTGTGTGTGTGTGTATGTTGGTGTTAAGTGTGAGTGGCATTTGTTGAATTTTGTATTTTAAAAAATCAATTCATTCAAATGAAAGGTTAATAATGTTGCAGATTTTTGCTGCTTGAAGGATTCTTATGTTTCAGTGTGCCACAATATTAAAGTGTGTTTTGCCGATAGAAGTGATCAAAATAAACGCAAAATCCTTCAGGAAAAGTTTGTCTTGTCAGCACAATAGTGGCGCTCTTTTTTTAGGAGGAAAGAACCATACATTCAGTCTCAATGATGGGAAAATCAATTTGTCAATCATGCGGGATTTCAAGTGACAATAATAAATAAAAAAAAAAAAAAATTACTTACTGAGTAGTTGACAGACACCTCATTGTGTGAGTGAATGACGTTGGCAAATCTATAGGATATTTTTAAAATTTAATTTAATGTTTTCTGTTTCATGTCTGAAGACAAAAAATTCGCTTAACCCAAAGAAAAGGACTCTTTCCTCCATTTTGTGCCCATCCATATGTTTGTGTGTGTTTCCTTTTTAGTTTCTCTCTGTAAAACTTTTATGTTCAGGCACATTTATTATATTGATATTGACTTTCTCAAGAAATCATGTATTATTCAGCAGTTTTTTAAAAATAACGAAATTATTAGCTTCGCTAAGTTATTAATGACTGCCGAGAAAGTTTTCTAACCCTCGGGATAAACTACTGAAGTAAATGTATTGAAGTTTTTTATTTTTATTAAAAAGACAAAGAAAGTGATTTGTAATCATTATTTTTATAGGTCATCGGTTGTATGCCATAAATAAAGGATGCATTCGTAACAATTTTGTTATATCATTTTGATGCGGCTGCTGTATGATCTCTGACAAGTCGTTTTGTTGTAAAAATTGTAATAAACTTTTATTTTAACATAAAAATTATCTTTAGATGCACACACACTCATGTACTTACAGACACATATGTATGTGTATGTAGATGTTTTTGGGCTCTCAGTGAGATTATAGTGTCATATGTTATTTCAATATTTGATTGTTTTCTATATATTGTGGGTGAAAAGAACTGGAGCAAAAATTTTTTTTTGCAAACAGAATTTTTTTTTTATGCTTTACACTGAGAAAATAAGGAGCACATACATGCATACATACATGTGCATATGAGACTAAAATAATAAATCTGTGTGGGGCGTATTTCACTCGCTGTCATATTGAATAGTTCGGTTTCGAATTTCTTTCAGTGCAAAACATACATTTTATAGGCTAAATTGCTTTATGCTTTATTCATGTTGCATACAAATTCCTTTAATATTCTCTTGTTTCAATTTCCTCTTCCTATTCCGAAATATTTTTGCGAATATTTAATGTACACGTCTAGATATTTGAGTATGTAATACATGTGGAAATTAAACGCGCACATTGTTAAAACAAGAGAGTAGATTTTGATGGAATATTTGAAATTTCGTTGCTATTTCATATCAAAATCCTCGACAGCGAATATCTGTGCGGCTCATATAAATTCGTATACAAATACGTTTGAAGATTAAAATAACCCTGCAGTTCTGAAGGTGTCATACAGACTTATTGGTGAGTTTCAGCGGTATTGCGCGCTTAGAAATTGTGTACTGAACTCGCTCATGTAAAGCAGATTGTTTTTTTTTTAACAGTTTTGTAAATGGTTCCATTGTGAAATCGACTTTGGTGAAAAATTTATCTTTCAACAGAAAACTCCTTTGCAGAAAACAAATAATAATAATAAGTTAGTGATTTTCAGTCCCTGATCACACTCTCTTACGAAATTATATCTCTCACGCATCATCTACAAGATCTGGCATTCTCTGGAATTTATAACATAAAAATACTCTACACATCTTTTTGTAGTACATTTCAAAGTTTCTTCTCGCCCATTATTATTAATGAAAAAATGTGATTAAAAAGGCATTTTTCTGTAGATATGCGCAATGTAATGATTTGTTCTGAATTGTTATCATAACAGTGGTAAAAAATGTATTGAATTTGCTTGAAAAGCAGCAACAAAATTCGAAACACACGGTCTGCTTATAATTTTTGCTTCTCTTAAAATGTCTTGTGTGAAGAAATCGTGAAAATATAAAAAAAGAAAATCTTTTTTCTTCAATTACAGTACCGATAAGTTAAAGAAAGCACGACATAATATTCGCAGTCAAATAAATGGCACCAATTCTGAATAGTTCCACTCGATAAACTCGACTATTCGAAAATATATAAGTGACGACATACATTTGATTTACTATCAGCCAGTCTTACTTTGATGAATATTTATTTCAGTTTTACAATTGTATAATTCTTATTCCCTATATTATATTCTTCTTATGTAACATTCACTATGTATTGATAGCCCCTACAAAATGTCACCATTTTTCATTCCCTTTTTGTGGAAGGAAAACAATAATTTCTCATTTTATTCACAATAGGAGTGAATATATTTAAGCATCCACTCATTAGAACTGCTGGGTAATTATGTATGCAGTTTGTTTTATTTTGATATTTTTTTTTTGTTATTCGTGCATTTGTAAAATTTTACATAAAATCTCTACAAATAGTTGTGTGGTGTGTAAAATATTTGAGCGCATAAGGAAGTCGGTTCTATATTTTAAATTTCGAAATCTTTCAATTGTGCGTTTTTGTTGTTGTTGTGGCTGCAGTAGCTTATGAATACTGTCACATGTTTGTGTCCTTTTTTGCGTCACTGATTATCAAAAGCCACCATCAGTTATAAATGTATGCACGGGTATATTTCAGTGGTTGGAATATAACCAACGAACTGCACATTTTATTTTGTTAAAATATTTGCAAGATTATTTCGCAAAATAAAATTTGCTGTTTTTTTTTTAATAAAATGTTCGTGACACGTGTCAGTATAGAGTTAATATTAAAGTGCTTGTTGTTTTTCGTTTGTGGCTCTTTCCTCTTGTTGTTTGTGGCTTAAACTCTGTATTAAAAATCTCTGCTTTTTTATAAAAATGTTACTTGTTTTGTGCGTTAAAAAAATCATGCAATCTGGCATTATTGCAAGACTGTGTTTTGTCTTAATGTGTCTTTTATTTGGAATATTTTTTGTTTGTTGTTTCTTGGAAACTATTTTTATTGTCCTTTTAATCACACACTTTATGTTTTTCTATTTGTTGGAGTTGTTTTTGTAGCAGGGTTTTTCTTTCTTTCCTGAAAAGTCTTTTTGAAGTTTTTGTTTTTTCAGTTGTTTTTAACATTTTGAAGTTTCCATCAAAACATCATTCGTCTTGTTAGTCTGTTTCGTATTTCAGTATGTTACTGCTTGTGTTTTAGGGTGTTCTTTGAATAGGAAAATATATTGTTTGTTGAAATTTTACAGGCTGTCTCACGATACATTTGCTAGAACTCTTGACTAAAACTCTTGATTTGCAGCCCAATAAGACAAAATTTTATTTGTTTATTTAATGCGTAAATCAATAAATAGATAAATTATGTGTTTCTCTCATATCGTACAAACGATTCTTTAAAATTTGACGAGAATCTTCGTATTCCATTTTGTGAAATCTTACACATTTTTGCCAGCATCCCTCATCTAAGACGAAATCCCACACTACGTTTTGGGATGGGTTGGGCTTTTCATCATTATCGGTATTGGTTGTAAATCTTATGGGAATTGCCAACAAATTTGGTAGAGTTAATGTTTTAGGAGAAAAAGTTTCTGAATTAATTCCGTGCTGTTTGTCTGTGCTTTATAAATAATTTGTACAAAAAAATTTATTTTGTTAAATTAAAATATAACACCCTCTTTAAATTGTTCAGCGAAGAGAACGAGAAAACTAAAATAAAAAAATACAAAATTCGTAACCAAGTCCAGAAATGGTCTTACTAAAATTAATTCCAATTACTTTAGGCTTAAACAATTTACCGCTAAAATTTATCTAATGAATTTCGGACTGCCAAGGAGCTGAAACTCGAACTTGAAAACAGTTCACACATTTTTCCGTTTAATTACACGAACGGATTTTTATATCACTTCTTGACCTGGTTTTCTTATATCTTCCGGTTTCGTGAAAACTGGATTAAAGGTGCTCCCTGCTGCAGCTGCATTTACTTTTTATTTTCCCGAAATGTGTGAATATTGTGCAGTTTTATTTCAGAATCGTTTCAAATGTACTTTTTTGCTGTTGTATGCAACACAAACATGTGCGTACAGTCAGTCGTCACAGTCAGTTTTTCGTGTACTCGTTATTTCTTTGTGCTTAAAACATACAACAATATCTGGATAGTATTGCTTTGTTTTTGCTGTCGTTGCTACTCGTTTTCCTTTTTTGTTTGCAACATCTTTTCTGACACATTGCAACAGAACTCAGCTGTTGTTTGTTATATTATGATGAATTTGTAATATTTTATGAAATCAGTTTTAAAGTTTTTTCCTCTTTTGTGGCAGGCAGTAAGTTTTTGCCAGTAGCAGCAGTGCAGCGTTTAAGATTTCAAATTATAGTATTTTTGAGATTTCAAAAATAATCTTCTAGTTTACAGACTATAAAGTTGCGAATAAAAAGCAGCTAAACTGCTGGATTCGAAAAAGTGCTCCAAATTACTTGGAGTTTATTCTTTTTTTACTGCTGCAGTAGCCACATCCAATTCGATGCATAAAAAGTTCACTTCCGCCAACTACAATTTCTGTCACCTTTGGCAGATTTATGCCGTCATTCCTCACAACTGCTAGTGTGTTGTGCTCTGCCCTGCAAAATTTCACAATAAAAAGCAGTTTGACTTCTATCTGTTGGTTTGTTGGTTTTGCTGTCAAGTCCTTAAATTTTATAGCATTCATGTTTGCATAAACTTGAATGGCCAGTTCAATAGTTCAAATCCTTAACTCGTAGCGTAGTGTGCCCTTTGTTTACGCAAAGGTAGTTATTATTCCAGCCATCATGAGTCCCTTGGCTGCAAGTAGCCATTTACAGCCACTACTTTTACTACCAATTTTTTCCATCAAACATATATTTTCATTTTTCTCACTTGACTTTCTGCGTTTTGCTTCCTGCTGTAAGTGTTAGCAAAGCCAACATCTATGATGACAGTTCCCCAGAGAAAACATGTGTGCAATTTAGCACTACATGAAAAGTCAAACCAAACCAGCAGACCTATAGTTGTATCTACATAAATATAAATATATTATTTTCTTACATTTTTCATTGCTTGCAGTAGTTGTTGTTGCTGTTGCTGTTTCTTTTTTTTTTTTTTTTGTGGGGGTGTTTTTAAGACAAATGAAATATGTAACTACAAAAACAAGGCAGTCATAATAAAAACAATGAAGAGTTCAAGTGGCGCTCATGTGCTCGTATTTCATCCACAAACTGAATATGTAATACAATAATGCAGGACAACATTTTATACACCCACACAACGACACACTCTGAGTCCACTATATGAGGCAAAAGCTATTCAAATATTTCTCCAACAAAAATTAGAAGCCGACTATCGAGATTTTTCGATCTGTAACGATTTCTAAATATTTTTTTCAGCTATTTTCGATTCGTTTTCGAATCTCCGACCACAACAATCATAACAATGCACTCCACACACTCCACACTACATGTGATCCTAGATTCTCCGGTTTTCGGAATTTCAATTCATTGAGCGGAAATCTGGCTAAACTCGTGTCCTGACATAAAATCCTAAAACCACTGAAAACTGACTGAACTTGTATCGGCACTTACAAGAGCACTAATACCAGGTCTTAATTATGACAATGGGAGACAATCTTTAGTTCCTTCCGCAATTGAGGACATAATAAAGACTCCTCGTACGTATAGAAAATATTAACATGCGAGGATAACTGCTGCGTTTGTTGCTGCTACTGGGAAATATTGTTGTTGCTGCTTCAAAGCCCCCATGTGTATAGTACAGACAATAACATTCGCTGGCACACATACACGCACGCTATAACACAAATACATAAAACTGACACCAGTGGTCTACCACATCTGAATACGTAGAGAGACTGAAATAATTTCATACTTCGTTTATAAAACGCTATTGTTTTTCTTTTCTTTACTTCTTCTCTTGGTTCTTTCTCTTATTTTTGTTGGCATAAATTATGCATTTCACAAGTTTGAGTGTGTGTTTTTTGGTATTTTTGCGATTCAACCGTCTTTATTTTTCTTTTACTAATAGAAGCATCAACAAACAAACAAAAAAACGATATTAAAAACAACGTTAAGACGAGGGTAAAGCCAAGAAACCATCTTCACGATAGTCAAACAAAAGGCCGTAAATATTTTCTTATATGAAAAGTTGCTAAAAAGTGTCCACTTCATGCATTTGTATGCGTCTCATAGTGTTGCTTAATGGCATACAGGACGAAGGCATGCGATGGATATGTTTGTGCTAGTAGTTTCTCCCAACTTTGTATGCGAGCAATTTTATGTGCTTTACATTTTTGAATGCCACTTAGTCCGTCTCTTCTGTAAATTCAGTTGTCTTCAGGTATGAGATCGTGAGTAAAATCTACTTTTGACACAATCACTACAACGCACAGTGGGACTAAGTGTCCTTTATCACGCATCATGCTAGGAACACAACTGGAACGAACGACGAATTTCGCTTAGTACGACGAATTCGTTGATAAAAAATCGCTCTATAAATTCGTCCTATGAAACACAATAACGACGAATAAATGAAAAGAATGAACAACAAAAATTGAAAATTTTGCTTAAATCTTTGTTATCCTCTGATGCCAGATTGTTTAGACATTCAATAATTACCCCGGTGGTATCCATTTTTTCCAGAACAAATTCCTTTTTGTAATTATTTTCTGCAATTTTTTTTCTGTAAATAAATTATTCATTTCATTTAACAGCTGATGAGGTGACCATATGAAAAAGCAAGAAAAGTGTTCAAAATTAATAAAAAGTCGTCCGAATGATAAATTCTTGTGAATTAGTGAATGTATTTTTAGTAGGCACAGAAAATTTTCGTGCCACATGCAACAATACAGTAGCAAACTATGTTTTTCCACAATAAACCAGTTTGAGTATATGAAACCTGGGCACCTGCTACTGTTTTGTTCGTCGTTCGCTGACGCAAGAATTAGAAATAAATCTATTTCAACTTTCGCTGAGTATGACGAATTTCGCCCAACGCCACTATTGTGTGCATTTTCATATACACCAATGTGTTTTATTTTTGGCGGCGAATATTCGCGACCAAAAATTCGTCGTTCGTCGCAGTTGTGTTCCTAGCATCACTTCATGTCTTTGCAATTGCAATAGTGAATCTCGCTGAATTTAATGCGAACCACAAGTTACACACAAAGCTATTGTGGAATAGAAGCGATTGGACAGGTGCTCCAGAGACAAGCTAATATTTAAGGGACTTACTTTAGTTGTTTTACTTAAGCAATTTCTCCTTGTTGCCACATAATTCATATTCATCACCAACATCGCTGTCATTCGCATCGAAGCCATCATTGTAATCACCACAAGCGCCGTGTTTAATAAAGTCACATGCTGCTACAACAAGATGTGAGCGTAACAAGAGAAAGTGCAAAATATCCTGACTGGATATGCACTCAATTATGTGATTGCAAGCTTTTGAATATATTAAATACAAGCTCAGCCACGATTGCACAAGCCAACAAAACGCTGCCTACGACTATGCATCGTTGGGATGGACTCTCTCTACTCACGTCAGTGTTGCCCATCTCTAATTACCACTGCTAGTCGTTTTAATAAACAACGTTGTTTATCCTAGTTGTTTCGTACTACTGCTGTGTGAGCTTTTAGGTCTTGTTGTGTATGTGTGTGTGTGTTTGGGTGGAAATGTTTCACTTAGCCGTGCTTGTGTAAGTGGAAGTGTAAGCACTTTAGTTAATAACTAATGAGCTCCAGAGGCTGCCGAGTTAAACCGCCACAACTACCACCAGTACGAGTACAACGTATCCGTTGTTGCATACGAGCACATGTATTGACATCAACTGCCTGGGCTGTGGCTGGATATTTGTGATGTTATTCGGCAGCAGAGTACTCTCGAATTCAGTATGTGTTTTTTTCTTTCGCTTTCACATAAAAAGTATTATTCCAGATGCCATTAACGCTTCCCTTTGCCACGTCCGTTTGTAGCTTTTAAGTAGTTTTCTTTGCCACCGCCATTGAAACGACTCCATACTGGGGCACTACTTATATCTGGATTTTTATTTGTCTTGCTTTTCGGCATGTTTGCATTTGCTCATAGAATAGTTAATATTTTATGCATGAGCCCAGCATATAAAACACACACGTTTAAGCACAAACAAGCTGCTGCAATAAAGATGGCGAATAAAATGTTTTTGTGATTCACTTCCTTGGCGGCTGTGACTAATAGTGTCACTATAACTACAGTCACTAACTGATAAATAATTAATTCATCTCTATCCCTTCCTAACACTATCAACAGCATGAAATCTAACAAATAAATATTTATCAACAGCAAATATTGCCTTTAAATCTTTTTTCTTTCTTTCTTTCTTTAATAAGACAACTTGAATTACCCTCAGAGCATTCATACGAACATTGCAGGAATGCAAAGTGTTGTAGGGAATCTTTTCATCTATTTTCTTCTTTTATCAATTATGCGAGAACGAGCAAATAGAAAAAAAATTAGAAATTCAAACAAAACCAGCTTAAGGAAAGTTCCCATACACGAGTAGAATACAAAAAAAGTGTTAAAGTTTAAAAATGTTGAATCTATTTGATTTGATTTGCTCCAAACAAACGCTTTAACAAATTTTTTATTTTAAAGCAAAAATGTTAAATTTCGCCCGCCTTTCTTTCACATAAAAGCAGCAACAGGACTCGTAAAAAAACCATCTGCAATCTGCATTTTGAATTTGCAAATGAAACGTCTACTGGCTGCCGCTTGAGTAGGTTGGCACTGGTTTTGCAAACAATTCCGAAATTTATGACAAATTATGTTTGGAAAAAATTTACGAGCAATTATCTCTTACACGTACGCGCTCTTAAACGATTCGCATTTTACGCCGTAGCGTGTGTGTGTGTGTGTGTGCGGCCAGGCAGTGAACACAGCAGAATAACAATATAAAATTTTATATCGGCAATATTTTATAATCCAATTATCGTAAGAAAACTTGCCATAAAATAGGATCTACTCATATGCCCACCAAAACAAAAAAAGAAGAGAAAACTCGTTATAATAATCAAACACCTGCGGCTTAATTTTGTGGCACCTACAAAAAATAATAATTTTCGTTTTAATTTTCATACCTGTGCGTCCGTTTAATCGCAAAATCTCATTACACATTTGCAAATGGATCGCAGTTTAAGCGCACATAAACTCGTATATGCCGGCTAATTGCCTGACAAGGTTTCGGATTATTCTCCTTTAGGAAAACATCATCACCATCATTAACATCTCGTCATCAGCAGAAGGAGCGGCAACGTCGGAAGAAAGACCGTAAAACTGTGCTACAAAATGTTTTCATTAGAACTCTAATAAAATACCAATAAGCGTTCGTTTGCGGCAGCCACACACATGCACTCACACCAACACTTATGTACATCGCACACATTTATTGCCACAGTAACCTGTTCGCAGGGTCCATCATTATCATGACAGCTGGTGCTCCACCCAAAAATAACAATTAAACGTTCGGCCTGACTCGCACAGATAGATGGACTGGACTGATTCAATGATTGACTGCTTAGTTGAACGGTTGGCTGGGTGGACTTTTATCTTTTTTTTTTGCGAAATGAGCCACCAAAAAACGCGTCATATTGTTATCTTGTGTAACTGTTGGAGTAATTAAACACACACACGCACACGTGTTGTATTGAGTCTAAAGCTGGCTGACAGTTTTATGTCGCAATTAACTTTAACCAACAACTTGTTTGTGTTTAGAAGGTATTATTTTAATAGACTTTTCAAGTGTTCGCTTAATAAAGTCATCGAAAATGTGCTCTTCCATAACTTGAACACTCGCATAAAACCGGCGTATCACTTGTGTTGTTTGAGAAAATTTCTAGTTGAAAAATCATTCTATTTGATATTTTTTTAACTCGGGCCAGGACTCAGGGGATGACCCCTACATATGCAGTGCATTGCGTCGGAACCGGAAAGGAGGGAATAGTATTGAGAGGACAGATGAAGAAAGACGAGAAAATGGAGAATTTTTTTGTTTTTATATCACGTGTGTGAACATAAATTTTAATTTATATTAGCGAAGACCCAAACCGAAAGTTGTACTAAACATATTCTGCAGTTAACAGAGCTCCATTAGGAAGTTAATATTTGGAGTAAAATTTGATTAATTTCAGTTGGAAGCTAAAATCTAGGATCTGGAGCCAGTTCTGCCCAAAATAATGAATAGAAGTTAATAAATAAATATATACTTAACCCATTTCGTTACAGTGTTCGATTTTTCGAACAGTAAATTTCAAGCATTAAAAATTCTTTTCTCTGTTTAGGAAAGACTAAGAACATATAATTTTTAATGAAAATTTAAAAAAAATTTAATGAAAATTTTTAATGAAAATTTAAAAAAAAATGTTTAATGAAAATTTAAAAAAAAATTTTTTAATGAAATTTTTTTTAAAAATTTTTAATGAAATTTTTTTATAAAAATATTTATAATGAAAATGTTTAAAAAAGTGTTTAATGAAAATTTGTAAAAAAAATTTTAACGAATATTTTAAAAAAAAATTTTACTGAAAATATTTAAAAAATTTTTAATGAAAATTTTTAAAAAAATTTTTAATGAAAATTTTTTAACAAATTTTTAATGAAAATTTTTTAACAAATTTTTAATGAAAATTTTTAAAAAAATTTTTAATGAAAATTTTTAAAAAAAATCTTCTGATTCGTATTTTCTGGAATCAATTTACCATTTAACTACGAAGTTTTATAAACTTATTCGAAAAAAAGTCTCTGGGACGATATGGGTTAAGGGATGTACTGAAAATATAAAATATTGTAAAAACATTCATTTGAAAATAAAAAATATATATTTTCCTGGAGAGGTTTTCGGTCATTGTGGGAAAATGGGGATGGTTACACATATGCCACTATACAGGTGCGGAAAGAATCTTATATCTGAAAGAATTTGCTTGAATAAATAAGTGTGGCTTAGAATGTCATCTAAAATATTTTTTGTGATATTAAATTATGGTTAATAACCAAATAAAAAATCTTTAAACCCTTGATTCTGCGATAGGGTTTGAAATTTTTAAAATTTTATTTTGCAATTGCATTGAAAATTATCAAAGACAATACGACGATGTGTATGCCTTTCGCTTAGACTAGAAAATAGGACATAATTTATTCAGTTTTAAACTTAAAAATTCATGTTTTACTTGTCTGTGCTGAAATGACATTCAATTTGTTAGTTGTGTATGCGTGAGTGACTGCGTTGTTGTGTGTGCCGGTGTTTGTGCACAAATTAATATATCATTATTTGGCTTTGTTTAATTCGTAAATAAGTTTCTGCATCTTCTTTGTTTGAAATAATTTTGCTTGAAATCCAATTAAAATATATAGAAGCGTTTACCTTCTACCATCCTTGTGTGGCAGGACACTCAGCCACATAAACTCTAATCATAACAGGATAAAATTTATAGTTATGGGCAAAATGTAGAAAAGCAAAAGAAACTATAATAAATGTATGCACATACCACACATTTTTAAAGGCAACACGCAGGACATCCATGTGTGTGTATGTGTCTTTATGTCCATGGTCAGGTTTATTGTGCATTAAAATATTATAGGGCCGCATGAGAATGTTTGGGTAAGAGTATTTTAATATAAATGTGTGTACTTATGTCTGAGGGTAAAAATTATTGGTAACACTTTTATGACACTTTCTGTAGAACTTCATGCTAATAACCCACCAAACATTTTCATTTAATATTAGCTTGTTAGTTTGATTATATTATTTGCTGTTATTCCTTGTAACCTGTTCTTTTTTACAAAACAAAATGTTTTGTAACATAATCGGTGTATTTGCGGGGTTATGGTTTTTTTTGAAACTACACTGGAGGAGGAGGGGTACAGCAGGAATCGCCAATTTAATTGCCCTTCGGCTCCATAAATCTAATATATTCTGTCTTCCATTGATTATTTTTATAAAAAAAAAAAATAGAAAAAAAACGTATCTGAATAATAAATAATTTAAACACTTGACTGTCGCATAAATCGGAAACATTTTATTGCTGCTATGAAGGGGCCCATAGACACATACTGCTCATGCGTATGCAATAAGTATGTGTTGGTTAATTCGAAATTTTTTTATTATGTATGTGCCACACAGGTAATGCAGTATGCAAAATCAAATCAATTTTGTTATAAAAATGAACTCATACTGCCGATGAACACTTTTATTAATTTATTCACTTTTTCCCATAGTGTTTTAAATTTTAATTTGCTATTCAGAATAAAATGAAAAAAGGAAGAAAATATTTTTAGCAAAATAAATGTAAAAAATAGAAAAATATTAATATTCTTCTTATTTCCAATTTTTTGAGCAAAGCGATCCATTTTTTTGATATAAAAAATAAATACAAATTCGTTTTTATTTGTCTGCATCGTTACCAACAATGCGCAACTTATTCTTCTTCTTTTATATAAACATTTGAAGCCGCTAAGTCAGAAAACGATAATATCGATGAAAGACTTATTTAAAAAATCCATCTTCTAAAAAACTGAAATTAATATTAATTTTACATGAATAAAATAGCGAAACAGAAATGCTTAGAATCCAACATAGAAATCTGTATTAAGAAATTCAAGTTGTGATTGATCGGTGTGTAGTAAAACGATAAACTCACACATATACGGTGTATGAACCGGCCATATGTGCAAGCAGTTAATGCCTGCCTGTGGGCTCTTTAACCTGTTGTGCCAAATTCGATATCGTCTTTTTCAATTTGTGATGCTCAGATAAAATGGATGATTTTAAAAATGTTATTCCATAAATTCGAATAGTTAGTAAGTGCTTGTGACGAAATTAATACATTTGGGTTGAATTAAAGTGTATGTTTGTATGAAATTAAGGACATGAAAATTTAAGAGTTGACTTCAAGTTGACCTTCATTCAATAGTGGCAGCAGTCACTCGATCATAGGAAATGAAAACTCTTTGGGGAAATTTTATTGATACCCACGTACTTATAAACGTGTGCATGAACGTGTGTTCGCTGTGCACACTTGGAGAAACACGATTATATAATAATTTGCCACTTTTTGCAAGGATACAATTCTATAAAAAAAAACAAAAGGAAATATGGTTAAGCGGGCGTATGTAAAGTTGTAGGTGACATGTAGCTGTGGCAAACGCTGGCAGAATTGAAAATTGAAACTGGCTATGATTCAACACGATCGCTGTATTAATAACAAGTTTGTAAAGTGGGTCACGAGGGCGTGAAAGACATAAAAATATATCCCTGGGCTAGTTGCTATTCTGAAAAAAAATAACCTTGAAACCATAAATTGTTTAATATGATGTTTGTCGTAAATATTTTAAAGGATGCCAAGTGTACGTGTGTGTTTGAGTGTGTAGTTTTAATAAAACATTTAATATTGTATAATAGAATGTATGGAATGCTCATTTGTTTGTAAAAAATTATTCAGCTCATTAAATTTCAATTTCCAGTTAAATGAATATCCTTCTTCTGTTTTGTTTCTTTGTTTCATAAAGAAGTTTAATACACTACATAATGCTTTTGTGTTTGTTTATGTGTACAGATGTGTGTGTATTACTTAGCAACAACATAACGTAGTATCAACAACTATAACTTGTGTAATTTACAAACTATTTTACATAAAGAAAGACTTATTATGTTAATGCATTAAGGGTCATTTAAATTTCAAGACTTCAAAGAAGAGGCTTTTAGTTTGTAATTAAAATCCAAAAATTTAATTTATTTATATGTGAATATGGAATTATTGCATTGTCTTTCTAAAGGAAACTTTTCGCAAAATATATGTACACTGTAAATGAATTTTAAAATAGTGGCAAAATTTCTCTCTACAAACTATTTTAAAATCAATTAAAAAGGGATACGATTCGTAATGGCATTAGTTTGAAAGAAACATGATAAATATTCCAAAAAAAACGGAAGGAAACCAACATCAATTCGGTTATCCAACATCAGACAAGAAAAGCTGGTTTCGGAACATTGCGAACATTTTTTTGTGACTGTAGCGGCTGCCGAAAACATCTGTTTTGCTCTGCTGTTTAAGTTGGACAATTAAATTCATATTATTTTTCCATTGTTCTTTTTCTGTTCTCTTAAATTTTTGTAAATATTCAAAACTTCAACTTTTATTGAATTTTTTCTGTAATTTTAGAAAACAATTTGGTAGAAATTGTTATTTTTTTTTATAAATAACAGCATATGACAAGTTTGAAAAATTAATTTCTTTATGCAAATTGTAAAGCTTCAAATAGACATTTTCATTAAAAACACAATTAATTTCATAAGAAAGTTATTCATATACAATGTTCGATGGCTGACTTTGAGGCACCCTGTACTCAGTTTCTATTTCTCAGCACGTTTGAACAATTCGGCTTAAAATTATTTGCCATATTTAGTCATGCTGACTTGTAGAAACTGTTTTGTTTGCTCATACTTTGCGAGACCTTTAGGAGGACTCGCAGACACCTTCAAGTCTTATAGCAAGTGTTTGTGATATTTTCTTGCGGAAGCACTAAGAGCAACTTTTTGCGATATGGATTAAGTTTAATCTTAGTTTAACGTAGTCTGAAACTCTGCATTTTCCGACGAAATGGTATGTTTTTTATATTATTCCATAAAAGACCAACATTTTAACCAAAACTAATCTGTTCCGTCAAAAGTATGTAGACAAACTTGGTAATGACGCCACAAATTTGTTTTCAGATTAGCTAAACCTAGTTTAACTGAGATCTCAAAAATCCAGCCTAAGAACGTAACATTTGTGATGCGATAATTGTCATTGAGAAAGCGAAAACTGGCAAAAAAAATACAGATATAAATATTTTACTGCCTTTAAATAATTTGATCTGATGCAAATGCTTCAGTAACTTACACCTCAAGCAGTTTAAATGCTTTAAAGTGTTATTTTATCTTCATGCTTTTAATGTGTTCAAACGTGCTGTGACCTACTTCTTAGACGTTGTTAAGATCTAATTGAAAACTTTTGTTTTACAATTTCCTTCCTGATTTTTATTTATTTATTTTTTTCTACTTCTTATTAAAAGAAACAAAATTCTCAACACCAGCCTCTTGTATTTATTTACTTTTACTCACTCGTTTGTAGTAGAATTAAATTTAATTTAGACACTTTAGCAAAACTTAATGTACGAATTACGGAAGAGTGGGTCCTTTAAGTGATAAACAGTCCTTAGACACAAAGCAAGCAGATTTTGAATAGGTACATACAAGAAAACACCAACAACGACAAGGAAAACCCACATAATCAGTCCCTACACACAGACACAAACACAAACACAAACATAAATATCCCAAAGAACTCTGCTGCAAACTCACACATTGGCATTTGCAGACACCTACTTATGTCGAAGTTAGCTGAACTTTTTATTGTAACTCGTTTAAAGTTGAGTTAAACCAACCGCAATCGTATGTGTTAAGGAAACCCTGTAATCCAAGTGCTCGTTGAAGACTTTTGTTGCAAAAGTCCTAAGTGACATTTATTGTGTGCGAAAAGGCTTTCACTCAAAACAAATGAAAATTTCAATTGTGTACGATCCAAAAATTACTGTGCGTCAAGAAGAAATTCTAGAGCACGCAACTGAGGCTTTTAAGTTGAGCCCTTTTTAACCTCCATTCACCTGCCGGTTGATGGAAATTTATGCATTTTTCAAGTATGTACAAGTTGAGAAATTTTCTTAACAAAAAAAAAACAAAAACAAAAAAGAGGAAAAGAAGTACATGAAAATAATGTAGTGGCAGCAGAAATAAAAAAGTGAAAAAGAAATACTGCAGGTGCAAAGAGTGGAATGCAAGTTTGCCATGCTGCCAAGCCAAAGGTGTGAATCGATAAGTTTTTTCCCTCTTTTGTTGTCATCTAGTAACGGAATTCCTTCTGCTGTTCTAACAAGAAGTATACGTTGCAGGGGAAGAGTGAGAGTATAAGGCTCAAGGACATTGTTTATATCCTACATGTGTGCTTTGTTATGATTAGACGATACGAATAAGTGGGTGAATGAATGCTTCGTATGCATGAGTGTGGCATGTTAATGCGAACGCTTTCAAGTGTATTGTATTCACTTAAAGGAAAGACAAAGTTACATTGTCAGGATGGCAGAAATGCATTTAAATTGAAGAAGACAAATAAAAATTGAATTATATTGTTATGTTTATATGCAAATTTTCGAATTTCTAGCATCTTGTTAAAAAGTTTTCCATGCAATTCAAGCGCACTTGCGAATAATTTATCGATTGAGTTTATAAATAAAGTTGGAAGCAATTTTATTCAGATCACTGGGCAATAAGTTAAAACCCATGAGAATTAAATTTTAAATACTTATTTAATAGATGCCCCTTATTCTCATACTGGAGATATAATAAGCTGCTCTGCCTGTGCTGCAATATCGGACCTGAACTGATGTTTTTATTTTGAATAACATATTGACAAATAATATTAGTGCTGAAATGTCAAAATGTTAATTTGTCATCTGTCTCCCCTCACAATACACACAATGACAAACAATCGTATAATAATCATAACATCAACATCAGCAATCTAGACGTTGAAGTAAAAGAGTGTTTTTAAAGTCATTTTATGAGACTCCTAATTTGTAATAACTCCGCAATAGATTGAGTTCAACGATTTGAAAAGAACAAAAGCATTCTGTTTGTGAATTTAACAGAGCAAAAAACAAAATATAGCTGGTTGTCATGTCCGGCTATGCGCTCGTCCTAAACGTCCTGTTTTCGTCACAACAACAAAATATTTTATTATTGACTTGTGATTTTGTTTAGTAGAAATAAATAATGTTTCTTTTTATATTCTCCTTCAAACGCAACAAATATATTGGTTTGTTTATCTTTTGAAATTTATTGGCAGCGAGAGAACAAGTAAAAAGAAAAGTTGATGTTTTTTCTAAAATAGCATTTTAAAGGGTCTATAAAAGTCATCATAAATATTGACAACACACGGAATTTATTTTCTGGATTATTTTGAAAAAAACTACTTTGATATTTTGTTAGAATGCCATTCTTAAAATAAATACTAATAAAATGAGTTATTTTTGCTGCTGTTGTTTTTTTCTATAAACTTTCATTGTAAGAAATCCTTTCAAGGGTTTGGACAATACAAAGTAAAGGTGGGCAGGTAATTTTTGGTACGAAAAGTATCAAAACAAAAAAAATTCTAAGACTCACATTCAATTCTTGACAAAAATAGTAAAAGACAAAATTAAATAAAAAGAAGAAGTACCGGAATCTGCTTAAGCTTTTCGTTAGATTAACTGAAATTAAAAAACTATTTTAAATCTTAATCTGAATAACAACATATTCGACTAACGTTTTGTGCGAAAATGTATGTTTTACAGTTTGAATTCGCCAGCGGACCTTTATTATTTTGCTGGTGCAAAAATTTGATATAAAAACTCGATAATTTTTTATCACCCAGTTGTAGTAAAACATGACAAAAACATTAATCAGGATTATCTACTAACCACTTTTGTCACATGCTCGCAACACATCCATACCCGCGCACCTAAATAACAGGACAAACGCATAAATTCAGGAAGGTAGTGGTGAGCAAAAATAAATAACAACTCTAGCAGCAACAACAAGAACAAAACATCAATGATAAAATTACATGGTCATAATAGAAATTCGAATATTCCTCCAGCAGAATACTCGCACACAACTGGCACACAAACACACACGTGTTCGCCACCAGGGTAAAGCGATACCACACATTCGTCCATTCACATGCTTGCATGGATTCTCATATTAACAAATAACAATACCTGTCAAAATCATACCAAAACACCACAGAAAAAAACAACACAAAAATTGTGTAAATTTGTAGGGATTTTGTGTAAAGTGCTGTGTGTGTGTGTGCACGAAGGCAACCTGCATGCTACTGTTTGAGTGTGAGCATTTTTACCAACTCAACTAAACCAAATAATCAAAGTGGTGAACCAATCCAGCCAAGCAAGCCATGAACCATCTGGCGAATGTGTTTAGTTTGGCCAACGTCCATTGCAGTTTGCATCATACCTAAAATCTATGATTTTATATTTCTGTTTGCTGCTGTCGATGTCTTTGACGTCCGAAAAAAGTGTCAGCAAAATAAGGAAAACAGTAAACAAACATTTTTCTTATCGCCCTCCTGCATCGCATTAGAAAAGAAACCGGAAGCGGTTTACAATAAAAAATTACCATGAAACGAGTTGAAATGGTTCGAATAGATTGAAACCCATTCACTTTCCCTTTGAACAAGTTGCAGTTCAGTAGCGAGAGCGCAAAGAAATTAATAGAAATTTATTGATGAGTGTTTAGTACTCCTTTCATCAAATTAATCCAAAGGAACGAACGCACACGTTGTCACAATTTACAGGTTTTATTACAAAAGAAAACGTAATTAATATTTATTTACAGCAGATAGAATGGCAAAGGGTCCTCTTTGCGACAAAAACTAAATGCTATTCAAGAGACGTTATTTGTGATAAGGATCTTGTTTCCTTTTATCCTCTACTACGACTCTGTCTTTAATATCTTTGATTCCAACTTCCTGCTGGTTCTTTTAATTTTTCAAAACTGTGTTTAATCTCATTTAAGCATTAATCTATTTCCGTGTTGTTGTGTTCTTATTCCGTTGACAATTTGTAGCGATTTTCCAAAGTTGACGCAGCTGCTTTCGACTTTATATAAGTCCTTTGGATTAATTTTTAAACAAGCACTTGCGTGAGAAATTGGTCACATGCTCTAAAATATGACTTCCACGAGGCTAATCTGAGTTGTGACCTAAAGATCAGTAGCAACGGTAAATTTGCTCCGTTCCTAACCAAGGGGAAAGTCCTGGCCAGATTAGTACTCATGCGCGACAGTCACTTGCGTGTGAGGCCGTTCGTAGACGTGTTGTATTCAGCCGGTGTTAAGAACACAGTGGGTTTGGGCTACAGTAGCAGTTAACCACTCAAATCTTGAACACACATGTCCACAGCAGGGAACATAATAAGTGGGCCCTGCATTCAGTGACATCCTCGATGCAAGCACTAACGAGTTAACCGGAAATAAAACTTATCGGTATTACAGAGAGCGAATGTAAATGTCCGCAGTCCTCTTTGTATAGCATGTAACCGATGTTTAGAAGTGCATTCGAATTTGGAAACAGAAATTCATGTGGAAGTGTGTTGGAAAGGGACATTCCAACCATAACCTAAAATAATTGTCCAGCCAGTTAGACTAGACCAGCATTTTGCAAATATTTCCAAAATTTGCCGACTGTGTCCCATCGTGTGTTGTTTGTTGCTAACTCATTGGACATGATTACACATGTTTCCTGATTGTAAAAGTTATATATTAACTTTTTGTTGTGCTCCTTTTTTTAATCTAGCTGAGACTGTCTCCCACACAGGAATGACTTATAAACGCTTCGATGAATTTTCATTCAATTTTTCTTTCTTTGCATATTTTTTTCTTGCTTCCAGAATAAGAAGAAGGAGCTTTTGCCCCACTTCTTCTCCTCTGTCGTTTGCTCTTACTCTTCAGCTTGATACAAACTTAAGCAATTCATCCTCTTGGCTTTGCTCGCTACAGTGCATCCACACATGCATACATGTCCTTGGCATTACATATAAAAATTTAATATAATTCAATTGATTTAGAGTTTTTGCCTTTTTTTTGGGAAAAATAGAACAAATATGTTCGTATCTTCAAAATAAATGGTTCTTTTGCCTTGTAGAACAAGACAAAAGCTGTAGTAAAACAAACATGCATCAGTGAATCAGCTTCATGTTACACTAGTGTTTAACTTGCCATTATATGGGATTGGGCAAAAGGATAAAACGAAGTAATGACAAAGAAAAACATCGTCAAAGGAAAATTGTATCTGACTAACTTAACCCATTCTTTGCAAAATGTATATGTCTTTGTGTGTGCAACACATACGAGTACACATCAACATGCATGTAGGAGTGTGTGTTTCTAAAGTTTGGCAATATTGTTTATGGTCTTTTTTATATTCCTTGTCTTTTTTTTAATCGGAAAATAATCGAATACACTTAGGAAAATTGCTTTCTAAAACACTTTCTGCAGTGTTGGAGTTGTATTGCTGTGCAGGGTGTGACAAAATTAAATGACAAAGAAAATTATGAAAAATTGATAATGTTTTCGTAGAGAATTTTCAAGACGTAAGGGATTTGATAAAGATCTTAAATGTTCTATCTGCTATGTGATTTGACAATCGTGCGATATAATTGCATATGAATACCAAATTTACACTAAAAAAAAGCTCCAGCACCAGCGCTCAGAGATGATCCCTCCATATGCAGTGCATTGTGCCGGAAGTTGGAATGTGGGCCATATGCTTTACATCTACATATTTTAATAAATTTTCATGTCCAGTTATTTTCTAAATTTTACGGATTTAAAAAAAAAATACTCATTTTCCGATCTAGCCGAGACATATATCTGAATTTCGTTCATAAGCATGCTACGAAATCCGAGATATTTATCTCGTGAGATTTAGCTTGTAACTGACCATCAAGCGAACTTTTTTGGTTTATGAAATTCATGATCTTACTGCATCCTCTTTTCTCTAGATATAATTATAACTCATTTATTCGAATATTTCCTGTTTTATTTTATTTTAGTTTTTTAAAATAAAAATTTAATTTTGCTTGGCTAATAGTTTAAATACAGAAAGACATGATAAATATCGGAAGGAACAAACGAGAAAGTTAGCATCAGTTTTTAATTATTCGACTTACAAAGCAGAGCACAACAGCTGTTTTCGAAAGCCGCTACATTTCCATCATCAGCACTCATGTGTATTTTATTTGTCACCACTTGTTATTATAAAGCAACATTAATGTGCCATGAATTTTCTCTCTGTGTATTTTCGATTAATATTTAACATGTGTTTTGCAAATGCAAAGCTTCCTTAAATACATCGAGAGATTTGAAAATTATTAACTGGATTATTTTTATGGAAAAGTGAAAAATGGCAGCGTGTCATAAACATTCATCAAATATCGCAAATCAGACATTTTCCGGTAGACTTAAACCGTTTAAACCGGTTTGATATTTTAACTTGCTCATGTTTCCTTTTTTCACTTCAATTTCTATTTTTTTTTGACAATCTCACTTTTCCCTATTTTAATAAACACAAACGCATTTTGGTGGCGATGATACACAACTTAAAATGATAATCATTCTTCCACATCAATTCACGCACATGGTTTTATAACTTTAATGATTGGCCTGGCCAGGAGGGAGGCAAAGAACTCATAATAATAGGCACTTACTTGCAGATATTCACATACATACACACACACACAGACATGAGGTTGTACATATTAATTGGTTCGGTTACATTTACTAGTTAATGATAACGACGATGGTGGCAGTGATGAGTTTGTGTAGTTTTTGTAATTGATGTTGTTGGCAGGGGCTCGTTCGCTGATGCTAATAAAATGACGCCATTTTAACATTTAGCGTCTTCTTAATTATGTGGCCACAATAACCGCTTCGGCATTAAACATTTTGTATAAATTCTAAGAGACGTACTCGTACATATCGCCAACTGTTATAAATTTGTAAGAGTGTAATCGTGCTACCTTTATACGACACATTCACGCAAGGGAAACTTTTACGCACATTTAACAGGAGATTTATATGCAGAGTAATAAGAATAAGGACAGTTTTCAAATCTCCTGCTGTAAAACGCCCTTTTCCCAATTACGTTACTTATTCTGAATTTCGTTTTTGTATATTTAACAGAGAATTATTAAATTATTTCTTTACGCAGTCAATATAAGTGATATATTGTATATTTTAGGCCTCTCTTTTCGCAGGACTTATATCCTAAATTTTTATAAAGTAGACGTTTTATGTGAACTGAACACCAAAATTAAATCGTAGCAAAATAGAAAAGTACTATGAACTTATTATGATAACGGGGAGTGTAAATATTCACCAGCTCTAAAATACTTTGATGTAAAATGATTAAAAAAGTCCGTCAGATAAAGAGATGGATGGGACGGATGAATGGATAGACAGACAGCTTTTGGTCCCGCATTTAATGCTTATTTGATGTTTTTTGTTTAAGGAAATTAACGACGACTAACAGCAGCATTACAAACTAAATTGAGTTGTTAATTTTGCCAGTTGATGTTGTTCAACATTTATGTTGTTCAGTACACACACGTACATACATGCATATATATTATGTATGTATGTGTTTGCTGTAGGGTGGCTCCCTAAATGAAAAGTATTCTAAGTAAGAGGCTCACCTCCTTGAAATGTAGCGAAGGAATGAATGTCTTGAACAAGTGTAAAGACTGGAATCTTTTGAATAAGGAATCAGGTCAATCACGAGTAACAATTCCTCTTTTTAATATATACTCGTATATTTGGTTTTCGATGACTCCCTTTTGGGATTGTGAAAAATTTCATTTTTTACAAATCGTATCCAAACCCATGTTTTTTATCTTGGACCAGTCCTCAGAGGATGACCCCTCTATATGGAGGTCATTACGCCGGAACTGAAAACGAGTGGAGAGTATTGAGGGGACAGATGAAGAAAGATGAGAAAATAGAGAATAACAATCAATTCAGCGGATGTGAATAAATAAATCATGATTGTCGATCAATTAAGAATTACAATGTGCAGAGGGTAAGCTAATCCACCCCTCCCCAATTTATATATTAAAGATTTTGTTGAATCCTAATAGTTACCCACATCAAAGTCTTGCTATATTATTGTCTTGCAGATATAGAGAAACTATACCTTTAAGATTTTATAAGAATTTGCAGCTTATCCTGAGAGCGAGCTGCATTAAATGTATAAAGTCTACCTGTTGTAGTCATGAAGATATGAATTGATCTGCCAAAAAGGGCATTTAGCCCCACTAGACAATTTTGTAGTTCCCCTTTGCAAAGCATTTTCGACAAATCATTAATATTAATTTAAACCAATTTTTAGAAAAAATTTTAAATGCGACCTGAAGAAAATAAAATAAAAACCTATGATTTGACGCTTTGAAGCTTCTCGACCGGTTTAAAAATGGCTTAAATTTATCAAATATTTTTGATTGGCGTAGACTGGGAATTGAACGATTTTGTTTTTTCATAAAGAGGACCACCCTAATGCACTCACATACAAAAACGCTTTGTTAAGTGTGTTGTTTTTTTAATTTGTGCCTTAGTTTATGTGTGAATTGGTTCGTATGTATGCGTCTTCCCTAACTGGGTTTCGTATTAAAAACAAATTAATTTCTAATTTTAATGGCTTGACAATGATGGATGTGATTTTTCAATTAAATAGGAACTAAACACGCACAAATTTATTTAGTCGCCTTCTGCCTTTCCGCACCACACTCTCGTGCTACTTACATATACATGCTACGGAAACACACAAACTTTCACTCATGCATACATACATACATACTTACATACATATTTAGATTAACTGTTTACAAAACTGTATATAAAATTCAATCTAAAGTAGCAGCAGTAGCTGTTTTACTGCTACTCAAAATGAATGATGACTTCATTTGTTAGTGTGGAAAAACATCCAAATGAACGGCTGAGCCACAGAGCAAGTGACAGCCCAAAATTATATTAAAAAACGAAATGAGCAACAACAAAGAGCGATGAAGTGTTTATTGAAAAAATTAAGAACAATTTGTCGTTTAATGAATTATAAAATTGATGGGGGTGCGAGTAATCAGAATGGCTGTATAATGGCAAAATTAAGTTTGTTGAATTTATTAAAACTTACTAAGATTTTACGTACCAGCGCTAAATGTCTTTTAAATTACGAGTAATAGTATGGGAACATGCTTCCTTTTCCGGCCACTAGCCAGACCGGGCTGCTCAATGTTTTAGACATGGAGGAAGATAATAGATAAGAATGCATCGCTAGATGATTCGCTATACAATGAGTACGCAATTGACAGTAAAAACCCAAAAAAGTGGAATTTACAAGTACTTTTAAATAGCACTTGTAAATAAATTATTTGCATGCAAGTAAAATATATTCTTAAGGTGATGGAAAAGTCGAGCTGTGCTTGGCTACCAGGACTTCTGTATCTTCTCTCTCTCTAAAAATGGCAAGTTATTGATTTCATTCGCAGTTCAAGACTTCGGTGGCTGCATTTATAACTTCTGAATGTCTGCAATTTGTGGCACTGTGACATCAAAACAAAAATTATTTAACGAAGAACTCTAACTCAAAGGAAAGAGGTGGTTGTGGGGATAGGTTCTCTGTCCTCAAAAACATTTTTTGAAAGATTTCGTTATTTCTCAAACTATTTCAACTTTTTGCAACAGAAAATACAACTTTAATAGAAAAATATTTAATCACATCGATCAAAAATTACTGAAAGAAATTTCCTATAGATTTTAATCAAGACTTTCTTTGGCGTTTATTCCTTTAAGAGAGACATTTGAATGGTTTTATTGCTGTAGTTATTTTTATAAAAATTCTTTACAAAAAGTTTTTTCCATTAAAATTTAACGGAAAGAAAAACTACCACAGAAATTTAAAAAAGAAAAATAAAGTTTCTTAAGTTTTGTGTGATTAAAAGAATATTTTTTGTTCTTAAACTTAAACATGCGGTTTTGCTTTACTTTTAGCTCTAAAGTACGAAGAACTTTTTTTTTTTTTTTTTGGTGTGATTACTTGTCTAGAGTTTTTCCTTCACAAAATTTAACAAAAACAGGATACATTAAATTCATTCTACCCTTCATGTTATTTTATAATTCTTATTAAATTTTTTCTTGCTCAGTTTTTTAATTTTTTGTTGAAACGCCTTTGACGTGAATTTTTTTCCTTCTTTATGACGATGTTGACGTCTGTACACAATCATTTTTCCACACAAACGTAGTCATGTATTTGTATACACATTTTTTACATTCTGTAAAATTTCCTATAGTTTGGATTGGGAGCATGTTTGGGTTTTGTCTCACAATCAGTCAAGAGTTAAGGAGCAGTCTGCAAATAATGAATGAACACAAAGTATGCAAACACCACCGCCTCCAAGACTTCTACCACTGCCTAACAAAAACTTGAACTGGAAAAAAGCCAACAACAATTGAAAAAAAACTATTCAATCCACCAGAATGAAAGTAAACTTACAAACAGTATCTGCTAGGCCGACAGATATTTCTTCGTAATTAATTTGAAAACTTATTTCGCAACTCTACTAAAAGAAAATTCCTCAAAAACTTAAAAGTAATAAAAATAAACTAAATGGTCGAGAAAAGTTCTTTAAAAACGTGTTCCCCAAACTAAAATCCAATATTTTTGGCCGATCAGCTATATGCATAAAAATTGCACCCGTTTCTCATTTGTAGGATCACTTTTGAGTCGTATTTATGGTATAATTTATTTTTCTACATCACGTCTAATTTTTTCGCTGACTGTAAAGAAACTTAAGTGCCTGTGAATGCAAAATGTATTCAAATAAATGAGTGAATAATGAATGAATTGTGTAAATAGCAAAGCAACAGGAAAAATGTAAGAAAAGACAGCAAAAAGTGTGGGCGAAAAATTTTCAATACCCACCCACTGTAAAGGGTTAATAAAAAATATGTGTTTTTTCACATCTATAGTAAAATACTTCAAAAAAGTTTTTACAAAATTGCAAAAAAATTTGACAAATAGAAAGATGGGCCCACAATAAAAAACTTTATTGGCATTGAAATAAAATCTCTTATGAAATAATATGTTTTCTTATCAGCTCGAATTTCAAAATAGTTATTAATTATACCAGAATCATACTAAGCACCTAATTGTATAAATCACGTCATCACGCATAAGTGCTATTGATGTGAAAGCCAGAATTATGTTTTTGAATACAATATGAATTTCACTTTGGTGGCGTAATTTACACGAGTTGCTTCAACAAATAAAACCAATGAAGTATTTTCCCCTGTTCTATATTCCATGCGAAATGAAAATAAGTGGAATTATCAAGACTTTGTTGTTATAAATTAATATTTATAACAACAAATTGTAATGTTTTGATTATCTGAGAATTTGAAACCGCTGAAAAATATTTAATATTTGTAATAAAGATTAATTCTGATATTTATTATCTTGCAATTAAATCGAGTGTTTATCATTTATTTTCAGAGCCCGAAGAAAAATAGTTCCATCAGCTGGTGTGAAACAAAGTCAAATTCTTATGTGCCGACTTACCTCTCTATTGCCTGTCCCTTCATCCCATAATAATTTTCGACGTTTACAAAAATTGTGCCAGCATCGTATTTCGTATGTCCACACCTGCATTGAAAATATGTTGTTGCGCTTGGAAGGCCTTTAGCTGTTAAAACCGCGACGGAAAAACGTAAGTAATTTCGTAGCAAACTTTAGTTCATAAATTTTGTGCTGAAAACCTAAATGGAATGAAATTAAAACTGAAATTGTCTAGCCGATCAGTTGATCGCTAAACACATTTTCATCACTAGCACTTTTGAGAACGTGAACAAATGTATGAATTTAGCCATAATAAATGTACTAGCACTGCCTTTCCCACTTCATTACTTGATTTGGTTTAAAAGTTTACAGCTCTTTTGGGAGAACCCTTTCTCTTTCAAATACCTTTCCTTATGGCAATTTCATGCATTTTCATCATTTGCTTAATGTACCTTTAAGTGTGGCTGTTTGCATGAATGGTGGGGCATGTAGTAGTCGTAACCAAAAGTTATAGCTGCAAATCAAAAGAATCAACTGAAGTTTAGCTAAACAAGCAAAGTGTGTATATTGAAGTGAAGAAGTGAAATAAATAATAAAGTAAAGTACAAGTCTAGGTAGAGACTACAGCAGCACTTCATTATAGTAATTGTTTGAACAGCAGCAATATAAAAGGTAGAAACTGAGAATTGTGTATTGAACTCTTACCTGAAGATTAATGCAATTCAGCTCAATTCAATTGAATACGTTTGAAGTGTATCAAAAAGTAAAGGCAACCAAAATGCGAAAAGGATAATTGTAATGGTTAATAGATGAGAGTTTAAAGAAATGAAAATAAGACAGTGTCTGGGGAAGCATTAGGGAGCATGTGTGTGCGCGTGTGTCTGTGTGTGGCTGTGTGTGTGTTTAAAATATAAATTTATATTGAATTGCAGTTTTATTGATGAGAAAAAATAAAGATGATGATGATGATGATGAGTTGGCAATTAAAATTGATTGCCAAACGATTTAACAAACCGCCTTTTGTAAATAATAACAAAACATTTTCCACACACAATCCCTAAAAAAATTACAACAAAAATTAAAAAATTTCCCATTGTGAAAATGTTTTGGTTTCTTGAATACAAAAGAAGGAAAAACGAATGCATTGCTAATCAATTTAATCAAGCATGGCTGTTTCTTTTTCCATAAACTTGGAAGTAACTGAAGCCCAAATATTCCATTTTAATTGCTTGAGGCAACAAAGGCTTAAAACCCCGAAACGGCATCAATGCAACGCAGCAATAGTGATCTTGATCTTCTGCCATCAGAGATTACAAAAAAAAAAAGATCGGAGCCTAAGAAAGAAAAGCAAAAGTTGCAGCTTATAATTATAGGGTTCACTTCGTAAGTAAGAAGAAAGAAATTCATTGAAATAATTAACCAGGCAATTGTTGTCGTTGTAAATTGCTTGTTGCTCTCAATGGAAAAGACTTTGGTTTAAGGAACTGGTTTAGGGGTTAATTTTTACGGGGTTAATGTCTTAAATTTGCTTTTCGCTGCAATGATTTCATTAAATTTTTTATTAGCAGCTGCTGTTTAGAATTCATTGGCTGCGTTTGTTTTGTTATTTTAAGATAAAACGATTTTCGAGCAAAATCTCTTAACAAGGAATTAAAAAGGCAAATATTAAATTCAGTTAAATTCATATAAACTTTTATTCAGTAGCAACCGAATCCGAGTTTTTTCTGTCTGTTTGTTTCTTTGACAAAATTTGGGAAAAGTGCTGTATGTTTTTGTTCACAATTTTTACCTAAAGTTTTGAATATAAAGTTGTTGTTTCTTTGAGACTTTCCCAGTTTAAATTATTATTTATTGTGAGAAATAGACAAGTAGATTTAAATCTGCAACATGAACTGATTAGAAATCTTGACATTTTGTATTCACTCCCTTTTCAAATCTTAAGGAATAGAATGTAAATACACTGAAAATAATTTAAATCTTATCTCTTTCAACAATTTGGGCAGTCTAACTTTCAAAGGAAAAGTTTTAACTGCAAGCATCCTTTTAGGAAAAAAAGAAATTAGTAAAACAACTATTGAGCCAAGTATTGCTGAATTGCAAAATTCCAAGAAATTGTCAGAAAATACCAGAATTTCTCCAGGTGCATGAAAATGTAGTTGCTCTCCTACCTTTACACTGCATTTGAAAACATTAAACCAAATTACAGCAAATCCTTGCTAAATCTCTGTTTACTCGCATATGGTAAAATGTTGCAGTTGTACTTAAAAATCTGTTGTAAATCTGTGAACAAGAAAATATACAGTGGATCCGTGGCAATTGAAAATGTTAAATACTCAACTCCTGACTCAGTAGTTGACTCCTTGCTGTATTGTACTTATCAAGGACACACTGTCCAAATAATCAGAGTGATAAAAACATAAGAACTACATGTTTTGCTTGCTTGTATGTGAGCATTTGTAAGTAGATTTTGTGTCTGGTGAATGTTTAAATATTTTATAAGTTTTGCAATCCTGATGTGACAAATCTCACGTGTCCTTTTTTTGTGTGAACACACTTCTTTCTTTTTAGTCTAAAATTAAATTTGTCTCAAATTTCAGACAGCATCATATATTTTCACAAAAAATAACAAAAAAAAAAAAATAAATGAAACGTAAAAAACTAGAAAAAAATGTTGCTGTCAGAAGTGCAAATGTCAGTGTCAGTCATTTTATCATAAAAAAAATCTGTATATTTAAAATTTTCCCATTTTTTCTTGTCGTTGGTTTGGTGTTCTTCTCAGTATTACAGTTGATAAGCCGCACCCAGTTTTTCCCCACACTTTTTAAAACTTCCTGTATTACATTTTGTGTGTTCTCTGCGCTGTTGTTTGATTCTAAACCCAATTCTTTTTTGTTCTCTGGAAAATAGCAATTCCATCTTGTAGGCAAAATATTTATATTTATGGACAATTGCCTTGGCGAACACAAAGCCCTTCTGACGTGCATGAAAATATAATACATTCGTTTGTTCACTCGTAAGGGCGATACCATCGCCATCACAACCAACAACAGCAACGTGTCAAATCCAAAAAGTAAGAGTGAAAACAAAAAGTTGAAAAAGGAGATTATTATGATGATGAGGATACAGATATTAAAAGTAATTTAACACCTTCAACATGATTCAAAGTATCAAGAGAATTACTTTCGTTCTTTGGTTTATAGTTTTATTGTTTTAGTCAAACGACAATTTCATATTGAAATCAGTTTCCGAAAATTGTACAATATGTACATTTTTAATCTCTTGCCTAGAACATGTGCACACACACTTCTGTTTTTCTTTAAAATACCAGAAATATTTGCATTTTCTTGCAGGAGTAATTTAATATAAAACATATAAACTCCTACTCTACTCTAATGTTTCATTAGCTACATTCAGATTAACTGATTCGAAGTCATGTATTGAATAGATCCCGATTGTTACTTTTTAATTCTATCACCGTTTGTTTGCTGATAAATAGAAATGCTAAATTTTGGGAACATTAGACACGATCTCTTAATTTAATTACTTTAAATAGTGATTAATATGAGCTCTTGAAAATATATAATTGAATTTGCCAACACTTTGCTCTAGCGGAGCAACACTATATTCATAGACCGTTCGGATTTTTTTGCACTGAATGAATTAAATGACATTCTAAATTCAAAGAGTCGTGATCATAACTCCTGGGAACAGGAGAAAATCAGCATCAATTTAATATTCTAAGCCACACAACTGCTGTGGAAAATGTTCGTTTTGCAAGTTGCCACACCCCCATCATCAGTACTCATGAGTAGCGTCACTTTTCGGAGGATACCCTTCAACACATGCACTCGTGGAGTAAAACACTAATTATCTTCTCTTTTATATCAAATACATCATTGAAGTGAAAGCTTTTTTCTTAAATATTGTTTTAATAATTTAATGAAGTCGTACTTGTTCGTGCACGAGCCAGTATTTATGTAAGAAAAATGTTTTCTGCATTTGTCTCCAGTTAGTTTGATGTGTTTTGGGTGTAATATTTAAGCAGTTAATGACAACAGCCACGTCAAAAACTCATCATAACTTGAAGAAAACAAAAAAAAGATGAAATGATGTTGTTTGTTGGCGTGTTTTATGTTCGTTTAAGCACACATGCAAAAGTAAAACAATAAATATGTGTGTTCTGTCTGACTGTCGTCAACTTTAAAACAAACCATCATCCTGAATTATATTTGCAGCAGTGTTCCGTTCCGCAGCAGCAACATTTCAAACAACAAAATATCAAAATTGCGGTTGTATGAAAGTTTCAAATATGACTACATTTATATTTGGCAGAAATCCATCTGCTCTACATAGAGAAAAACGAAATATAATTTTGTAGCGAAAAACAAAAACGAAAAAATTAAAGTGAAAAAGTGAAGTGAATAGATGACTTTATGGCTGTAACTGCGTATTTTTTCCGCTCCAGTAAAACGTTCTTTGTCTGTGCGTTTAGTATATGAACGTGTATTTATTTTATTTAACGTCTATTTTCTTTTTTAGCAAAGCGAAAACAACAACAACAACAAAAAAGAATATATGAAATGTAAAAAATTATGATTAGCTCTCGTTAATAGCATTCCCAAATGTGTGATTATACTTGATTCTCTAACGTGATGGGACTCACGGAACGAACGAGTGAGCAAGTATTAGTGAAAAATTAAGAAAAAAGAATACGACATTAATGTTAACAGCAGGATGTGCTTGTATGTGAATGTATAATCAGTAATAATAATATTTTCCTTTCTTTTGGATTTTTTTCTGCGCCAAATATTATTCTCGTTCTGCTAGAGCATTAAAATGCTTCAAGTCGGGGGTTAGTGAAATGAACCACCGTCTTTTGCATTCATGGCGTATTTGGTGCGATTGTGTCTGCAGAATTGTATGAATTATATTTCTTTCTATAGGTAATGACGAAATCGTTGTTGCCATTGTGACAATAAGGGTGATAAGTGTTTTTGTTATTGCTGGGTTATAATGTGACTTACCTTAAGCTAATTTAGCATAATTTTTCAAAAACGAAAGTACTTAATACGCGACATACTCGCACACATGCCGTAAGACCACGTTCATAATACTCGTACATATTTGTTTGTCTGTCTGTCTACCTTCATTTAAACTAAATTGTTTAAGTCACACGAGGGTTGCTACTCAATTTGTTCAAATGAACTAAAAGTGAAAAAAATAAAACCAATCGAGTTAGTCCTTTTTTAGTTTCCGCCAAATATCCTTTTATATAAAGAAAAGTCAACATTTCATATGAAGGCAAGCAGGTTCAAGTTGATCTGTTTAATCATAACTCAACAGAATGTTGTTAGTTAAAGATATTGCTCTGTACCTGCCATCATTTTATAATCTTCTTGTTATTCGTAATATTTATATTTTTCAATGGAACCTTTCCCTGTAAATTACTTCCGTTTTGAAGTCTTCGAAATGTTGCAAACACATGACTTTCCAGTGTCAGTTATTTTTTTTTATAGAACAGAGAGAGAGAGAGAGAGAAACAAAACAAAAACCTTTAATTCCTTGGATCTCTATGCCAAATTTTATCTAAATCGGTTCAGCGATTTGAGCGTGAAAAGGTAACAGGCAGAGTTACTTTCATATTTAGTAAATAAAAAGTTCAAGTCATTATGAAAGTGCAAGACATTGTAAAAAGTGCAAGTCATTAAAAAAAATTCAAGTCATTACAAAAAGTGGAAGTCATTGTAAAAAGTCATAAAAAGTGGAAGTCATTATGAAAAATGCAAGTCATCATAAAAAGTGCAAGTCACCATAAAAAGTGCAAGTCGTTTTAAAAAGTGCAAGTCATTATAAAGAATGCAAGTCGTTACACAAAGTGCAGGTCATTATGAAAAGTTCAAGTCATTGTAAAAAGTGCAAGTCATTATAAAAAGTGCAAGTCATCATAAAAAGTGCAAGTCATTATAAAAAGCGCAAGTCATCATAAAAAGTGCGAGTCATTATAAAAAGTGCAAGTCATCATAAAAAGTGTGAGTCATTATAAAAAGTGCAAGTTATCATAAAAAGTGCAGGTCATTATAAAAAGTGCGAGTCATTATAAAAAGTGCAGGTCATCATAAAAAGTGCAAGTCATCATAAAAAGTGCGAGTCATTATAAAAAGTGCAAGTCATCATAAAAAGTGCGAGTCATTATAAAAAGTGCAAGTTATCATAAAAAGTGCAAGTCATTATAAAAAGTGAAGATCAGAACATGTGCTAATGTGTATGCTATGTCAATGATAAAAAGTTAATAAAAGGTTCTAGTAACCCTCGTATATTTTCGTTCTCAATTTTTTTTTGCGTTTTTGGTACGAGTTTATTGTTGCTGGAGAAAATGCAATCAACTTTTATCGTGCTTATCACAATGAAGCTATCACAGGAAAATATTTATATCCATTCATTTATATTTTTTTTGCTGCTGTTGCTTTTCGATTTTGCTGTGCTGCTTCTTTGGTGAACGTTTAAAAATGTTCATGCATATTTTAGTGCATAAAGACTGTAAATAGTATGTCTGCAACCAGATACGGTCCTTTAAGTTTATTTGTTTTTTATTTTTGTATCTGTGTACGCCTGATTGTGAGCATAAAAAATAATGGCTTAAAATATGGATTGTAGGATAAAATATATGGAAGGCAGATTTTAGTAGTCCTTTTTACAACGGAAACAAAAAAAAAACAAATAATAATTTAGTTTTTTGTCTGTATAGAAACTGTAACCAAAAATACTCTACATGAGTTGGTTGCCGAAGGGATTCGCGTAATTCTCTACTAGAATATTTCAAGCCAAGAAATCGTCAGTTTAATTTGATCATTTCATTATTTCAGAAAGATGTCTAAATTAAATGCAAAGAACAGGTTGTGAATAAGAGGGATTCACATTTCAAGATTCTTGATTTTCCCCCGGCAACTTTTGCAGCGCGCTTCGCAACTTTAGCAAGTGTTGAATTCTTTGAAATTCAAAGAAGCTGCTCTGGATCATAGATAAAATATTTTCAATATTTTCAATATTTTATACAGTAAATAAACTTACTAACTCATTCAGTATATCATTTTGCAAAGGACGGGCGTAAAAGCAACATTGGGAAGATTTAAAGGGCAATCATTTGCAGTGTAAACATTTTTAATACAACTCGATGGAAATAGTGCTGGCTTCGAGCTCGCTTCTGACTAGAAGTAGCTGCTCAAATAAAAATATCTGCGCATCTAATGCCCACATGCATACAGCAAAGCAAATAGAACGGATGGTGCATAAGCAAACCGAACGGAGCAGTTTTTGCTGCAGAGATTTATGCAAAACACTACAAAAAATTATTTAAGCTTTTTAGAAAGCAAATAAAGAAAACATATTGTAGATTTATTTCGGTTCTTATTTTATATTATGTTTTTTTCTTTTTGTTCCATTCCACTCTACTTGAACTTCTATTACAGATTTCCTGTACTCCAAAAATAATAAAATAAAGAAACATGCACTTTTTATAACTGCTTTCGAAAATTTTATTTTCATGCACATTTTATATTTGCAAAGAAGCAGATACAACAACAAAAACAACAACAAAAGGAAAGGGAAAACTTAAAATGTTCTTAAGAAGAGCAAATATTGCTGTTGTTGCTGTCGAGCATCATCTATGGAAGAAACATTTTGAAAATTTTCTGTGACAACATGAGCAGGATTCCCAGTTTATTTCCGCATGACGAACAAACACACAAACACGTGCTTGTGTATGTGCTGTGTATGTGTGAAGATGTCAAATTTATTCGAGAATATGTTGGAAATCAAACAACAGCAGCAACAACAGTAAATGGAAAACATTTTTGCTCATATGCACTTTGTAAATAATTTGTCAAAAGATGTTATTTTCGAAACCAATAAACGAAAGATGGATTTTTTAGAATCTGAGAAACATTTTAGCACAAAATCTGCTTACACCAGAGGCTGGATGGTCAAGATCTTTATGTTATTACTCTTTGAAATACTGCGTACAGTTTTCATTCAGTTATTTATATCATCTGTGTTCCATACCTCCTTCAGCAAAATCGTTAAATCAGTCTTTAGCGGCGTTAATCCAGCTGCTGCTTTTTGGTTTGTCTGTTTCCTTCAAATGAGACTTTTGGGAGACGATTTCGTATTTGTATTTCGCCTTTAGGCCGTCAGTTTAGCTCTCAGTTTTCAGTCATGAATGTGTTTTGTTTTGTGTTCGCTTTTCCTTTTAATTCTCCTTTTCAACAGATCTCATGCAATTCATCTAAGTGTTGTGTAAATTTTCTATCTTTATACTTCAAACATACAAACACTCTGCGTACTTAAATAAACTCCTTTTTATTAGACGTGCGTCCGTACTAAATCTCTGTTACTTATGATTTTGAAAATGTGAATGAATGTTTGCGTGTATTTCAGTAATATCTCTTGTATCGTCTTTATTTATTTATATCCGAAAATAGAAGGAAACTGTGACAGTTTAAAACGTTTGTGTAAAGGGTGATCTCAATACAAGTATCCTTTAGTAGCAAATATTGGCTATCGGCCAGTATCATGGCTTTGTGCTTGAACAACTTTGGGAAATGGAGCAAAAATGGGGATCATTAAATAATCATTCCTTTAAAACTCATTTTCATCTCAGTTCTGGCGCTAGGAAATAACGCACTAGATGGCTGACGATCTGGTTGGTGCATCGGAGCAGCGGCATCAGTCCACATTTATTTTTTTTTTCTTTCGAAAAGTCTTCTGAATGGAGTACTATATCATGCTGGCCATTCCTTTGAGCACTAACATTTAAAAAGCCACTTGTATGTGGACCACCCTGTAGTAGTTTTAGTGTGCATTAATATTTTGTATGCTCCTATTATAGTCTGAGGACAACGGGCGCAGCAACAAAAACATTAAAAAAAAGTACTACAAGCGTAAATTTTTGTTTACTTGGTTTATCTGACTGTATCTTTTGGCAAAGTTTTACCAAATCTTTTTCATTTTTCCACAAAAGCCGTCCGTAGGACAACCGCACAGATGTGAGAGTGTGAGTAAGCGTTGTATGTAATATGCAATACAAAGTGATGAAGTGCATTTGTAAAGTAGACATTTCTGGTTTTTAAAAGATTTTGTCAAATAATTCCAAGCAGACAGATAAGCACAGAGATTCAAGTTTGACACTGCAGTGGATGGACTGCTGAGTAGATAAAGACTTAATAACATTAACACTCTCCATGTAAATATTTACACATACATACATCGACTATGGAAATAGCTCGAATAGAAAACTACCAAAAAGCATAAGAAAAGTTTGCAGGAAGTGTGCTTTACAGTCAAATAAATTTAATGAATTTAAAATTAAAATTAATTTATTTTTGTCCTTGCGTAGAAAATCTTTTTTTTTTTTCAATGACTGCATTTGCCCAAGTGTCTGCGTGATATTGCTGGTGTTGATGGTTGCGGTTGTGTTAACAGCATTCAATAAGATCCTTTGTCAAATACAAAAATCTAATTGAATTTTATGTTGTGACTGCTTCTGGTTGTTGTTTCCAGGATGCTATTTGAAATTTGTTGGCTTTTTATCAGCATCCTTTGTCAAGATTATTATTAAAATTTTGTATATTCACCGACAGCAGAAGAACATGTAAACGAGTCAACAGTCTGGGTGCTTTCGTGTTTGTTTCTTATTTCTCTGAAATAGTTTGTTTCCTGTTTGTGCGCGTGTGTGTGTATGTTCTACATGGTGTAGCATGCCCGTTTTCGCTAAAGTCAATAGCATAAGATACAAATATCAGCAGAGCAAAGTGTTTGCTGCTGGTGCTGTCGAGAACTCCGACGTTGAAGTTGATGACATGGCAGATAATTATTGTGTTAATACTGCTTGCGCTGAAGCATACTAACATTAACATCATAACATAAACTATGGCCAATTTATTCGTCAGACACAGTGACTTCCTGTGATTTTTTATTGAAAAATGTCAACGCAACTAAACTGTAAACAAATGCAAAATATTTAAAGGAACGCTTTTCTTGCTAATAGACAGAAAATCCCCTAGAGCCTGACACTCGGATGCGTTTTTGCCAGCAACCAAATGACTCTGACACTCCTGAAAACCTCCCAGACGCTGAGACATTTTGCTGCATTGTATAAATTTATTTTATTTGTATACTTTTTTGTTGCACCCATGACCTTTCTAAAAGCCATTTAGTTGGTGTTTTTTAAATATATTTTTGATTGAAACGGGGGGAAAAAAAGAGCAACTAAAAAACCATCATCAACAACAAGTTTTTGCTACGAAAGGAGACAGTGACAGCCTGTTTATTAAAAGTCACAAAAACATCAACATCCTTAACAGCAACAGCAACGACAACGCCAACAAATATTGCTTAACAAACGTATAGTGCAAACTCAATTTTAGCCTGACTTTTTTCGTGTATTTACATTGTTTATTGTCTCGTTTTAACCACAAGACAAAAGTACATTGTGTTGTTTTTTTTTCTTCCGCTGTAAACATGGTCAACAACATATCATATCATTTCATATTATTGCAGTCAAAAGCGTCAGCAACATCATCATCAACAACAGCAAGAGGACCTTACACGCTTTCCTTTTTGTAATAAACCCAACAAATCTATTGGTAGTGAGCAAAAAGTGTACAGCAACTGCTGTCCTTTAATATTTTCTTCACTAAAAAATGGAAAACTACTAAAAACTTCCGTGTATTTAGCAACAGCCACAGAGTGACAAAGTAATTTGTTAAAGTCTGCAAAAGTTTTTCAAATTTTTTGTTGATGCCAATACGCATTTGCCCCCTCCCTTTCTCCACGAAACCAAAAATATCAACCAGAATATTACAAAAAAAAAGCCAAAATATATTTTCTTTGGTTTAGTCATACTACGAGCAAACAAGACAACGTTTAAAATTAAATTTTTCGTTCTGCCAGCATAAAAAAGATGTAAGTAAATAAAAAATATGGTCATAACAAGCACCACAGTCGTAATATCCCTTGGGAGTCCAGAAAAGTTAAGCTTCTACGAGGAAATAAAGAAGCAGAATTACTTTGAAATTATGAGGGAAAAAAAGAACTGTTGGACTTCTAACTAAAGTTAAAAGATGTCGGAATTAGAAAGCAGAAGAATTAATTGCAATTATACGAGGGTTGTTGTTCATCTGCAAAATTCACATTTTTAGTTCTATCAAATGCATGTAGAAAGCAGAAAATGTAACTCCAGATGATATAAGAAGATATCACTTTATTTAATTCACATTATTTTAAAAATATTCCGAAGCTCTTCATCGAACAGCTTCTCTGATTAGTTGCAAATGAGCTTTTAACTTTTAAGCTGAAAATATGCTTCCCGTACCTCGTACTAGATGTCCTTTCTAATTCGACAAATCATCAACATTTTTGAAATATGATTTATGTAACATGACTTAACTTTTCTTATAACGTCTTTGGAATTGTTTCCTGCTTTATTTCTGAGAAGGGTGGTTTTAAAGCGTCCAGTATATATTTATGTAGACAATTGGTGCAGCGTCAAGACAATAATGCGATTTGATTGGCTAGTCAGTTGGTGAAATGAATGCCCTGGGGAACGAATGCCTAATTTTGTTTTGCCCATCAAAGTGAAATGAAAACTAAAGTTTTCCTGATTACATGCGCCATATATTTTGTTTATATTTTCAAAATCAAATGCTAAAATTTGAAAGCAAATATAAATTAAAATGTTTTTGACATCACTTTCAAATATTTATATCCACTTCACAACCGCTGCCTCTAAGTGGCTGCTACATAAATTTAACAGTTTGCAAGTGGTTTCACATTTTTGTCATTTTGCTATTAGCAAATCATAAATATTAAACCGTCATTAATACAGACTTGCGCTCTTTCATAAGCAAACAGTGCTTCTCTTCTTGTTGGCACTCTCTTGTGTAAAACACTTAATTAAAATAATAAAATGACACAAAACTTAACAACTTGTCTTGAATTTAGCAGCAAAATAATGTCACCGCGCCAAGTGCACCAATTGCCATTTAAATAGTTAATGAAGAAGATGCTGAAAAATTATGATAATTCTGATGTGTCAAATGATAAAATATTCAGAATTAGATGTGAATCCTACACGCGGAACTGGTATGGTAATAGTGCCAGTGTGTGAGTAGCATTCATACTGGTGCACCCTACACTTGGTTTCCAATTGTCAGCTCGCCGAAGTGAAATTGATATGGAAAACAAAACACAATTTTACAGTTTTCAAAAATTTGTTTCTGGTTTTCAAAAATTCTAATTTCCTTGCGTTTGTTTTGGTGAAAAACAAAACCTATTTCGGCTTTCCGATTTGCACAATGAGGGCCTTAGCGTCACAGTTTAGGTTTCTTCTGCGGAGTTCTAAACTTTTGCAATTTTCTGCAATACTTGCGAAATCGTAGAAAGAAACATATTTGCGGTGCTCTACTGGTAGTATACATTTTTGTGGAGTGTGACGGACCTTAAGTGGTACAGTGGCCAGGAAGCTTGCATGTAAAAAATAAATAAAAATTAGAGGAGTCATATGTGTCTTGACAATATTTTAATAAAAGCAGCATTAAATATTTTTATACCATAGAATTTTTACTCCATTTTGTTTAGATTCTGAAGAAAAGGGGTTTCTATGTCGTTCACAGCCCCATGAAAAAAGTGACTCGATTTGTTTGGCCATTTTAATGATAACCGCCTGAGTTTTTAATTCAAACTAAAATCAAATCATCTGAAACTTTTGTCTGTTGCGGTGCTTAAGAAAATTCGGTTTTTTAACACCTGAAGCCCTACAATTCAATAAATGTGTTGCGTCCTTGTTATAGGGTCCGCCAAATAGTTTTTTTTTAAATGCTATAAAAAACTATTGAATATTTTCTCAAAAAATTTTTTTTATTTGAAAGTACAATCCTTCCGGTTAATAATGGAAAATAATTTCATTCAAATGGCTGCATGGCCCGATAACGATCGCCATTGACTGTAACGGCCAGCCCTTGCTCATTTTCGAAGAAAAATGGCCCAATTATGCCTCTGGACCAAAATCCGCACCAAACAGTGACTCGTTTTGGGTGCGTCGGCTTTTCAATGTATGCGTGCGGGTTTTCTGTGCCCCAAATGCGACAATTTTGCTTGTTTACATCCCCGCCAAGATCAAAATGAGCTTCATCTGAAAAGATGATTTTTTTGGCAAAATCGGCATCTGCTGTAAGTCGATCGCAGGCCCACTTGGCAAAGCGAAAACGCATTGGATGGTCAACCATATTCGTTCAGCGGAAGGATAAAACTAATTACCTGTCAAATCAGACATGAGCTAAGTGTTACCATTCGCGAAATAAGCACTAGTTGAAAAAAAAAACGTTAGATTGCAGACCCTATATTTTGTATATACAATTCTGAATTTTGAGATTCATTTTCTGAATCATTTGCACTTTCAAAGCAAACATCTGAAATTGCAGAAGCAAAAAATTTAATGAATCAAAAGTATAATTCAACTACTCAGTGTTTAAATTGATAAAAATTTTATATTTTTTTGCTGCCAAAAGTAGGGCAACGGCATGAGTATTTTGCTGTTATTGTTCGAACATAATTAACTCATTCTCTAACGATAATTTTGATAAAAATTAACTTGCTATTTAACCTTTTTTACCTTTTTTCGGTAATATACACTTTATTCCTTTTAACAAAAATTTTTTGGCTTTTACTCTTGTGTAGCTTTATCTTAGTTGTCTTGTAGTTTTTCATATAATTTTTTGCACTTAATTCATTTTTATGGCACAATGAAAGAGAAAGAAAAGCAGAACTAAAAGTATTAAAAAAAGAAAAACATTTAAATATTAATGAAAGAGCATGAAAAAGTACTTTAGAATTTTAGTACTTGTACCCAGTCGTATACACAAAATAAAAAGAAAGACTGGAATGGAATGAGAATGTATTTATTATTATAAGTAGGGCACTGGCAAGGGCCTGCTGCTGCTGCTGCCGCTGCTGGCAAACTGAGAGTTGTTGTAAAAGAGTTAACGAAAGAAAAATAGTTCCAACGAAATGAAAGCAACAACTATTTTTTTTTTAATTAAAGCAAACTTTAATTAATGCACGCTTTTAAATAATTATAAGCTATTTGAATAGTTTATAGACACACAACAACTACCAGCCAACTTTACTGTTACTCGTACTACTAACTGCCTCAATTACCAGTAGCGCTGTGAAAAACGGTGGAAGCCAAGTTAGTTGTAAAATGTTTAAATATGAAATACATAGTTTTCAGAAAAGTCTGCAGAGTATAAAACTAAAACAACAACGAATTACGAATCGTTGTTATAATGCCAGCTAAACGAAACAGCATGGAAATAGATGAACTAATGATAACACTGAATTACTTTTACAGCCTTTCTGGTTCTTTATTCATTAATTTCTAAAGAATTCTTTTGAATTCCAAAAGCAGTGTTTCCAACAAAACTAATGCAAGTTTCTATGAATTGTTGAACTATTTTCACTTCTAAGCAATTTTAAACTCTTGATGTGTGCACTCCATGAGATAGAAGTTGACGTGCTCAACTAGATACAATTTTGAAAAATGTCACTTAAGCTAATTTGGTGCTAAGGGATTGTTATAAAGTTGCGCGTATGTTGCAAATAGTATATTTTTGAGCACTCCGATTGCGTAGTTTTCATGCAAATACTACAAGGACAAGCTCAGTTCCTTGGAAATATAAAAGAGTAAACGAAAGAAATAAACCCACTTCTAGAAATTGTGTACAAATCTTCTAAAAAATTAACAAAAAGTATGCGAAGCTCTTGTATTTAATATGTGAATATAAAAACATGTGTGGGTTTATGGAAAGATGCCCTGCAGTTCCACGAACAGCAATTGTATGGGAATAATTTGCTGACTGACATTTAGCCAAAGAAATGCAGTGGACTTGTTAAAATATTGAGCTTGAGGTCAATTTTTATAATTGTGTTTGTTGTTGTCGGCCTGTTTCAATGACTCGGGCGTAGCACTAGTCGCTGAACAGCATCGACGGCATTGCTGCATCCTCTTTCGTCGGTACTATAGCGAAACTTCGGCAGCGAAGTATTTAAGAACAAAATAGTTGCAATAAATTCTTTATCTTCTCGTATTTCTTTGTCTGTCCTCTCAACACTATCCCGTGCTGTCATAGTTCGGGAATAATACGTTCAAGGAGTAGAGTTCATAATCGTCATGACGGTCCAAATAAAAAACAGAACTTTTTTAGGATAAATTTTTGTTAGTGTGCATGTCCTGATTGAACCTCGTCAGGGTTAATGGCACTGATGTCCTTAAATATGTAGCAATTTGTAATGAGTTGGAGGTGATGAGTGCTCTAAGTTATTCTCGACGCCCAAAAGAAGCCGGTTCGAATGAATCCTTTGGATTGCGTCACTGCGTTATAGTTACAGCTAGAAGAAAACTATCAGTTATTCATCGCTTAAGTTCAAATTTCCTTCGAATCTGCCAATTCATTAAATAACGTTATTGTTTTTAAGAATTAGTCTTTAATTAAAACTTTTCACTCAGAATATTTTTTATAATCATCACATTGAAGTGCTGCCTTATCCAGCTCTTAACTGCCACGCGTCCTGCTGGGTATGCTCACTTATGTATTCCAATATGTATATGTGCATTGAAGTCTGTGTAACAATTTCATTTTCATTTCATTTTCTGCTTGAATTACAAATTGTTACATCAAAAGTTTCTGCCGCTGCCGCTGTTGATGTTGATTCTTTTCAATATTTTCTTGCGTGCTGGCGGATGTGTACAGACTCGTATGTGAATAGTCCTTGTGGCTTAATTTTTTACTTCAGTTATTTTCCTCCAAAAGATATTTATTCCTTGCAACGCTGTTTTCTCAACGTCTACTTGTTAAGTCTATGCAAAAATATACGCCGTTTTTATAAATATTTTATTTATTCCATACGAAAGAAAAATGAATTTTTATAGCAATTTTCTGTTATTTGGGGCTTATTTTACGGTAAATGTAAATGTAAATAAAGATGTTTGTTTCTTTGAGCATTTAAATACTCATACGAATAGCACAGACACACATTTGTGCAGCACATGTGGCGCATTGGCAGCAAATGAATCTGTAATCAAGTAAATATGTTTGTATGTGTGATTGTACTTTTATCAAAAGAATTTGAAAAATCAGGGTCTTGGATTATTTTTGTATTTTTTAATTTCAATGTTTAAGTGTTTTATTTCCCTTTAGCAACCAACTAGGCATGTAATTGCTATTTATTTAAATTATCGTTAGACTCTGTTTTATAATTAGCCCATTTAGACAAATAAAATATTACGGATACACATGCATACATACATACATATGTATGTATGTAAGTGTGTTTTCGTGCATTTTGAATTTCATGCGCCCAGAGAAAGAATCTTCCTCATCAAAACATGACGTATCAACAATCATTTAAGTTTTTTATTTAATTTTTCTATTTAATTTACAACAAAAAAAAACTTATGCATGAATATATGTGAATGTTAATACATTTTTTGTTCTCACATTTTCACAATTTACTTACTTGGTATAAAATTTAAAATTAAAACTAAACATGACACAATTTAACTTTACCTGACAGAGAAGGCAAGTAATTTATATAATCTATAAAATAAACAGTTATTAGTTGAGTCAACAATAAAGTCCAACAATCAACAAAACTTTTCAGAAATAATCCACAATATATTTTTTCCTTTTTCCAAACTGTTGCTGTGTGGCAGGAGTGTGCGGAAGGAAGTGTTGTGGCTTTTGTTAGAAAAACCTGAGCGTTTCTGTGGGTGTATTAATTCAACAACATTTAAAATTTATAGTTTTCAATTTCCATTTACCAATCAAATTGAATTGTTTTCAAAAAATTTATTTAAAGTCCACAGAACTTTTGCAAGTAGCAGTAAAATTTTAATTTCCTTTAAAGACAATAAGAATAAATAATGGTATTAATGGGAAAGAATATTTACTAAATGTAGTCGCATTTAGAGGATACTGCGTCCCAAGTAAAATAAGAACAAAACACATTTTTGTAATGAACGTCACTGTGTACTTCTGAAGATTGGCACTTTTAATAATTTCCTAAGAAATATTTGCTTAGTTTCTCCCATAGAAATTATAATACTACACACTTATTCAGCACGTTTTTGAAATATTGTTGCAAGTTCAATAACGAATTTAAGTTTCGAAGCAGAAGTACATTCACACAATCAAGTAAATTGAAATTTTACATTTTAATTTCATGTCATTTTAGAAGTAATAAATGTTCGAGTTTATTAAAAACAATAAATTTGTATCATTTGATCACTTCAAATTTGCTAAAATAGAAATAGGAAACCAAACACAAATAAATTGGGTAAATAAATATCAGAATACGTAAACGATTCAATTGTATGTACAATTTTATACACATTGAGGGTCATTACGAACAGAATTACTTCACACTTGGAATATATTTTACGGAAATATTTAGCATGGCTCAGTCATCTAGCGCCTTGAGTTCCAAAAGCTTTTTCCTTCCAACGAGCAAACTGATATACTCGTATCACAGAGGTCACCATACGTGAGTAAATTCTACACTTGACCAGCATTAAATATCAAAAATAAACATACGTAACTGGGAGTACTTTTCTTGGTTGTAAAGTAAAAATTAACTGCTTGTTCAGCGATACCCAAAGTTTTGAAATCTTTGATTACAGTTTCTCTCATGCTTTTTTGTGTCCTGTAAAGATACAATCATGCGAGTTAGAGAATTCCCATAGATCATATGATATGCATATTCGTAGTGTGTATAGAAAATAAAAATAAAAGAACTTCGCATTTAAAACTATTTTAATATTATGAAAAGCTTTACTGTTGTATATTATCTTCTTGATTTTTTTTAACATTTAATGTGTTAATTGTTTTGTCTGACATTCGGATTCCGTTTGTTAGTAGTCAAATTTCATTCCGTTAAAAGGATGTTGCATAAAATCTCAATAGAACCAAATACAAGCCAACGTGAAGGCTTGTCACTTCCGAGTATATTTCTCGGGAAAACGGAAAATTAATATGTGATCAGGGAATCTCGGGACGGGAATGCATGCAAAAAACCTTTGGAATAGAAATTCTTTAGGAAATGTTGATGCATGTGCCAGTCTCTAGTACACCACTGCGTATGAGTTACACATGTGTACAGAAAACATTCAATATCAAGTATACGCCATAGAGTCCAAACTTCTATTAGCAGTCATACACCTGAACCTTTCAGTACTGTTTCTTTTGTAAATACGCAACTATTAAAATCGTTACTATAATACTTGTACTTTGCGCACATTATGCACCGAAACAGTTACAAAAACCTTTATTGTATTTTAAGCAGCTCTGGCGGTATAGATATTTCTTACATTAAAATAATTTATTTTTAACATGTGTGTTGTGTGTGTGTGTGTTTTTGTTTTTTCATTTCAATTATTTTTATATTCATGCTAAATTGCGTACTTATGTGCATATTAAACTAAATGTTATTGTAGTTTTTCTGTTGGTTTCAGTTGTTGCCATTTAAGTGAGTCTTCGCATACATGCACATAAAGCGAGTGCATGCATTCGAATATTAAAAAAAATATATATAAAGAAAAGAAAACTTTTGCCAACAGAAAAACTACAGCTATTCTAAGAACAGTTTATTTTTACTGCATGGCACATGTGTGCAACATGTAGCAGAGATAAACACAAAATTGCAAAAATTTGCCATGAGAAAAAAATGCTGTTGAATACTTCTACATACTTGTGTTGCCATGCTTTAATAAATAGTTGAACATTCATACTGCACACTCTCGAGCTTATAAACACATGTAGCATGTAAATGGACAATAAAAAGTGTATTCTCACTGAACTGTGCCTTGAAATTTTGGTGGCACTGGACTTTGAATTTTGTTAGTTCTTTGTTTATTTGAAATTGAAATAGTTTCTTCACAATTCGCGTGTTTCTAATTAATGTTTTCTTGTATCAACTCAAATGTCGGCATATTCAAACAAAACTTATTGCAGTCGTCATGTATCCAAATTTTAAACGAACAGTTCTTGCTGTTAATATTTTACCTTGACAAAAGAATTTAACTGTTATTCAAAAGTCTGGGTTTTATAATTGGCTTTTGTAGTTTTTGTAAACTTTTACAAATTCTTCGAGATAATGGAATACAATGTTGTTATATGTCGTTTAAAAAAAGCAATTATTCATAAAGTACCAGTTAATTTACTCAAAATATAGTATTTTTCATAACGAATTTCAAACAACTTTAATCAAATTGCAAGCCAATAAATTGATTGTGTTTTAAACTCTTAATCCTATAAAATGCAATCACAAAGTTTTAAGTGTAAAGTCCGCTTTATTTATTGCTGAAAGTTTGTTTGTTGGCTTTTCATTTACAAATTCATCATTCCTCAATTTTATTGGATCATGCGGTAATCTCTTACGAACGATTGAGATTGTTGATTTTATTTTCAATTTAATTTGTTAAAAATGAGATTAGTAACTTTGCTTTTTTCATTGCATATAACGAAAGGCAGCGGAAACTTTTATGGCATTAACAAACAACGAAATACACAAGTAAATAAGTAAACATGACGTGTGCTAATGATGCTCCTCAATCAAAAAGTAACTTTCGATGTAGAAAACCTGAAAATTTATTTAACAATTATTTTTTATTTTGCTATTCATTTCTTCTAAATACAAAATTTATTCAAGTACGAAAACTTTACAAAACAGGAAACTGGCAGACAAGGAGGTCTTAGTTAGTAAAAACGCAATAATGAAAACGGCAAGAAAAGAAGACTTGGAAAAATAAATTATAAAAGAACACAAATTAATGCATAAGGAAAAAAATTGTTTGTTTAATTTTTCCTATTTTTCTCTCTTCATTTCTACAACTTGTGTGTTGTTGTGATGGAAAACAGCAATAAAATATATTTTGATTGCAGTCATTTGTTAAAAAATAACAATAAAATACTTTGTTCACTATAAAGCCCCACTTAAAAAGTCCCCACAACTAAAAATCACAAGACGAACCAATGGCTCGTCGTCAGTTATTCAGACCAGTAGGGAAAGTGGGAAAACTTTTACTAACAAATAAGTACAAAACTTTGAACATTAAATATGACAACAAAATTCAGGGGATACTTTTGTATTTGACAAGCATGCGACCGTGTTTGACTCCGTTGAGTTGTAAAGAAAACACAAATAAATCAACCAATGAAGCAGGCATCATAAAAAATATATGCGTTTATTTTTAAGCAAATAATCAACAATTTTGTGACTATAAAAATGATCCAAGCGCAGATAAAAATATTTGTTTGTTCATACGAGTACAGATGCAAACACCCACCCACGACTCAAATACTTTTATAGTTTACAAGTTCTATTAACATTTTATGTTCTTTAGCAATAGGAAATAGATTTATTTGCAGTTATAATGAATAGAATGTTTAAGTTTTTAAGTTCTTGCCAGGATTGTCTGCAAACCCTGTTCCTGCCCCTTGAGGCATTAACTTTTCAAGCAAAATATTAAGCTGTTTTTAAAATGACAGGAAATTAAAAGATATTTATTCAAACATCGACGTGTTGTCCTCCAGCACTGGAATTTGTAGTGCGAAAAAATCAGATGAGCTAAGAGCGATTGTCAGAAGGTCCCTTTAAATGAAATTTATCTGAATATTTTTTTCCATGGAAAAAAATATTGATGAAAACAAAAGTTTCACTTTTTGTGCCATTTACACGATTCGTTTGTAAACGACCCTACAATTGTTTGAGACACATTTTCTTTTATGAAATTATATTGTCTTTTCAAATCCTATCGCTCTGCATGGGTGATTATTCTGTACATTATTCCTTTTCGAGGTCGCTCAGTGTATATTCTTCCGAGTATTTTATAATTGTTTTCTGTTTTTTTTTTTTGTACACTTCAACGCGTTGGTGTTTTCCATTCAATATCATAATCTTCATGAAAGCGAAAAATTCTACAATTAATAAACCTTTTCAATATCTGCAATTAACAGCCAGCTGAATATGACAGTTTGCTGCTGACAACGTGAAGGCAGCACAAGTCCTTCGAATTTGCAAATTAAATCTGCTTGTTTCGTTACATTTCATCGTAAAAACTTTAAGTAATTTAATAATTTCTTAAGCTGTCGTACGTTATTATTGCAGTTCTTTATGGCCTCAACTCTTGCCTCAACTTGTACATTAATACACTTTGAAATTATAAATAAGTTTTTAAAAAGTAAATATTTGCCTGCCAAGTCCCACTGAGAACGTAAAACAAAATATTAATGAAAACTAGAAGGGAAGTGTTCAAATGCCATTGGCAATTGACATTTAATGTTTATTATAAATGTGGACTTTTCTCGTACTCTATTAAATTATTTGTTGCTTGAAAATATAAATTCTGGGGAATGCAAATGAGTATAAAATATTAAAAGTTGTACGTTTTAATAATGTGGCATCATGTTGTAGAGTAGTTACTCCAGCTTAAATTGTAGTTGTTTCTGATGTTGTTTTTATTGCTGTAATAATAATTTTTCTTACTGCAAGGCATAAAACTTTTAGCAACCGAAATTAATATTGTTTTTATTGCAGCCAACTTTAAAGTGGCAATAAACTTTTACATTTAAATATTTATTATTTTAAAATGAAGCAAATAAAATGGAATTGAGTCGCAAGACCATAACAATTGTTTCATGAACAAAAATTAGCCGACTTTTGATGGTACCACAACCAAATATTTAAAAAAAAATATTTCCTAACATAAAAAATTAACTATTCTCGTATACATTTCGGAGTTTGGCACTCGGCATGACTTTGTTGCTGTGGTTAGTGCATTAAGTTTGCAGCCTTGTGCATGGCCTTTGAAAGTTGTTTGCATTGTTCTTAATTTCCTATAAAATTTCGAATGTAATGAATTTTTATTAGGAGCACAAGTATAAATCAATTTATCTATACATGCGGCTTGCAGCAGTATTGCATGCTGCAACAACTTGCAACTTAGTTTAGGTAACTAAACACATAAATACTGACCACAATAAATTTCTAGTATCTGCAATCTAGAAAAGAGGAAATGCAGTATTTTTGGAATTAAAGAAGATACACAAATGAATGCGAATAAAAAAGGAAACAAAATAAATAAAAATGAAAGAGTATCCTTACATGCGTATAGGAATATCTTTGCATACATTATTTGATTCGTACATACAAATTCGTATGATTTAAAGTATCATCATAAAACTTGGAAATTGGTTTACCACAAAAGTTTGTTATTACTTGACTAAATTGCTTTAACTACTAAAAACTTGCAACAACTAACAACACATGGACTGACTCACTGACTGACTGCATGTTTATATTTCTGTAAATTTGAGCATGAGCTCCAACCAACTAAATCCAGTTCACCCAAAGCTGGCTTGTTTGTTTACAGGCAACTTTATGCCTTGTTTGTGTGAGTTTGTCCAATGCGAGCCAAATAGAACTAAACTGCAAAACAAAAACTCTTAAGTTTATTTTTATGAAAATCAAGTGGGAAAAAAAGTCTTGTGTAGTTTTAAAGGAAATTGATTGACATTTTGTATGATTGAATCATGCACACATACAAAGTCATTCTCCATATGTTTGCATATGTGACCATGCAAGGTTAATGTGGCAAGAAGAAAAAAAGAAAATCGTGCACGAGATAAAATTGATAGGTGAAAAATGTTTGCAAATTTTCTTACATATTTTATTTAAATTTTCTCTTTCTGGAGCGGCCAAGTAAATTCAATCATGATTTCACCTTGCCAATTCTGGTGAGTTGTGTGCCACACAAGTGATTTGGTTTAGTTTTAGACAAAAGCCAAAGGTGTTGGACATTGCACACCTCCAGGGCTACGTACAACAAATTCCAAAGTTTGATTGCAATAATTGAAAAGACACACTTATTGCAATATAACCCAGCAAAGTAAAATGATTTAAGAATAATTTACCGTATAGCATGTAAGACTTGTTATGTGCGGTGGTGCTTTCTAGCCATATTGAGAGCCTGGGGCAGATCAATGCATTCAAAACGGATCGGAATTTTGACACAAGTAAAATGGAATTTTCCACCGATATTGGATGTCGTTATTTGTCCTCTGTTGTGTTAAATAAATCTTGAATTTGATTTGCTACGAATTTTCGTTTATCACTGTGACTTGGAAATTATATAAAGGGATAATTTTATCAATTATCCCTTTAATAAATTTCGCATTCGTGGACTTCGAGTCAAGTCCAGTGAATTCCATTGGTCAGTTTAAATATTTTCAAATCATATCGATACATTTCATGATGTAATTTTTGTTTTTTCTTGCAGATTTGTTAATAACAACAGCGTAACGGAAGAGCCAGCGGTGAACATTTTGTACATTTTCCAGAAATTCGTTGAAACTTAAAGGTAAGTTAATTCGAAATTGCCTTATTTTTAACTCTAGTGTTTTAGTCCAATGCTGGTCGTAGAAGTGAGGTTCAGGATTTTCCTAAATGTAGTCTGTTATTTTGTTGCTTCAGTAAGACTGAGTGAACTGATTTTAGGAATAATTAAATCATTTCGAACATGAATTTATCTACTCAACTGTAATTATTTTCAAAGTTTTATATTTCTTTGTTATTGTGTGCAAAATCAGTAATTTTCTCGCTGCTCTTTCCATTTCTTCATACTATTATTTCTTTTATGGAAGGTGATTGTTAGTCATAACGCCTCGTATTTCTATTAACTTCTCTCCAAAATTGTATTGCCTACTGGGTTAAAACAACAACGGCTAACAAATTTGTATGTGTTCAGGCATATTTTGCTCACACGCACACACACACACACACACACACACACATACAGTTGTTCAGCAGTGGTACAAGCCTCACTGGTTGGAGATAATAATATTGTTGACTATTAAACTTCTGTGTACGATGACTATTCTTGATGGTTTTTTTTCCCAAGGTTTTCATTTGGTAGCAAGTTGAGGAAAGAATGAGAGAGAAAAAATGGCAAAAATAAAATTCATTTACCGCTTTTGAAGACAGAAATTGTTTTGCAATTTTCATACAAATACTATTTAGGAAACTTTTTATAGATTTATTTAACTTTAGCATACGAGTTTCCAATTTCTTGTTGATGGCATGATAAAATTTCGTTTGTTTTCGTATTTGTTTTCCTGTTGCTAAAGAGCGGGGAGTGGCTGCAGGGAAGTGGTAATAATATAAAAAACAACATTGAAAGATGTACAGAATTTTGTTGCAGCAAATTGTTTTGTTGTGCTCGATGTTGTTTTGGGATATTATGACATTTTTGCATACTTGCCTGCCATTCGTTTTATTGATAATACTTTCGTCTGAAAACTTTTGCTGGTTTGTTTCTTTGCCTGACTTTCAGTTTGTGTTCTTATATTTGAAGAAGAGAGAAATAATAAAACTTAAAAGTAGGAAAAGTTTAAACTTTAACTCTTTCTTAATAGAAAGTTTCTTTTATTGTTATTCAAACTACACTTCTTCCAAATCAATTTGTATTTTATATCTTCAATTCTTAAAAACTGGAGGCTTTTGTTACACTTTTTATTCAGTTTCTATGTCGCTTTTCATATAATCCTTTTTGTTTTTGGCTGCGAAAGGAATTAATGACTGCATCATTTGCCTTGAGACCTCTACTTATCAATTTATTTTATTCATTAACTTTTTCATTAGTTCTAATTTGTCATCATGTTCTTTTAAATGTTTGTAAAAATTCAGACAGGAAGTTGGTCATGGTACAGTGAAGTAGTTTGCAGTACAACCGCTGTCATTATTCATATGCTAAGCCAATTTTAAATTGTTAGAATTACAGCTTTACAGTGCAAAATAAAAATTAATTACAGCAATTTATTGTTGCGCTAAAATACCAGACACACCTTTTCATTTCCATACACGTTGGACGAGCCAGAGGAGTCTGTTTGAAAGAGCACAAGAGAGAAATTTAAATGAATTACGAGGTGTAAAATCTTAAAATTGTATTTACTAAAACCAACAGGGCGGTTGTTGCCAAGGGGACAGCAAACAAAATTCTCCTATGCACCGACAGAAATCAACTTTTGAAGAAATAGAAAACACACATACGCTTGAAATCACTTCAACCTAAAACATTCGCAACTCAGCTAAAACTCGGCGCTTAAGGCAGATAAAAAGATGATTTCCTTTCGTCGCCGTGATGGCATGCCACAGTCACTCCTACGTGCATTAATCTACTGCTTTGCTGGCTGTGTACTTCTCTTACTACCGCCCTGCATGGCTGCACATGCTGCTGCTGAAATGAATAAAATAATTAATTTCTTTGTTCCTGCTTTTCGAACCGCTCTGTCCTACTTTTATTGTACAAACAGCAGCTAAACAGAACTAATGTATCATAATTACCCAAAAATAAAACAGCAAATAAAATTGTACACCACGAACGAACTAAGCCAAAGGCGACATCACTAACCATAGGACTGCAACCTACAATTAATAAAACCAACCAAACCAAACAGAGGAGCAGCGGCGGCTTCTGCAACCATTCTGGCACATCGTCAGCATATCTATCACCCGCTTGGCATAAATTTGTAGCAAATAAAACTAAATGCAGAGAAACTTAGCACACGACGCCATTCATTTACAGCAGCAACTACAGTAAACTTGTCACATAGTTTTCTAATTTGAATGAAACTGTTGAGGGCTTTTCTATTGTTATTTTTTTCGCTCGATGTCTTTGTGCGTGTGTGTGCAGCCAGCTTGGACTTTTGGGTTTCTAGCTAATTAAACCTTTTGGGAGTTGTACAAAAATGTGCTTTGTCATAATCAGCTCAAGGCAAGGTGGTTAACAAAGCTGCTGGTACGACTCACTTCTATTGCTACAAAATACAGCTGAATGCTGTGCGCCAAAACAGAATGACAAAAAGTAAAAAATGAAATAAATAAAAAAAACTTACTTCCTCTAATTTCGTTCTCAGCTTCAGCTTCATCTTCCTCTTTCAGTATTTGTTGATTTGATAATAGGCTGTCACATAATTAGGTTGTAAATTTTCGCTTACCATAAAAGTAGGAAAACAGTCTGTGTTAAGGCTAATTTTTTTATTCTGCCATTCGTTTTTATTATCAAAATTGCTCTCCTCGTAGTCCCCCTCCACCTCCTCAAAGCAAATTAATGTCAATGTAAATTGAAAAAAATAATTGTAATTTAGCAAACAAAAGGCAGATAGTATAAGCGCCATTAAACTTAACAGAGATAATCCTGCGGGTTGCTTCCAACAAAAAGGAAAATTAAAAAAAAAAAAAAAAAGAAATGTTAAAGTCCATTTAACAAAACAAAATGATAAAAACTTTTATTCGAAATTATAAAAAGTAAATTTATTACTGGCCAACAACTGGTGTTTCGAATGGCAACAACAAAACGAAGACATTACCAGCATAAACGTTATCTGTACAAACAAGGGGCTTCTCCATTTCAGTTTCTTCAAGACGTAATTACAGCACACACACACACACACACACACACACACACACACACAGATAACATCGCACTTCAGTACACCCTCGAAAAAGTGGAACGAAATTAAACAAATGTTTAACTTAGAAAAGCCGCAAATTGTTGATAAAAAATAATAGGTATAAAAAAAAAAATAAAGTAAAATGGAGAAGGAAAACGCAAACACAAGTAATTCTTGATTAACAAATATTGTTCTTAATAGGAGCACTACATCCTTTGTGGCGTCCTGGCGACGTTCAAATCATATCAAAGCATCTATCAAAGTATTTAGTAGTTAATTCTTGTGTGCTTGCCAACACTTTACTTTCACTGTTTTATTGTAGGAAAGGAAATACAAAAACAACAACTTTTCCGTTGGTGTCAGTTTGTTGTTCTGGTCGAATCAACACGCGTGGGGGCAAACTAAATGTGATTTTTGGGTTAAAATGAAAATAAAGTGGAAAATAGCACCAGCAAAATAAATAAAACTTAAGATAATCGGCATGATTTTTTCATTGTAACAGAAATTTCGTTTACGCTCGAAACTTACTTTTAGAAAACTAAAATAACTAAAGATTCAGTGCCTTCCTGCAGTCGTTAATGATGCTCGTGTGAATATCCAATGAAGCCGAAGATCATCTGACTTGAATCAGATGTGATATGACAAGGACGGAAAACTGAATCCCTCTTCTAAATGTTTCGGAGTTCATCTTAGAATAGCAGAGAAGAAAATTTTGCACACGAATCGCCTTTCCCCACAACTCCAGCTTCAGATCCTCGAAATATTAGAGGAATTTTTATGTGCGCTCCTCTTTTAGTTTCATACTCAAGTGCAATAAGGCCAAGTGCATTTTTGCAGGGCAAGTAAATATTGTCAGCACATTTGGCGTCCCTCGTGTCTAATAATATGTTGTTTGCTACTTTTTGTTACTCTATTTGGTTATTGTCCTTGTCGCATGTCTTGTCTGGCTAAAAATGTGGCGTTGTTGCTGGTTGTTTTTCGAGACGATTTGCAAGTATATTAAGAGATTAGCATAGTTTTTTCCCTCGATTCGGACAGGCGACAATTTGTTGAATGCTGGGTTATGTGTAAGCCACTATATTGAAGTAGGATTATGTGCACGCAAACAACACAGAGCGAAAATTTAAATAAAAAATCATTGTGCTAATGAAGAGTGATATGGGATGGATTTCTTATATAAACAGAACCAACAGAACGGCAACAGCAATGGAAGGGTCCATTAAAACTAATGATGATAAATTCCTTATAATTTAAGAAAGATTTGCTTTGCTACTCTTTACGAAAACATGAAAATGAGTTTGCGATTACGTTTAAAACAAACCAACGTTTCTTGTGCAGGTTTTAATATTTTGTTGTTGTTGTTTACTCTTGTTTAACGCTACACCAACTCGTGTAACTTGAGCGAAATGACATTTAAACACATTCCTTTCGAGTCATTTACCAAAGTGTACATACATTTAAACAAATTTCTCATTTTTAATGCTCTCGTCTCTATTGTAAACAAATATGTCCTTTTTTTCCACCAAAGGCGGCACGGCACGTCTGTCTATGGAAAGTAACGACCAGGTTTTATTTCTACTCCACAAGGAACCCCCAAAACTCCAGCTCCAAAATGCTTAACGCCTTTTGTGTAGCACATAATCGCTGCTAACATGTTGACAACAGTGATTTATGCTCATCGTCGGCATTTAAATTGTTATGTTGCCCAAATAAATGTTCACACTTTAAAATCGAGGCACGCATGTATAAACAGTTGTTTGTTCCTCTTGCTGCAGGCAGTTACACGCCATTTTCTTGTTGGATTTCAAGTTTTTCGGTTATAATTTTTATTTTCCTCTTTTTACACACACAACAACAACAACAACAACATAATTTGTTTCGTGTGCGTGTGCTAGAACAAAATGTTGTAACAAAAAGATGCCCGTGTTTATTCATGCCGGTGTCCAGTTTAATTTTTATTTTACAAACCGGCAAAAGGAACAATGGAAACTTCACCCGCATGACTCTCACCTGCAAAACTCTTCAATTTTTTTTTTGGCGGTGTTGCTAATGTTGACAATGTTTTAATTTGTTTTGAAAAAATCCTGCGTGTTGGGTAGCTCCTGCTGGATGAAGTGCGCTAGTGCGGAATGGGATGTTACTTATTTTCACGTTTGTTATGCAACTAATTTTCGGACAAAGCGAAAAAAGTTTTATGTGAAAACACATGTTAAGTGTCACAGATTGTCATTGTTTGCAGCGTGTTTTTTGTTTTGTGCCTTTTATTTAACAGGTTTTTTTTTGCTTCATCTGCTGCTCTCCCACATCAAGTGGAAATATCTTGTGCTTAAGCACAGATAAACTTTGCTGCTTAAAACTTTGTTTTTCTCAATTTTATTTTTTTTCGCTTGTTTTGAAGGTAATTTTTCATGAAAATCATAAACTTTGCCATCCAATATTTCCAGTATTTTATGAGTTTATTAAATATATAGTGGAGAAACAGGTGGAGACATGCAGGGGCAAGCTGAAAATTTGGCTTGTATTCAACATGTTTTAAAGCATCCATCTTGTGCTTATTGCTCCATTTGTTTTGCTAGTTATCCGGACAAAGTTTTATCTGTTTCGATAATGATTTCATATCTTTTTATTATTGGAAATATTCAATGTTCATTGTTTTTTTTTTTTTTTGCTGTTCTCTTTGCTTTCTTGCAAATGTTTGGCAATAAGCAGACTATTAATGCATTTTGAATTAATGCGCCATTTGTCATCAGATTTACTGGGCTAATTTGAAAAGTTTCGGTTCAGAACTTTAAATGCGAAACGAAACGAGTATGAAAAGCAATAAAATGTTGACATCGATGATGACGCATTTTGAATGAGACCGACAAATACTCTATAGATGAGAGTCATTTTTACTGCTGGGAATAAAAAAAGCGCGCCCTTGTAACGCTTGTGACAATTTGCAGTGAAGAACTACAAAGCGGCAGGCGTCTATGTGTGCATTTTTGTCAAATAAAAGTTTGGCTATTTACTTTGTTACACAGTAACTTGGTTCGCTTTTATGTTGTTATCGTTTGGTCACATCTCGTATATCGGTTACAGTTTAATCATAATTTATTCAGTTTAAACTTTTTGTTGTTGTTATAATTTCTTGTACTGCTGCAATATACCAGTGAACTCCTAAACTGTGCAGTTTTAATATAAAAATTCCTCTTCATACACAATTTTATTGCTCGTGTCATTGTGAATACGAACGAATACTCGTACGTACTGCAATAGTTCTGCATAGAAGCAAGAAAGTTTTGCGGAAAACACACAAATGAAACAAAATTAAACTAAAGTCGTTTTCAGTAATTTTTTATTTTATTTTATTCTCTATTTAGGGCTTTTTTCACTTTTTCCTTCTTCTGTTACATGGCGGTAGCAGAAGGGTATTAATTTGAATTTAGATTTCCCGCGTGGAAGTTATTTCTTTAAAAGCCAAAAACAACAAAAAAAAATGCAAATATATAATAAAAAAGAAGTATGAAAAAAGTGAGCACTGCGTGCTGGGCTACTAGTGCGGTGTAGTGGTGCGATTGTATCTGTGTATTTACTGCAATAAGGAAAGGATACAAACGTACTTGCAAACGTACTTGTAAGCAGAATGAAATTAAACGAAATGACAATAACGGAAAACGCAGACACGGACTTCCGTTTGAGCCAACATGTTAAAAGTACAACGACTCCTTGGGGACAATTTTTGTCAGCACTTGCCATTTACTATTCAAAATTAAAAAAGAAGCAAAGAAAATGAAAATAACTATTTCAAAAGTATTTGCAACATTTTCCAGAATACCAGAGCACGAAAGGTTGCGTGCGTATGTGTGTGTGTGCGTGTGTGTGTGCATACGATGGTTATTAGTGTTTTTAATGTGACTTTTTGCTGCCATTCACTTACCTATAAACTTGTATAAAGTTGCGCCGCCATTTTTAGAGGCTCTTATGCCTTTTGAGTTTTTTTTGAGTTTTTCTTTTCTTGCACCGCATTACAAAACTATACAGCAAAGCAAGTAATTTTTGCTGTCGTTATTTCAACTATTTTATCTGTGGATTTAACATAAACGTTATTGCATTCAGTTTATACATTTTATTTTGTTACTAGAGTGTTAAAGTGTGTATTTGTATGGGTGTCTTAGCTGCAAGTCCATCGATATCATCTTTTTACAATTTTAAATATTCGCTAAATTTTATTTTTTTTGCAGTTCATGTTATCTTTGCATATTTGCGCCGTTTTTAAATATTATTTTGAAACCCTACTCTGAAAATATTGGTAATTGCAGAATTTTCGCTGGACGAAGTCAGTTCTGATTGCAAATATTAGGCTAGGAAATTATTGCAGTGAATATAAAATGTATCTGAGGATGGCAAAATGTATTAGATGAGATGCACAACAACAATAGGAAAATTATAGCTATTAGAGTCACAATTCTAAGTTGATACAATAAAAATTTCTTAAGATTTCAGTGAGGCTGTTGAGGTTGAGGTTTTAGAAAAACTTTCAATAATTACTGACATCCAAGAAATCTTTTTATTTATTTTCACAGTTATTTTCACAGTAATGACTCCACAGAATGGACAAAAACACTTTTATTGTTAAAATGGGGAATATTCGCAACGAATTTGAAGTATAGGAAAGAGTTAAGAAATTATTGCAAAATTGTTTAAACTATTAAAGGCGAAATATTTTAAAAAATATTTTAATTTTTGGCAAATATTTGCAGATTGTTACTAAAATCAGCATCAACTTTTATTTTTCTATATATTTTCTTTGTTTGGTTTTGGGTGCTGTTGGCTGAAGTAGTAGAACACGAGACTATGAAGCGGAGAGTCCTGAGTTCGAGCCCCAGCTGAGTCATGAAATATTGTGTTGAATTCTTCTGATCAGCATTAGTGCGTGGTTGTGTTAGTTGTTGCCAGCCTGTATTCAGTGATGAAGGCATAGTACTGATCACTGGACAATTACTGGCAGCGACTGACCCAATCATGTACTAAAAGCAGAGTAACAGCACCCACCTTCGTCGGCCCTGTAGCAAAAATTAGCCGGCGAAGTAAAAGGTTGAAATAGCTACAAAAAAAAAAAAAAAAAAAAAAAAAAAAAAAACAACTGTATCTTCTCATCTTTCCTAATCTGTCCCCTCAATACTATCCCCTCGTTTTCAGTTCCAGCACAATGCATTGCATATATAGGGGACATCCCCTGAGTGCTGGTCCTACTCCTAAAAAAAAAAAAAAAAAAAAAAAAACTACTTCAATTTAGAAATGATGTCATTTGCAAGTCTTTTGTTCTTTACTCGTTGGGAAATCTTTTTTTTGGTTAATATTTTTTTAATTATTGTTCTAAGCCACTGTATTTTCCTCGATGAAATGGTTTATTTGAAACTCTGGCATTGTTCAGTTCTTTCGGTTTGTAAGAAGTTGTGTAGCTTGCCTGCGATCTTAGAAGCACTTGCCCTTATCTGTTTTTTGTTCATTTACTGATCCAAAAAAATATATATATATTAAATGTAAAATTGGAATTTTTAAAGATGCACAAATTAAAACAGTTGCCAATTTCATGTGAACTGACACTAATTAGTATTTTTAATTTTTTTAAATAAAAAATATAAGAATAAAATACACTTTATTTTTTGATCCATGTAAAGTAATAAAAGTAAATTAAAAACTTTATCTACGATCAGGAAATCTCACGCTATCGATCGGCTTTTTATTTCAAATCATTTGCCTATGTCTATAAACAAATTCATGTTTAACTTTGAACATGTAACAAACGCCTTGACGAACTGTACCTACCCATTTCGTATATTAATTCCAAGTAGTGAAGTGGTATAAAGCTTTTTGTTGTTGCTGCTTCTATGCCTTAAGGGTTAAATTGGTCGTATTATTAAACTGGTTGGTTGGCAGGATGTATAGACGCTCGTAGCAGCCCACCCACCCCTCGTGCAGTGTTGGCTAGAACTTGCAGTCGGTGTTTTATTATTGTAATAGAGCAGTATTTTGCATTTATGCAAAGCTGTGGTAAGCTATGCCGTACTAGTTTTCGGAGCAATAACGGGTTATAAAGTCTTAAGGTTTTGCTATAACATTTTTTAATATTCTTTGTTGCAAAGTTTGTTTTTTCTGCAGCCAGGAGTTGCTTTCAGTGCGGTTAGTTATAATGTTGTTTAGTGGCTAATAGTTATTGCACTAGTTTTTGTTGTTGTATTTAAATTTCAAAAATAATTGGAGCATAAAAAGTGTGTTGTTATTGCATTTTTCATTATTATGCAACTTTAATGAAAGTATATTAACAAAACATACTTTAGTTTAGCGAGAAAAAAACAACTTCAATTATTAACTTTCTTCGTATAAATGAATTAATTAATTAATTTATTACTACTGCATACAAACGAGAAATGAAGATGTACGGATTCAGGAAATATTTACATACGCTTTAATTATTCGCATATACATGAGTTTCGCTTGGCTGGTTTCTAAGCATTTTCTAACGCATTTTAACTGTGAAATACTTAATTGGCTTTCATTTACAAAAAGTTTGGAATCCATGAATGAAATCAAACCAAGCAATAAGAATTATTATCAATTATTATTTTTCGCTGTAGCGAATGCAAAATTTATTTTAAATTGCTGTTGATCGTATTGGGAGTATAAAAATGTTCATTTAATTAAAAACTATAAGCAACAATGATTGGTTTCAATCACCACTCTCAACGCTATCAATGTCCCCTCCCCTGTCGTCGGCGACATCATCAGCATGAGCTATCGTCGTGGCCATGGTTTTGACCATACACAACATGCAAATACATAAATAAGTTTGTTCATATGGATCTGTGCGTTTGTAGCTTCATGCACACACTCACACGTGTTTACACATACACATCAAATAATTTGTTGTTAAATAAAACTGTTGAAAATTTATATTGTCGCTTGAATAATTTTGCCAATTTGGATTTTTAATAGTCCACGTAGTTTGATTGGTTGGTTTTAACAGTCATCGGTTTATGTTTGTGTGTATAAGAAGGCTCACACACACACACCCATACATGTACATATAGTCAATTATTCGAATGCACTCGTACTTTAAATATTGTTTGTGCTTGAGTGTGTATATTTCAGTTGTTACTCATTTTGCAACTAAAAACAAAATGGTAAAGTGAAAGCTGGAGCATGAAGCAAACACAAGCACCCAGCATGGCTACTGACTGGCTGCAGCTGCGGGGTCTTGTTTCTAAGAGTTTTTCAAAAAGTAAAATATTAAATAAACTTATTTGAGGAATTAAGTAGACTTTTGGACGAATTAGTTAACACGCTACAGATATAAATAACATGTAAACTATAGTCATGAATATAAAATCGCATTATTAGTTATTACATGTTTTCCTAAATTGTGAAAATAGTTTTAAATATATAAATAATTTAAAATGAATTGTAGGGAATAACATGAAACCATGATCTTTAAACGGGTTAATTTTTTTCTGTACGCTAATAACAAAATTTGGAAGTATAGGGTCGGTATGGCGGTGGTGTCTTGTGCACGCATTTAAATTCAAACTGCTTAATCGATAATTTTTTTATTAGCATATTAGCAACACTGGCATGCCCATAGTAATTAACTGTACCTTCTATATGAAATTTCAATTAATTTTTTTGCAAATCCTTTCCCAAAATTAATTACAATTAATATTAGGTCTCTACGCAGACGGGCTTTAGCTACCTGCCAGAATATTGAAGCCGTATCAGAAGCGAAACCGCCCTGGTTACAAATGAAATTTCAGAAAGTAGTTTTAGTTTTTATTTCAAACTTTATTCTGATTATTTTTCCCACTTTCCTCAAATCCCTGTCGAATGTTATATCCCCAATCGCCGATGTAGTGTGTCGTACAATTGACCAACTGTTGTTGGATGATTGACTGCTGTTGGCTTAAAAACTGAGAAAAAAAATCCTGTTAAATCGAACACTTGCATGCATGTCTGATTGACTATTTAATACAGAATATCTGTGCGCCGCAGTATGTGTGTTGCAGTGAGTATCAGTGCTGTGTGCAAATAAAATCCTGTGTGTTGTCATCAATCATCAAAGCATTACAATGAAAAGTGTTAATTGGCAATTATGTATAAATTTATTCAGGCAAAAGTATAATCAATCCAATCAAATACTTACAAACCAATTTCGTTTCAAATCTACACAAAAACACATCAACAAATATTTTTATATGACTTTTTAATTTTTTCGTTTTGCACTTTATTCAAAATATGTAATTTACATGGTAACACATGTTACTTATAATTGTTTAGCCATTTGCTCAATTTTATGCTGTATTTAATATAGGAAATCTCCTTCCTGTTTCCACTCAAATATTTGATTTTGTTTAAAGGCAATTATAAATTTCACAATTGAAATTGCTGCCAAAAATAAATCGCAAAAAAGAAAAAAAAAATACAAAAATTAATTGAAAAGCCATTACAACAATTTATATTTCCACTACCAACTAAAATTAACAGTATGATGAAAAAAAACCACAATAATTTGGAGAGCAAAAAAGAAATCGCTCGAAAAAAAATATTAAAATGGAAGCGAACCGCGACACACTGTGGTCCAGACTTGGAGAATTTGTTAATTTTAATTAAATATGTATATTTGAAAATTTATGCAAATGAACAATTAATTTTGTACAAATATTTTTAAAGAAATGAAATGCACAATTATTGTCGCAGAGTTATTTATACAGCCAAACAAACTGTTTTGCACGTACAGTGTACATGGGACAATTCCCCGCCCTATGAGGCAACTAAATATTCTGAAGACGGACAGTTTTTAGAAGAGAGTTTAATGGATGGATAACTGAATTGTGTGATAGTTTAAGAAATTAATTTTCAATAACTAAAACCAAAAGAAATTTCCAATAGATAAAGAACCCACAACATATCCGGCATTACAACTGCAGATGAAGTGGTTGCTTCAAATGTGCTAATCAAAAGAAATCAAAATCGATTTTGAATAAAAAGGAATGATTGACTTACTTGCTAAGCGTCTATAATGCGGTTTTAAAATCAATCGCGAATGCATGTCGCACTTTTTATTTAAAACAAAAATCAGATATAGTGCGATTATTCAAACGAATGTGTGTACATACTCATGTATGTATGTGTATGCGTTTCTAGACGTATTTATTATGGATTCATATGTACACACTCGCATATCATTTATTTAGTCGGCAAAGAGCAGGATTACTTTACATGTGCTGATTCATTATTGATGGTATTATTTCGATTTTTACTTTGTTGCTGGTTTCCTCTCCAGAGACAGTCATTATTATAAATATTTATGCAAACATATGCGTACTGGGGCACACACCACTACTGCCAGCACTCCAGCACACACATACTGTGAATTTATTTGTTTGTGTGAAGATTTAAATTTTGGCTAAAGTAGAATATCTTAAGTTTGGCGAAACTGCCTTTATTCTGGCGAATCGAAGTGTTCTTTGGCATTTTATTGTATTCCTTTTCTGATTTTCATATGTATGGATGTGTGTGTGTGTTTGTGTGTGTGTACATTGTCTTTATAATTGTATTTATATGGAAGTTATTCGACTGCCTGCTTGGCAATTTGCATAAAAACAATAACAAAACTCTGCGACGCGTTAAATAACAAAAATATTACGCATCAGATACAAGGAAAATGTTGTCTTGTTTCTATGCAAATAAAAACACATACGGAAAACCACACAATGGAACAGTATTTCATGTGAATCGTTTAACCCATTTTGGCTTCAGCTGAAATTTCCAAAAATTGGAGGACGGGTTTCTGTCTGCCCTTTGTCATTATAAGTTATATCATATATATAATCCTTGTGGACAGCAATTAACTACCTTTGACAGGCCGTGACTACTCTCTAAGGCCTTGTATATAACACTAGACTTCAAAAATTCGCTAATTGCTGAGGAAAGCATGTACTGATGTATTCTATTTTTTATATTTTATCCCCCATATTCATAAAAAAATAAAACGTATTTGAAAACTATTTTAAGAAAATTTTGTATGAAAAAATTTAATTAAAATACATTTCAAACTTATTTTAAATTTTATGAATACCGGGGTATATGTTTTAATATTTTAAACCCTGAAAATAGAAAAGAACAAAAAAGGAGGAAAACTGTTGCTATGGGTGTTTTAGATTTTTCGAAACCTGGAGGGCTACTGCGTAATTCGATTCGAAAGAAAATGCTTTCGACTTTCAATGTGAATAACATAAAATTTCGTACAGCTTTCTTATCGAACCGAATTAAGGAGTAGGTTTTTAATCGACTGGATTTAAACAACAAACCGACACTCAAAATATTCTGTACGTAAAATTAACTGAAATTGTCAAATAAAATAAATGAATATTCGATTAAAAACCGGTCAACTTATTATTCATTTAACTTTAACAAAAATATCATTTAATTTTAAATGTTAAAAAATTAACAGACTTAAATCTGTAAAAAATATTGCTTTTCTCTTTTATTTTGTTAGCTCAAAGAGAAATAGTATTGTTTGAATCAGTTAAAATTAAAATTGCTTAAAATTTTAAATGTTTGTTCATTTAAGAATTATTATACGGAATACTTCTTGAATAAAGTACATTCCGTTTCTTTAATAATATTGTGAATATACTTACAAATAAACAACGGACAATATTGAAAGCAACAGAAAATCCGTATTAATGTGTAGTTAGTTTTTTGAATGACTGTTAGAATCAGTTAAAAATAAATTTGCTTACATTTTTAAATGCTTATGCATTTAAAAATGACTGAACGGAAAACTTCTTGAACAAAATACATTCCGTTACTGTCATAATTTTGTCAGTGGATATGTCTTTAGTGTTAATGAAAGTGGCTTCATTGGAACGAAAATTGTATGGCGTTGATGTTTGAACGTGATTTCACATACTTTGCGCAGAAATTGTGGCCGTATTTCGCCAAGAATTTGCCAAACATTTTGCTACAACTAATTGGAAATTAGGTGTCAGCTGTGAAATAGTTTGTTGAACAAATCCTAAGTTTGGATGTTTAACGATCACTCTCTCTACTTTTGCCCAAAAGCGGTTAAATTGCCCGAACACATATCTTGCACACGCATGCATGCACAGCATCTCTCCCCCCCCACTCAATTTGTTTGCGGTAATAAATTGTTTACATTTTTAATGGATTTTGAAGTCAATTCGCAGTGATTGTGATATAAAACAAGTTCCAAAAATTACAAATCATTGTCATCCGCATGTAAGACAGCAAATACAATAACAATATTGAAAATATTCTAATTTGATTTTTCCACACATCTGCATAATTCAAACATATTTCCACACTCTCATAAAATTACTTTCTGTTTTGTCATGGTTCTATTAAGATTTTTGACAAATTGTTCCAACACAAGTATTGGATTTTATTATAAAATCTGCTTTTATTAAACGGAATTTATGAACTTGGCTTTCTTTGGAAACATAAAATTTTACATACGAGCGAGCGAGTGGAGTGGCCTTTTAATAAATAGTGCGAGCATACACATGGTTAAAATATAACGCCACAATCTGCTTGCTGGCTGGCTGGCTGGCTGGTAGCAAAATATCTAATACACTTCTTAATCATAAACTCACATAAATAAAAAATACAAAACAAAAAAAAACATCTACATCTATAAATGGATGGTGTCATTTGGTTGTGCACAACTGTACTGTGCCGTAGTGTTTAACAACATTTTGTTGCAACAATTTATGACTTGCCACATAAATCGACTTAATGAGCTTTAGAAAATGTATCAACTATTTCATATTTTCATATCCTCAGCCTCTCTAAAATTACAACAATGATATATGATTGAATTTCAAAAAGGATTTTTTTTACACGCAAAACTACTCGGGATATTTATTCGTATCGTAACTGCCCCATTTCTTTTCTATACGAACAGCGCCTTATGCAAGTATACATGTGTGTGTGTGTGTGTGTGTGTGCGTACTGGCAAACACATGTGTTTGTGTTACAGTCCATAATTTTGTGTGTTGTTGGGTAACCAAGATGCCTTCATGGCAAACGAAAATTGCTGCGAAAATTTAATATTAACGCTTTTTTCCAGCAAAACCAATGATAATAACAGTTATTTATAGTATTTCGGTCTAAAACACAAATTTTGTTATAACCAAAAATTGTGACTATGAGCTACCGCCATGTTTGTTCTACAATATTTATTCGCACATACACATACATACATACATACATGCATACATATGAATGTATCTACATGTGCATGTGTATAATATATTTTAATATTAATATTTATGAAATTGGAATGGTAGCAAATGCCTTGCAAAATAAATTGTAATTTTTATTATGCTCGCACTGCAAAGAGAGCCGCCTGATTCATAAACCCGTACATACACACATGCACACATAGACAGACACATTCATAAATGAACGGGACGTAAAGAGGAAACATATTTATTTATCGCTACTTTCATTCTCAGATTTTTCCATTTCCAACCTGTAATCGTTAGTTGCTGTTGTATTTCCCAAGGGTAGCGGTTGTACACTCCTCGCAGAATCCCAAGGGAAGGCGTTCTTTGATTTCGTTGAAACTTCTGGTTCATCGTATAAGTTGGATTTTTTTGTAAGAACAGTTTTTTGGGACTCGATTGATTCATTTGCTTCTGTCAAATTATTCAAAGAGGATTGAATTTGTGTGGATGAGGAGGAGCGGCTAAAAGCCCTTGAGCTGGTGGGAATATCTCGTGAAATATTATCTTTTAAGTTTACTGGAGCGGATATCGGGGATTGTTGTTGGGTTTGTGTAGACGTAGAATCTCTTTGTTCGAAAGGAAATGTTCTTAATGTAGATGAGGATGAAATATTTTCCTGGCGCTCGATGTACTCTTTTTGGGATTTCAAAATATTGTGTTTTGGCTTGTCGGGTGATGTACTGGGAATATCTTCAGCGAAAGGCACTTGCGTTAGTAAAGCAGAGTCGAGTACAATATTTTCATCGTTCGCTGTTTTTATTAGTGAGTATGAAGAGCTTCTTTGCATTGATGTTGCACTTGATATTTTTGGGGTCAGCAATTTTTCTTCATTTTCGGAATCAATAAGCGACATCGCTGAATCAACTTTAAGGTTTATGCAGGTGATGGAGTTTGTAGGTGTTGCAAGACTTTCATAATTCTCAAAATCATTTAACACTTCGTCATCTTCAGTTTCTCCTGGTATAGCACCTGATGTCTTATGGTTTTTAAAGTCTCCAACTTTCGAACTAGATTTAGTTTCCGATGCAGCTGGCAATTGTGACACGATTCGGAAATTGGTGCCGAAATGTCGTTGCAAATAATCGTTCATATTTTGCAATTTTTGTTCTTGACGTTCAATACGAAGTTTTTCGAAGGGATCAGAATCAGAGTCTGAAATTGTATCGTTTTATATATAAATTGTCCAGAAAACTTTAACATGATCTGCTTACCACTTTCATATTGTGAAGATTGTGTTTCAATTCTACGGCCCTCTTCTTCTTCTTCAACATTTAGCATTTCTTCTTCCTCTTCTGCTTCGGAGATCTCTTCACTCTCCTCTATAATCGGTTCTAGTGTTGACGTATCCTTCAAGTGTCCATTTTGCACCTGCAAATCAGAACCCATTTGATCGGAGTGTGTATAAGAAATGATGTGCTCCAGACTTTCAGTCTCCGAAACAGATTGCAAACTCTTTTCCACATCTGATCTTAAGCTTGATGAATCCCCTTCGGCATAGCTTAAGAAGCGCTGGAAGGCTTCATTAAATCTTTGGCTGCGCTGATCTAAGGCACTTTGTATTGAGAAATTGTGTTTTCCGTTCATTATAATAGAGTTCTAAAGCAAACTTAGACGAGAATTTGAATGCGAAAAAATTTTCGGTGAAAGCTCTTACGGCAGGAGATGGAGTCTTGGATGCTGTGCGCTTTGGTGAATCCTCTAAATCATATTTTGCGGTTGATGGTTCGGGCGGGTGTTCTCTTTTGGCTTCATCCTCGTACGGCAGTTCGTTGGGATAAACTTCATCCCAATATTGATCTCTTACCAATTCTGGATGTTCGTGGTGCATTTCATCGACTATAAGATATGACACTTGCAGATTACGATCAATCATCCAGTTGACCTAAGGAAGAGTGCGAACATTTTAATTTTCTTGCTCACAAAAGGTTAAAAAGTAAAACCTCAAAATCATCGTCATCTTGACCAAACGGATTAATTAAAGTTTCGGCAACTTTTAGCCAGCCCATGTAGAAAAAGAATTGCAGGGTTATGAAGACAGGAGAATAAAAATCCAGCACTTCATACGTGCCCTTTTTCTTGTCGGTGCACTGATGGGCTAGCAGACTGCACACGAAGAACGAGTAAACCGCAATTGTTACCACTTGCGTGTAAACCAAGGGAATGCTTATGAAATCGTAGTACATCAGGATTCCACAGCGGCCACGAAAGTTATTCAGCTCATCAATAATTGTCTTGACAGCGAAATCATCTCGAATGCGACCCTCTTTCCGTGCTCTTGTTATAATGCTCGCCGCCCAAACTATGGGCATCCAGTGCTTAGGATACTTTGGAAATGAGGAATCCATGCCTTCAAATATTTCTTTTTCATTCTCTAGCAACAGTCCGGCATCGACGAGGTTCTTCAGTTTCGGAAAACGTTTCTTAACGCATGGCGATATCATGGTGAATACCATAGTGAGGCACAAACAGACGTAACGCATGACAGTGCGACGCATTAAACGACCTCCCTCATCTTGGCCGTGGACATGAGCACTTACAAAAACAGCTATGGAATCTGGCCAGGGAATGGTGATATACTGTTCCCACCAGCGCGACATTACCAAATTGACGTAGAAGCCCAAAACGAAAGACAACGGAATGAGACTCGTGTAACTTGCGCAGTAGTAGACGATGCTCTCGAAGGTTCTAGTTTGAATAGGATACGATAAGTGACTTTATAATTGATACTTGCATGAAAGTATTGCGCTTACTCCTTGGCTTCGTTTTCCAATATGAAAAAATATATCAAGTTTAAACTGTAATACAATCCCAGAAAAAGCAACAAGTCCAACCAAATTATTTTGTAAATACTCCCCCGCCATCTGCCAGTGGGATAGAACTTTGTGGCTGAAATAAAACGATTTTGGTATTAATTTTCTCACCTGGCCAGCAGTTTTATAAAACAACCAAATTTTTTGCAAGTAGTAACTTCAGCTGTGTAAGTCACCGTCATCTTCTTTAGAGAAATATTTTTATTTTCAAATTGGAAAAGTTGTTTATTATTTCACAAATTTATTAAAAATGTTGACACAAATTTCAAAAGCGTTTGATAAAAAATTATTTATTTGATTTCCACTCTGCTACACAGACTTTTTCTCGCCGCTTTTCTCTGTGGACATTCTGGAAGATGAGCTCTTTTTGGATGTTATCCTTTGAGATGCTTGGGAAACTCTAGATGTTAAACTCTTGAGGTCTTCGCCAATTTCCAGTTTATCCTTCATAGCGTATTTTGACACTCGATTCATTCTTTCGTTTTGTCTCTGCTTCTTCAACTTTTCAAAGTCGTCTTCCTTATTCTCCTCACTTTTGCTCGACTGGTGCTGAGTTGCTTTCTTATTCAAAGACAACTGACTGCCTATGGGAACTAAATAGACCGATTTACTGTCCTTGGTGTTTGCGACACTTGAAATGTGGGAAACGTTTTGAGATGTAGTGGAACGATTGAGCAGCCGTTTTAAAGCCGCATTGATGTCATTTAAATTGCTCGTCGTGCTGAAACTGTCAGGCTGTGGCTGTGAGCCACAATGTTTGGCGAAAAATCGCGTAACAGATTTCTGTAAAAAACTATTCATTTAAACATGCCCAATTGATTAATTTATAATTTCTAAGAACTATTACTCTAAGAGTGCACTTTTTCTCTGGCTGTTTATGCAGTTCAGCTGTGGAATGTTGGGGAGGTTGCTCTGGAAACATTTTGCCCATACCATTCGTGTCATATGGCATTTGTGCAGGAAAGGCTTCATCCCAGTATTGATCTTTAATTAATTCCGGATATTCATTGTGCATTTCATCGACTATTAAGTAAGAAACTTGCAGATTGCGATCAATAAGCCAGTTCACCTGCAAGGTACACAAAAAAAAATTAATAATAAAACTTTGCACTCGTATTGTGTTGCCCTAAAGCCAACCTCAAAGTCGTCATCGTCTTCACCAAACGGACATATTAAGGATTCGGCTACTTTAAGCCAGCCCATAAAAAACATGTATTCCAAAACTGTGAAAAAGGGGAAGAAATAATCCGCAATACCATCTTCATCGGTTGCCCCAGTCCATTGGCGGCCAAACACTGAAGTTAGTAAATACGAATACACCGCTATGGTGACAACCTGCGTATAGACCAGGGGAATGCTGATGGTATCGTAGAACAGCAACACCATACACATGCCCCGAAAAGAGTTCAACGAATCGATGAGCGTCTTTAACGAGGAATCGTCACGTACGCGGCCTTCTTTGCGGGCCCGTGTTACTATACTAGAAGCCCACACTATGGGCATCCAATGCTTGGGATGTTTGGCGAATTTCTCGTTAATATTTTGTAGTATGAGCTTTTCGTTCTCCATCAACAAACCCACATCCACCAAATGATTGAGTGTGGGAAAACGTTTCTTAGCTCGCGGAGAGATCATTGCCAAAACCATAGTCAAACTGAGACACACGTAACGCATAATAGTGCGGCGCATCTTGCGCCCATTTTCATCCTGACCTCGCACTAAAGAGGACACATAGACAGCCGTGCTGTCTGGCCAAGGCAACGTCATGTACTGTTCCCACCAGCGTTTAACAACAATCGACACATAGAAGCCCAATACAAACATCAAAGGAATTAAAGACGAACTGCTGTTGCAATATTTAACAAACAGCTCGAACATTCTGCGCACACACATTCACAAAAACTAATGGATTAAATGTATCTGTAATTGTATCTGGAGTAACTCACTGCTTCTGCTGTTCACTCAATAGAAACCGGTAGGTGATGTTTATGGCATAATAGATGCCAACATAAACCACAACATCCAGCCAAATAAGTTTGTAAATACTGGCACGCCATCTGCAAACAAAATATGAAAGTGGGGAATGAATCCTTTTCCTTAATTGGAATCGTTTTATTATTTTACCTCAACAAAAGTTTTGGAAAACTGCCGAACCAGTTGCAATGTGCCACTTCTGCTGTGTAAGAAACTGTCATTGTGTCGCAAGTTTCCTTTAAAATTTTCTAGAAAGTTTATTTTCTTGACTGTTTTTATTTTTTCTTTCTGAAAATTGTTAAAGTTTTCACATTTAGATAAAAATTACAAAATTTTCAATGCTAATTAAAGTTGTTCGTACTCGCATGCCTGGCTGCAAATGAAAACAACATTTCGCCATGCCATTGTTTTCCTGTTGTTGTTAGTAATTATTTAAATTGCATCATTTGTATTGTTGCTGGGTTTCCGTATATTCAAAGTAAAAATAGCAGACATTGTGAAGTAACACAGCCCAGCCGCCCATACACGGATCGTAGAAAGGGGAGGCAGGTGGTGCGGATGGCATCACACAGGTGTAACATTATGCGGTTTTAACTTTTTAAAAGTTCCTTTGGCTTGTCTGTGCTCTCAAACATGTTCGTCGTCCTAGTAAATATAATTATACTCGTATGTGTGGCCGGTTTTATAAGTGTTTAAATAGCAGGATTCTTGGAAGATCTATTTCCTCAAATGAGATAAAAATCATGTACTGGAGCAATTATTTATTTTTTATTAAAATGTGTTTATTATCGGAAAAATAAGGTTCCGTGCCTGAATTGGCGGCTGCCAAAAGAAGAATGTACAAAAATATAAACTGCGCTGTAATGCACTTTTATTTTACCAGTACACGGGGGATGTCCCCTACGTGTGCAGTGCATTGCGCCGCAAATAGAAGGGGGGAGGGGTAATATTGAGAAGATAGCTGAGAAGACAGAGATTTTTCTTGGAGCTACTTTAACCTTTTACTTCGCCGGTTATTTTTGTTTTCTTTTGCTGCAGGGCCGACGAAGGATAGTGATGTTACTGTGCTCTTTGGTACACGATAGTGTCAATCAACAATAACACAACTATAAACTTATACTGATCAGATAAATTCGACACCATATTTAGGACTGAGTGCAGAGTCGTTTATTGCTTCCGACAACTGAAGTAAGAATATTCTCCCTTATTTTGTAACTCTTTGTCAACGCCACGTCAAGACAATACCAACAGTTGCCTACTCCTTGTGGACATATATTAACTACTTCCGACAGTCTGTGATCACTCCTTAAGTCAATCAATTGCTGAAGAAAATAAGTACAGACGAGTTTTATTTTTGATATTGTCTTGACGTGACGTTGGCAAACAGTTATAGAATAAGGGGTATTGTAGTATATAATATTTTATGTTTTGCGGTGTGTAGAAATAAATGCGAAATTCCAACCTTGAAAGTCAGTCTGAAGTGCCTGGGTTCCACACGTAAATTTTGTATAATTTTCATTTCATTTATTTGTTTTTTTTTTTTTATAAAATCTACAACGAGAATTAATTTCGTTTTTCTTTTCATGGAAATGCATGTTGTTTCTGTACAAATATTTACGTGCGGCTTAATCTTACCAGGTGAATGCATACAATCATACGAACGGCCAAGAAAACGAATGCAATTTACTGCTTCTATTACAAACCACGTGATTGTGCCACAAGTACAAAAGTGCTGAACGAGCATGTGGCAAGGCATACGCAAACAAACGACTACTGTGTTAAAGAAAAAAGTTGCATTTGTTTTCCGTGTGTTAGTAATTTTTGTATCCATGAGCACGTTATACTCGTACATATCCTGGCACATGGGCTATTTTTGTTTCATGTATAGATTGTTGAAATTAAAGAAAACAGGAATAACGGGTAATTGAAAAATAATTTATGCCTTAAATGGGTGTGGCACTGCCCATGATTCTAATTTACGGAGACTATTTCATGCTTCAAGTGGAGAGTAATTTACGAACGGCAACTCACTTCAAATAAATGTACCGTTTGTTTTCGCAAAGTTATTTTCCTGAACTTTATTGTAATTTTAAATCCTTAGCCGTTAAAATATTTAACGGATACCGAGTCCATATACAAATAAATTGAATTTATTATTTGCTGCGAAAATTAGTTGCACTAAAACAATTAAGTAATTGAAATGCATTTCACTTGAAGTTCAATCAGCATTCAGTAAAAGTTTTAAAGCGCTGAGTCATGAAATATTTTGTTGAATTTTTCTGATCAGCATTAGTGCGTGGTTGTGTTAGTTGTTGCCAGCCTGTTTCAGTGATGAAGGCATAGTCACTGATCACTGAACATAATTGGCGGCGACTGACACTATCATGTACTAAAAGCAGAGTAACAGCACCCACCTTCGTCGGCCCTGTAGCAAAAATTAGCCGGCGAAGTAAAAGGTTGAAATGGCTACAAAAAAAAAAAAAAAAAAAAAAAAAAAAAAAACTGTCTATCTTCTCATCTTTCCTAATCTGTCCTCTCAATACTATCCACTCGTTTTCAGTTCCGGCGCAATGGATTGCATATATAGGGGTCATCTCCTGAGTGCTGGTCCTACCCCTAAAAAAAAAAAAAATGCTTTTAAAGATTTTCTCAAAAAAGAGCATATAGTATAACAAAACTGGGAAAATCTTTTGGACTAGTTTCACTTACACCAAAACAGTGAACAAGTGCATCCAAGTCAGAGAAGCAGCATAAACTCTGCGTGCTAATAAAGTTCTTAGTGTAGCGCTTTACGCTATTAAACGTTGCAAAAGCGAAGTAAAAACTATTTGGAAAGTTTAGATGATAAAGCGTACCACATTAAAGCTATTCCTATAGGATGTTCGGGCATGCCCTCTTAATTCGTAAAATCAAAATCTGCTCCACTTGCCGCATTTGCTGTGGTAACAAACACTTTTTCAGTTGCTGTCTTTCATTTCCAATTGCACTTCAGATGAGTTCTGCGTTTAGTTGTCTTTCTTTTTTTAAATTATCGCTCGTACTGCTTTCGAGATTTATTGGAAGAAAACAACACACACTCGTAGGAGCGATACGTAACTTAGATATTTATTTTACACCGAGCCATTAAAAGCCTACTCCTATATCTTGTGGTTTTTCCATGCATAATGGAGATTTATTTGCATTTCCTTTTAAGGATTTATAAGTTCAATTGTGTGTGTGTGTGTTCGACAAAGTTAGTATTTACTTGTCGTAGTACATAAATTACTCATGCCCAAAGTTAATTGACAAAAACCGCAATTGATAAATAGGAGTGAGTAATTGAGATTTTGTATTATTGAAGAGAATACGTAATTCCTTCTGCACCCTAAAGGTGAAGTCTGGGTTAATTTAACAGGAATCCTTTTAAATCGTTTAAGAAAATGTAAAATAGCTGAGAAAAGAAATTCGTTGTTAAATTAATTGCTCCCTGACATCATTAATTTCCATTTGTGAAAAGAAATTAAACAGCAGCGGTCTGCCGGTTAGCTTTTGTCGCATTGTTTCCCTCTCGTTCGGCTGCTTTAAGCAACGAACGCATATTTAGTTGTGTACAAGTTTGTGTCGTAACCACTTATATTTAGTCCCTTCTATTGTTTGCAAGTTAAGGAAAATGTCACATTTAGTAACCATTTGTAAATTGTTCATTAGTTCCTCTTAAGTGACATTTAGAAAAGTTTTATTACATTTTCCATTTTTTCGAGTTCTTTTTTTCTCTTTTTGCTTTTTTTTACAAGCGCATTGAAGAATTAACTTAACAGTTTGTTATGCAAATTAATATTGACACAATTGCTGAAGATGGAATACAATAAATTGTTTTTAAAGTCCTCGGCGAAATTTTTCTAAAGCACTGAAAGCAATCCAAGGAAGTAAAAAGAATGGCAATAAAATGTGTCAATATTAATTACCAACTCGTTTCATTTTAGCAAAATAAATTTTCAATAGAATGAACTAAATAATTGAAATAAAAATTTCAAATTAATTTACATCCGCATTTGGGTTGAGCCGCAAAACGAAATGATAATTTTCGTTATTTATGTGAATATCTACATAGAAATTGATAAATCTACTCCATTTGACTTGTGGCACTAAATTTAAACCATAGAAAATAAGCTGAAGCTGTTGAAATTTTTTATGTGCATACGTGCGATTGCTTTCCTTCATGAGGCTCTCAGATATTTATGAACCATAAATGGGCTCGTTTTGCTAATAAATTTGACACTTAATAATCCTCTACATTAATTTACATACATCATGCATAAACTAATGGAATTTCGTATTAGTGCTGTTACAACAATCCTTTTTATACTACTCACACACACACACCCATACACCCCCACTCAATTCAATTGCGTACTCGTTGCAGGATATCAGTGTTAAATTATACAAAATCAGGGATACGAAAACTATGCGCCATAAAAAATAAAACATTAAAACCCTTTTATTTACATTCGTATTTAATGCGTGTAAGACAAGACCATAAAAGCACTAAACATTCATAACAACAACACCAACAACAACAAAATTAATATGCATCCCACCCCATAGAAACTTGTAACCCTGTGTTGTTCACTAGAACAACAAATATTTATACTAGATGCTATAAAATAAATAGCAAATATGAAACTAAAACTTTAATACACGTTTGTTTTATTATTTAACACAAACACAGTCGCACACTCACGCACACATGCCACCCACACACAACTATTCCGTATAGTACATGAAATTTCATCGAGATACCCAAAGGATCACGAAATATGTGCCAGCACATACACGGGCACATGCCCACATACTTGCTAACCAAACGCCTGCTAAAGCATGAGCTTGTCATGCATAAAAAATATGCTTCAAAATGCCGCTTTAGTCACAACCTCATAAAATTATTTTTAATAATAAAACGACAAACAACTGCCCCCCACCCCACGAACAAACATCCATATGAAAAGTATATCGCAATCAAAATTATGAAAACAACATGCCCGAAGGTTGAAAGCCATCCAAATCCCTTAATTATTTTAAAATGTACACTTTTGCGAAATTTTCCAAGATGAAAATTAGGAATACGGCGGAAGATTGACTGCACACTCCTGCGTTTAGCTCCGCGTATTCTAATTCCCAGTTGGATTTTGCCTCCATCTGAGGAAATACTCGTACATAATGAGATGTTATGGTTTTTGCCAAAAAAAAAATTTAAATAAATATTCTGCGTATTTGTCTCCAATTCCAGAGCAATTCAAAATAAATGTGGTCGTATTCAAGATATTACAAAAGCGTCCAAATCTAAAGTATATCTTTTTTGGCAAATAAACAGTCCAAGTTGTCTTGGCTTCTATGCAGAAACAATATGGGTCTGTGTTTTGGCAGGTCAGTGTGTCACAAAATTTTCAGTCGATGATACCAACATGAACTATTTATTCGAATTATAAACGGAGTCTCTTATTTTTCATTTAATCAACCGCGTTGCAGAGATTAATTCCTTTCGGAAGCGGAATTCATGCCGGATTTTACGTTCCTGAGAAATACAATAGAAAAACCAAAAAGTTTTGGGAATGAACCCATTTTTCATATCAAAAACGGAAATTAAAAAAAGATTTTAATTCACAAAATAGTTTCTTTATTCATGATCTGAAATACAAAAATATGGAATGAGTTCTGCTACCGAATACTATTGAACTCTGTGACATGGCTAAATGATTCCCTTTTAACTAAAAATATTTTCATAAAGTTCTATTCACAATTTGCATATTCTGACAATATGAAAATCATACGCAGAGCCTTCTAATTATTATACAGAGACAAAATAGGGACGTAAAAATTCAAATGTTTCAAAAAACTTGTTTACGATGTTGGTAACAAAATTAACACAGAACCAAAAATGTTCAAAATCAACAGAAAAGACTTCTTATAAGGAATTATTGCAGCTTTTGATTTTTCTTCGGTTTTTCTTTTTCATTTCATAAACAGTTGCAAGCAAATACAAGTGTGCACTCTCCCCTTGTACGAGTGTGTGTGTGTGTCTTGTAAATGAACATTTTCATGCCAGCAGGGAAAAACATGGTTGAGGTGAAGGCCTTTCGCATACATATTGCGACAAATAGGTTTGCTAAAGTTTAAAGGCCTGCATTTTGGAATCATTTTTCTTTTTCGATACTCAGCAAATAATAATAATTTTTGTTTAAAGGATTTAAACGGAAGGGAAGCAATAAGAACTACTAATCGCACTTAAAATGCCTACATTTACTTGCAACTTTCGATTTCCTATTGCAACGAATTGATTTGCATCAGCCGCATGAACAAATTAAAATTTTGCAACCGCAACAACAGGTTGTTTGCCACAACCATACATTGTTCCAGAAAGTAACCAAATAGTTTCTCAGATGTATGCCCACATCCACACCAGCTCCTCCAACTTGAAAAAGTAGTTGTAAATGTTTACATCAGGTTAAGTGTGCTTTTGAATGCAATTCACGTTTGCATACGTCGCTCGCAAGTGCAATTGTGTTCGCTTGTAGCATAAAAATATGCGTGCTATTTTAACTACTGATGGCAAATTGTTTTGCATGTTGTTGATCTTTCACTTGCATAAAGCAACAATAAAATTATTTAACATGTTCACAGAGAAAGCAGCACACTTTACTTTTTCAAAATACATACAATATCTCTCGTCCATTCTCCTGCTCCCATGCTTAAGTGCAACAGAAGTGGGGCTTTCATATTCATTTGAACGAAACTCTTTGCTATGCACCGTAGTTGTAACAAATTATGTAACACTTTGCCTGCTTACACGAGATTATGTGCATACATTAACAGTTTTGTTTTCATTTCCTTCCCCCCGAAAGTTTACGTTTTGATCTTAAAAACAAGTTATTTAGTAATTGCTTCAAGTTAAGAGTGTCAAGCTGTGTTTTGGGGTCTAAAATTGAATTGCTGTGCCATACAGAAGGTGCAAACACGAGCAGCAAAAGCAACTGCAGCAAATGCATCCTACGGCAGCCATTATCCTTCTCCCGCTTAAGGATTTTCTCGTAGGCCAAATAATGAATCATTTAAATGTTTAGTTCGTTTGTAGCGAAGTTGCGCACAATATCAGCAGCCTTTTCATCGTTATCATCATCGTCATCGTCATTTAACTTGTTGTACATGGGGAACAAGAAAAACAAGTCGAAATTACTTCAGATGAATCTGTTTGTTGTTGTATGTGTGATTGCGAACGAACACGGTATTGCAGAGTTTAGGCAAAATGTTGCAATATTGTGGTGTCGTGTGTTCGGCGGTTTATGCTTGTGGCAAGGCCACCGCATTGATGCTGGCTGGGGTCATTTGTAGTTTTTATTTTGTCAACTTTGTTGTTGCAATCTTTTTTCCATGCACCAAAGGGAAAAAAAGTCATCTCATGTTGTATTAGTTAGAGCTCAGTGTGTGTTTGGTTAACCCTTGTCAAATGAAAATTTGCATAAAATTTCACAAAGGCCGGGTCTGCATGCAACACTTACACACAAGCAAGCAAGCGAGCAAGCAATTTCAATGTGCAACACTGGAATCGTGCGTCAGTGTGAGCTTTTCAGTACGAGTTGTTTACAAACTTCCACTAGTGCATGCAACCAGTTTAGCCATTTTTGTTTTGACTGATCGAATAGTATTTTCAGCAAAATATTTGTACACAAAAATTCTCTTTGTACTGGAGTTTAGGCAAAATGCAACACACCGAATATGGTCCACTTAAAATTGGCCAACAAAGTCCTTGGATTACTTTGCCATCTGAACAATGTTCCCTATTCAAATTTTAATTCAAATATTATATGCACCTTTTAGCATCTCTTTTTTCCTTGCCATGTGATTTTAGCTGGAAGTTTGTTTTTACTTGTCCATGCATTTTGTTTACAATAGTTTCTTTTTTAATTTGTTTACACAACTTGTGACAGAGTTTTTTTCTTGCATTGAATTTACCGCATCACATTAAATATGAAAACATAAATGAAAACTAACAGAGAGCCTACGAAGCGAAGCATTCAATAATTTTCAACATGTTGGAAACATGCTACACTTGTTTGCAATAACGAACACAACAACAAAAATTAGAAACTTAAAAATCGTTTGGGCAACAACTGCCAGTCTTTCTATCGATGATTAAACAATTTTCTATATTGTAAAACACATTTGCACATGGAAGACAACAAATACACTCGCACAATGTGCCGGGCATAAAATAGCAACAGATTGTTTAATACTTTTAAGCAAACGAACATAAAATGTTCAACCAATTCTTTATAATGGCCTGCAATGCAATCCCATGCACACACACACACACACACAGGCACACAAATGCACATGAATGTGTGAATGAATGAATGACCAAAAAACCATATTAAGAGTAAGAGAATTGTAAAAATAGTTTGTTTGCATGGTTTGTGGCATGTTGTTGACAATATAACAACAAGACAGCAAACCAACAGCATACAATTTTAAAACAACTCCCACACACACACACACGCACATACACACTCAAACACGCGCGTGAACATACGCAGGCACACAATCAGTTTTGAAATAAAAGAAAGAGTTCAATTGCACACAGACACAAGCCATTGCACAAATCCATACGAACAGGGAAACGAGTACATATTTCTTTTACCAAAAGATAACAATGTTTTCACTGTACTTTTAGTAACAACTCACTGCAACAATTGAAAAACAACTCCAACGGCAACAGCAACAACAACAACAGCTGCAGCAAGAGCAACAGCAATTTCATCAACAACAACAGCCTGTATTTAATTCTCATTGTATGCATGTAAGTGCGCGTGTGTGTGCGTGTGTGTGTTCTTGTGATTTTATTTATATTTTTCTTGCTGCTGCTCAACATTTACAATATTCTCTTTACAATTGCTTTTATCACACACCACACTTTTAACACAGTGGTAATTTAATTGAACGGACATAACGGCTGAAGAGTCACTTCTGGTTAATTGAAAGCAATTAAGTGTAAAATTGCAAACTTTGATTGCAGCTGCTGCTGCTGATTCGGATTCTGATTCTACTGTTTTGCTTCAACTTGAATTTTGTTAATTATTTTTGCTTTTAATGCAACAAAATTCGTTCTATACAACCATCATTATTTTTATATCCTACTGTTTGTTGTTTTCGTTGTTGTAGTTGTTGTTATTCTCACTGTTTGTGTGTACGTACAACAACGTCAATCATTTTGCTGCAACAATTTCATATGACACATTGTTGTTGTTCTCTCAAATTAAATGTTGACAAACATATGAGTCAATTGAAGTAAATTTTAAACATTAAATTAGTGCTCTACACTTGAACTGCTGTTTGTCAGCTTTGATTATTTTAAAAGGAGCAAAAGAGAAATTCACATCGAAATTAGTCTAAATTTGTCAATATTGACAAGGTGAGCTCGAAAAATATTAAGAATTGTTATAAAAAAAATTATTTCACATTCTTGCAACACGTTACATGATCCAGAGAATTTCAAAGCTATCGAATCGTATCTAAATATTGCTTAACATAAATCTTGTAACATCTTCTGTTTTCTGTTTTTATTTCGCCTTAATGCGAGAAACAGAAACATTCTATGAAATTTCCACAATTACTATTTGTTTTATTTAAAAAAAAAAAATTTAAAAAGTTTCACTAAAATTATTTTAAAGAACGAAGCATCTAATTTCTCACAGTGTTTTTAACCAAAGACCAAGCAAGCAGTGAATGAATATAATCAACAGAAATTACCACAAAGGAATATTTTACTTAAAAAGTGAACTGATTAAAAATACATCGACACATACTTTTTGCATTTAATTGCTGATGATGTGCAGGATAAAATAAAAAAACTTTATTTTATCTTCAGTATGAGATATTACGCTTCTAGTTTAGTATTGCACAAATTTTCTGACCTCATGTGATGTTAGTGCCATCTATTTATAGATTTCTAAGAGCCATGTGGTGAGTTAAATTAATCTGTAACGTGGTGGGGAGTTAAATAAATCTGTAATGTGGTGGTGAGTTAAATCTGTAATGTTCTGGTGCGTTAAATCTTTAGTGTGGTGGAAATGTATGTTTACAGAAGATCAGTAGCATTGCCACAACGAATTAATTTGATACGCTAGAAACTCGTTAATTTGGATATTTCAATAATTTGAAATAGGTTTCCCAGGTCTGCTGAAAATATATTGAAAACAAAAAACTTTTAATTTGGTAATCTGAAATTGTTTTAATTGCATTTTGAGTGGCCACGGGATATAATTTGGCATTTTGCGACTCTACACTCTATTATTTGAATTATTTTATACCGTGTTTTATATAAACAGAGTAAAACATAAATATTTTAGTTTATTTCAAATCTACTTTAACATAAATTTTGCATAAAATACATTTTAAACTCATTTTGCATTTTATGCGTATGAAGGAACAATTTAGATCGTTTTCTTTGGTTTCTATGCCAAATAAAAAAAAAAACATGTGATTGCTTTTTTCCTTTTTCTCATTTTGAGAATTTATTACTTCACCAAAATGGTTTTGTGAAAGTGCAAACACAAAATATTTTGGAGATTTCCTGGTACGTAACCAATTTCATATTAATTTGGATTTGTTTTTCTATGTAACTACTGATATTTTGAACTCTCGATTTTTTTTAAATTATCCCCTGGTACCTGGCATTTCAAATTATTGGGAGTCGACTGTAATTATTAGCAAATGAGTGATGCATTATATTTGCTAACACCTGCTTGTTATGCTTGAATGCAGCTGAATAAATCGATCCTTCGATCTATTCGTGCCATTTCCATGTGAACATCAACTTAAATTCGCTAAACGGGAATAATCAGAACTCTTCGCTCATGTGAAAATCAGTAGCAATGATTCAGATTTGAACCATTTCTGCACTTGTAAGTTCAGGATGTTGTCTATGACTTCTTTGGATGCTCCTTTTTCACCAGATGTAGCAACAAATTAGAGTCGCTTTAAACTGAACCTTTAATGTATTCCCTCCTGACATTCGTTGCTAATAATAAAAAAAAGGAAACACATATGATTGATTGTATGTACATAAAATTACGATATTAAAACTTTGTTTGAACTAAATTTTAAAAAAGCACCTAATGAATTTTAATTGTGTGTTGCCGAACGATGCAATAAGAAAAGTCTACAAAAACTTAATAATTTTTTAAGCCCAAAATTCTGCATTCGCAACTGCACCCAGAGTGTGTGTCCGTCTATTGCTGTAAGGGATATTGTGAAAATTAAGTAAACATTGTCGGTTATGTTTTAAATATGCACTGGTACATATTATGCAGCACACAACATTCATAGATACAGATAAGGCAACAAATTTAGCACTAACGACAATATTTTATCAATTTGTTATTCACTCAATGTTTTTTGTGCTTGCGTCGTCAGCCAGTTGTCTACATGATACCATGACATGTATTTGTAATTGAGTCAATATTCACTTTATTGACATAATTATCTTCCTGTTCATATATAAACAATTTAGTCAATTCAATTGCCGTATGGCAACTAAAAGCAAAATTTATATTCATGAGGGACCCAAGTTCAAATCTGAGTTCTGTTTTTTATTTTTTTTATTTATTTTGTTTATTTTTTTGTTTGTTTTTTAATTTTTTTTTTTTTTAATTTTTATTTTATTTTTATTTAATTTTTTTTTAATTTTTATTTTTATTTAATTTTTTTTTATATTTTGCAAGGTGATTATCTGAACATCGTATAAATTATCATTTGAAAATCAGAATTCAATTTACAGGTTTGGTTTAAAAGAACTTTATAGATTAATTTAAATAAACACTTGCTCTTTAAATGGAATGTTGTACAATTACTTTTAGTGTTATTCTGATTTGCAGTGTGCTGGAACTGAACGTAAAGTGATAAAAGCTTACGATAATATTTTCTTGTGTGTGGAGTTGCGGTCTTAGTTTTTTGGATATTTTCAAATTGTCCTTTTGGTCAGACTTTTGGCTCAAATACTACCCTGTGCGTCGTCTTAAATACAGCACGAGTCCGTTGTCACACAGTCTGAAGCTATTTTTATTTTTGCCAGCACTGTGAATGCTACACATGCATGGCCATTGTAATGTGTGTGTGTGTGTATGTATGTATGTATATGCACAATCATGACAAAAGTAAATAAGTCCATTCATTCAATAGTTTTTTTTATCCATTTAATGGGTTTTAATAGACGCATAAATTACACAGTGAATTTAAATTTTTTAAAATGGTGTTTATTTTTTTTTTGTTTTTTGTTTTGCCAACATACTCCCATATTTAAAAATTTTTTTCTGTGTTTGGTTTGTAGTTTTATAGCAAACATTATAACACAGCCGTTTTTAAATAGGAAAGGATGCATTACCAATGGCAAGTTGAAGAATGTGTGAGTGTTTTTGCATGTGTATGTGTAGTTTCATGCAAGCGTACATACACATGTGCAGACTAGTTGGCTGTTTCTTAATTTATTTGTAATTTTTGCATTATGCATGTAATTTTTAACACCATCAGCCATGTATTCTGATACATTCATTCATATATTATGTACAATTAATACAAAGCTCTCAAATACACACGCTGGCATAAAATAGTTTACATATGTACATACATGTTATTTCATGTGTGTGTGTGTTCCATTTTGTATGAAAAGATCATCACACCCACAAAAGTTTACTTTATTTTACAAATGCGGTTGAATTGTTGGCTTTGGAGTTTCTATACGAGTATTCCATACCATTTTTAATGCTCGACTAGAGTAGAATGTTTTAATAAAAATATATGTACAATATTATTTTATGTAAAAAATAATTCAAGTAAATAACAAAAAACAAAATGTGAACGGACGTATGAATTTTTAAAACAATTGGTTGTAAATATATTTTTATAAAAACGTATGGAAGTTACCATTAGCAAGACAATGCAGTCGGCCAGTAGACGTTTTTTTTTTGTTGTGTTTAAAAGTGAATTATAAAGGCTGCACTTTGGGTTTTTATGAATTTCAACTCGATGTGAAAGCAAAAACATTTTAGTACTTTTCTGGTTGCATTTCCCCGCCATAATGTTTTTTTTTTTTTTGGTGTTTCGAAATTATAGAGAATACAATGTGTGGGATGTAGAGTGAATGGATTATGTAGTTTTTTGTGTATTGTGGAACGTATATTCGTAAGTCTTCCACTGATTCTCATAACTGCCTAGAACTATGCTTCACTTTTACAATATATATAATTAATAGAATTGTTTGGTTTTTACACGTATATTATCTTTCGTGTTTATTTCGTATTAGATGCGACTCAACCTGAAGGGGTTGATGCGCACAGCCAACAGGAACTCCAACCATGACTGAAATATTTCAACACGGGTTTTCCTAGAAGCATAACTTCTAGGTTTCTGGCTAAACTATAATTGAGAAAAGCACTTGTTTGAACTCTTTCAATTAGAATTTCAGAAGCCATCAAAAAGAACAGCACAAACATCACCCGTTCATTCCAGCAATTTAATTTTCACCGCTTGGTGTCGCTTGTTCATATATGAATGCAGTGGTTTGTGCCTTTCTCTTTAGTTCCCTCTAGAGATCGTGTTCGTTACTTTTGCATTATTTTAGTTCTGCATCAATATAATCTACTATCCCGATATATAATGAGTTTACAGTTCTGTAAAGGTGTAGGAATGATTTATTAAGAACTGTTCGACTCCTTAGAAAGACAACAATGTAAATGAAACTTTATGGGGAATAAAAGATAGGCTTCTTAATCACATGAAATACTTGTATATACAATTTTCCCAAATATCGCAATGAAAAATATATTACTCGTATTATATAATTAGTATTTTTCGGATCCATAAAACTTGTCGCACAGAATGATTATCAAGTGGTTACTTATAACGCAGTGTATGTTTCACTTACATATTGTTATTCGTTAATAAACTTTTTAGTTTCATTATTACCAAACTGACCCAGTGGCTGCACAGTGCAAGTTCGTTTTTAAAATATCTTAAACAAGGAAAGTTCAAATATGTTTTCAATGGATTTTTTGAAAAACATATGACGTTCTTGCATTAATATGGGAAATATTGAATAAAAATTTTATATTTATCTACGGAAATAATCGAAAATATCCAATCACTAGCTCTTGGTATGCACTAAATAAATCATATTAATTAAAACAATTTTTCCAATAGCCCTTCCGTTATTTTGGCATGATTTTCAATAACCAAAACCCACAACTTTGTGATATTTGCTTAAATTATACTTATAAATGATACTCATCAATTTAAATTAAATTAAAAATCAATACTGAATAGACACAAGAGTTGAGAGTTAGAATGGCATGTGATGTGTTTGTGTGTGTGTGTAGTTTTACAATAATTATCATATATTTTACTTTCATCAGTTGCAATAGTACCCGCATTACAAAATTAATGAACAAATTTAATTTCATAAATATAATCATTGTCTGCACATTAAAATTAAATTGCAAAATTTAAACTTGTTTATTTAATGATATAACTAACAATAATTTTTGTCTTCATCATGCTATCAATGATAATGTTGGTGTTGTTGCCCGTAATGATGCTGATGGAGGCAAAAATAAAAAATAAAAATAAAAAATTAAAATTATCCCGTAAAATTGCGGAAAAGGGAGCGTGTCCATTATTGTGTGCGATAAACATTTATTTCTAGGTATAATTTATGGCAATTTTTCAATTTCCCAACATATAATTTAAATCTATAGAGAAAATATATTTATAAACAACATTTGAAAGGAAAATTAAAAAAAATCTCCAATCGATGACACCCACCATTTTTATGCAAAACTTGCAAGCAGGACTGTTATTTGAGGAGAGTTTTTTATTTTCGTTAAATGGCAAGTACGAGTAGAAGCTGTAGTTAGTGAATGGGAAGAGATTGAATAAATGAACAAATGTCCTTTTCAAACGGAAATTGGCGATCCAATCACAGGAAGTGTCAACGGTTATGGCGGTTGTAAATGATTTTCAATCGAGTTCAATACAAATACGATGCACACAAATAGAATCTCTTACACATCACACATACAGACAGACAGGCATTATAAAGCGTTCATAAATTAATGCGAATTGGGTTCAATTTTATAATGGATGTGAATGTTTGTGTGCTAAACAGATTTAACGGACACTTTTTAATGATAAATTATGCATAAAGATGAAAATAATGATGACGATAGAGCTCAAACTGATGATTAAATGATATTTTTTTTTTTTGTGTTCAGTCCAAGTGAATGAAAACAAAAATAAATATGGAACAGCCAGCGTTTAATTTAAAGTGGAAAATGCAATAAATATTTGACACGAATTTCACAGTAGTTAAGTCCTTCATTGTGCTGCTATCTTAAAAAGAAAAATTCAATTCGAACAATTAATTATTTATTGCTTATGCTGCCTACTGCGAGTGATAAGAGTTCTGTATCTATAAATATTCTGTTAAACTTGAGCCATTATCTTAATATGATGGCAAGGCGTGAGTGACTCTTATCACTAAGTGTATTTCGTTAAATATTGATTGAAGTTCCATTTCCAATTTTAAAACTTCTTTAATAAATTGCTCAAATACATGCATGCACAATAGAAACACACACCAGCCTCCGTTCACATTATTTCTCCTTTCGAATTTTCTTCAGTGTTTACTTTATGCTTGTCAATGTTTAATGACCCATTAGTTTAATTGTTTATTAAATAATATTAACGTTTTATTCGTTAATGTTCTGGTCTTACGTAAACTTTTTTTTTTTTGTCATCAAGGAGTGTTTATTTTGTTTCTCAGCCAGTAATACTTACATAAGAAATGATATAGAAATATACTACACACATACATACATACATACATACATACATACAAACAGTTGCGTATCTATACTCATTCCTTGTGGAAGTTTTCACAGTCAGTTGTAGAGTACAAATAAGAAAAGTATTTCTGAACCTTTACTTGTTTTACGCAAAATTCTTCTTCTATTTTGTAAAACGCATACTCAAATAAATAATTATTTAGAAATATGTATGTGTGTGTATGCACAGTTTTCTTGTCATAATAGTTTATGAAAAAAAGTCAATTAAAATAAGATAAGCAGCTTCTTTAAATTTCATAATGACTACCCATTGTCGTGAAAATTTATCGAAAATTATATATGTACATGCTTACGAGTCATTCATGCATGTGCTGTGAATCGCTCGATTGTCGAACCACATGCGACTTGAAAAACGCCAATTTCTTTTGAATGATTTTGAGCGATTGCGAACTCCAGCACACCAATTTTGTAACTTCAAATCGAAAACGCTTTATTTCATGCGGTAAGCGATTTCCATCACACGGCCGATTATCTCGTACCTGGTGGAGGTGACACAAAAAGAATAACCCATCTTTTGTATTTTAAACACTTCCGTCTCCATGAAATCACTATGAATACGATATGCTCTCGTTTTCGAACATGTACTTAATTTGAAAACAATGTGCACTTGATTGCTTCCAATGAAATAAATTCGCCTCTTCGATAAAAATTTTGTTAACAACTGTAATGTAAAATAAATTAATTTAATTTTCTCCATTAATTTACTCGCATTTAATCGCATTTAATTTGAATATAATTCGTTTTTTGGCAGATAAACCTTGTTTTTGACACACTCCTCTATTAAGAGCTCTTGATGGAGCGCCAACAGAGTTTACGGGCAGTTTGTACATATTGAAGTGTATTTACAATAATATAATATGATGTTTGTCTAGCTGTCTGCTCTCTGTCTGCATCTACTTCATTGTTAATGAATAACAAATAAACTTGATAAAAATTTACCCGTTAATTAAATTAATTGTAAATGAGTATCTTTTGCACACTCAACTAAATGAAAAAAAAATCACTCACTCGCGCGCACACTCCTGTACAAAGCTACACAAATTGGCCTATACAAATAAATAATTTAATAGACACAAACATGTACTCACTCGTACGGATAGAAGACAAGTTGTTAAATTCCCATGTTCTTGTGTGTATAATTGTAAACTGAAATGAAAGCTACAGCAGCAGCAACATCAACAGCAGAAACAACAATAATAATTGCACAATCAATTGAATTGATTTCATCACCGTGTCATGGCTGGTGCGTGAGATGTTTGCATTCGATATTTAATAAATGGTTAAATGATTGCTTATCTTCCACTTACGCATCATCGTCATTACCAGCTTCGTCTTTCTCATCGCGATAATTATAGAGCTGCGTTGCATTGCGTTAGTAGTGGTGACCATGTACTTTCATACATTAACAGTTGTATGTATGTATGTATAAAATGTGTGTATATAAATGTATACAAGTATATGTGTTCTGACGTTATGATTTCCTGAAGTTTTTACTGTTCTTGACCGCCGTTTGATTGCAATCGCTTGTAATGCCATTTGGAAAAGAATATTTGAAATCTGCCGATTCCGATTTGGGAAAATTTCGAATTTAAAGCTGTTGTATCTTGTTTTGTTAAATAAGTATAGGCAATCGCAAATTGTGCCATAATTAGACAGTAAAAGATTCCTTTGCAAAATTTTAAAACATACATTTTTCATATACACATATTTGTATTTTTGTTTTTTCTGTTTTACAGGGAAAATATGCTGAATGAAACTGTTTGAAAAACAATTTGAAGACCCACAAAAGTAGCATCACCTAAATGGATAGAAAAGTTAACTGAATTTTATGTGGAAAATATTTGTTTTGGTTATATATTTATTATAGTTATTTATTATAATCACAATACATTCCTCTGTTTATACAAAAATCAACCAAATAAACGAGAAGAGCGCATGAAGCAATGACTTAGTTGAAAGAATGAATTCATCACGCTCCTTCGTTTTCTGGTTATCAAGGCAAGGCGTTCGTGAAATGTGGCTGTAATAAATTTAGAGAAAGTTGCAGTTGGCAGAAAATTAGTTTTACCTGATTGTACAACTATTTTCACTCTAATATCTACACAGAAAATTGTATCATCAAAATGCAACTAACAAAACAATTTGTCAATATCTAATTTAAATTCAAAAATATGTATATAGTATATAATTGATATGACAATTTAGGTTGTTCATATTACAAATAAAGAAATATTTTTTCAACAAACTGTGTCAGTTGTATACTTTTTATATAATTAAAAAAAATATATACATATAGATTATATATATTGTATGTATATACATATACATATGTATACATAATGAATTTGTAACTCTTCAATTAAAATTAAAATAAATCGTTTTAAAATAAAAAGTCAAGTTTTAATGTTGTAAAGTATGTAAACACTCCGCGTAGTGCGTATATTTAAGAAAAATCGATTTAGTTACTCTTACACCATGTAATCCCGTGGTGTGAGGGTAGAGTGTCAGACTAGCAATCAGAAGACTGCATGTTCAAATCCCATCATGTGCTAGTTGAAATTTAAATTTGCTTTAAATATTCAGTGACAACAGCTGATGCCATGCATGCTGAACTAGGTTAATAAAAGTTGGCGAACAGGCATGCAATATCGTGGTGTAGCAGTATGGGATGCAGATTAGCAATTAGAAGGTCGGCTGTTCAAATCCTGGTCGTGAATATTGGAATTTTTAATTGAATAACAAATAATAAAAACGCCCCAAGCCAAGAAAATGTTTCCCACACCTCACACCTACATTTGATTACTACCATTATTCGTAGTTGGGACCAATTCTGGACAGAATTGCCCCTCCCACCAAAATAAAAATGCGTGCTTGTTTTTGTAGGTTGAGGTGTGGCAAAATTTTGACGCTTCTCTAAATTGGCCAAAAATTCACCCAAATTATTGCCAACCGTCTGGCTGCTTTCTTTTTTGGATAATTAGTGGATCCATGGCCCTTTCTGGCCGACCATAGCTGATTATGGCTTTAATATACATCCATATGGATTCTGGCAGCTCCATATGGCTTCTGCTACCCAAAAGAAGCTAGAATGTGGATTTTAGTAGCCAAATGAAGCTACCATATGGCTTCAGAAAGCATATGGATGTATATTAAGGCCAGAAATCAGCCATAGGTCCATAATTTTGGCCAAAAGAAGCCACCAGACGGCTATGGTAGCTTCTTTTGGGTACCAGAAGCCATATGGAGGTTCCAGAATCCATAAGGATGTATATTGGAGCCAGAATCAGCTATGGTCGGCCAGAAATGGCCATGATCCCTCCTAATTATCCAAAAAAGGAGCTGCCTGCAACAGGTGGTGGGTGGGTGGGTGGTGGCAATAATTTATTTTTGTCTGTCGGTGGGGGTGTGGTCGTAGTGGCGGGTGGACTTTTGGTGGTGTGCAGAATTTTTAGAATCTCCAAATTTTGCCGGACTGTTTTTCTCCCACGCCATCTGCCGGTCGCACTTTTTGTGTTTTCCGCGGTGGTTTTTGGCTGCGCTAATTCGAATTCCAACCTTCCTGTGTAATTGAATGGTAACATTGTCACAGCTGCTGCAATTTTATTTATTTATTGAAATTCCATTTGTCACGACTTGGATTTGAACAGCGGACCTCCTGATTGCTATCTGCATCTCTCACTGCTGCACCACGATATTACATGACTGTCTATCAACTTTTATTTGCCTAGTTTAGCTTGTATGGCATCACAGCTGTGCCACTGAATTTTTCTACAAGTTAAATTCTCACACGCAACTGGCGGGATTTGAACAGGCAACCTTCTGACTGCTAGCCCAACACTCTACTATTACACCACGGGATTACATGGTGTATGAGTAACTAAATCGATTTTTCTTGAATAGTACGCACTGTGCAGAGTGCGTTTACATATTTTTACACATAAGAGAGAAATAAATTGACTTTTCTTGTAAAGCTATGACCACATAACAAACAAAAAGCACTAATGCTACCATTTACTTCAAATTTAGTTAAATACTAATAATTTTGGTATTACTGCGCCGATTTAAATGAAAGTTATAGCGTTGGTTAGAGGACACTACACAGAGTTTGCTAAAATTTTAAAATTTGCCACATATTTTTCAACTTAAATCATGTAGATATTGGTTTTTCTATTATAAATGTTGCAAAATGAATGCATTAATTAATGACTATCGGAAGAAAAAACATAGCAATTCAATAGATTCGTAAAGTTTATTTAGTTAAATTAAGATTAACGTTTTTTGATTATATGTACATACATACTTATTTATTCCTATTTTAAATATTAATTATTATTTAAAGTTTATTATTAATCATTATGTTTTATTCCAATCTAATTTAAATTTATTGCAAAAGTGTGAATTTGAATTATTTTAAAGCAAAAAGAGAAACGCTTCAAAACGATTTTTCTTTTATAATAAAATATTCTAATAAACATATTAATAGTAATTAAAACTAGTTAGTGCCCACATCTCCCACACCACTTTTCAACAGGACAGCACCGAACTTTTGTTAACTGCAAGCTGGTTTTTTTATATCGCGACATTGCTGATCAAATTTATACCAGGATGTTCATATCAAATCTGCGGGCCTGTTGCTGTTATCGGCTAGAACAGTTTTAGATGCATAGCCGGTATGCTCGAAGGAGGTCGCTGTTGCAGTTACTTGTTACGCTCCACAGTTCCATTGCTAGCTGTTCATGATACTTCAGGGTTGCAGTAGTTTTAACTAAATGATGGTCTTTAATTTTAAATTTGGAGTTTGTGCTAAACAACTGTCATCTCTTGAAACACCCTCGGCTATTTGACTCAGTTGAGTGGTTGGTGAAGCCAAACCTTGAAAAATAAATAATAAAAAATAATGTTATGAATATAATACACAAAATGACAAGAATTTCATATATGTAATTGTAAAGTTTATGGCTTGGTTTATAATTTTTTTCTACATAATTGAAACTCGATAGCCTAATAGAGAGGACGAAGAGCTATTTGCTACTTTAATCATTAGGCGTTTTTTACTACAATATTTGTCCTACAGAACAGCTGGTGAAAAACTTGATTGAAGAGATGAAGAAGTGCTGTGAAAGGGCGTCGCACACGGATGGTGCACACATGGTTCTAATATGTATTATTGCACAAAGACAACTAAAAAGTTTCAGTTATAACAAACAAATTAAAGATTCAACAAAAATTTTTTAATTTTATTAAAACAAACAAGGAGATTAATAATAACTTCAAGCAGCAACGACTTTTAAAAAACTGTGCGTCTGGTTAAGTAAGTAAATTTTTGAGCTACTTTCTCTTCATTAATGTGTATAAAAAATGCAGTTTTCAATTAACTTGAATGATTTTTTTAAATTTAAACATCAAATGAAATGCGATTTCAGGCTTGTAATTTAAAATGTATCAATTATTTACAATAGATAAATAATAAGCCAATGGGTTAGAGCTTAAAATAAAGAGTTGCATGAATTTTTTATTTTTTTTTAATAACTTCTATTTTTTGCAGATAATTAGGCATTTATATGTATGTACTTGTTTCCTTTTACAATGTTTTGAACCCCTTAATTATGCTTGTCATTACGTATTATTGTCTTAAATTAGCTAAACACAACAGCAACACATCTCAAAGGAGACAAATATCTGATACATGCAGATACATGTAAATGCCAAGCAACTGTTCGTCTTCCCTTGTTTTAAAAATTTAAATGCACACATACAAATCCACAAATAAAAATCAAACAGAACCGTCTGCTGTTTCTTGCAGATATTGCAATGAATGTATCTTAACTTCATTTTGTATAAAAAAATTTTGATATGACTTAAGTTTACTATTATTATTATTAAAAATATTGGTATGTTGCAAATCAAGCCAATATATAATTCCACCGTTTCGGTTGTCCTTAATTGAGCTTATCGCAATAGCTGCCATGATTATCCATGTAAAATACCAATTAATTATTGTTATATATAGATGAAATTGTTATATTATTGCAGATAAAAAGCGTTTTTTTTGTGGGCATAATACAACTCACTGAACAAGTTAGTGTAAGCATTAGTTCCTAAAATGTGGACCAAGCAAAAAATAAAAAATTAAATTATGAAAATATCTGAGAATGTGTTGAAGAGAAAATTATTGATAAACAGCTTATTGCTAAAATAAAAGTAAAAAAATAAAAAAAATAATCCCAGATTTGAACTCGCGGACCTCATGAATGGGAATTTTTTTTTGTGTCGTATGAGAATTGAATTTGGCGAATTTCGTTCGATTAAATTAATAACATTTAAAACAAAAACAAATTTTAAAAAGTGGAAGATAATGATGCCAATAAAGTGAATACTACTGACTCAATATAAATTGTATAGCTAAACACAGTAAAACTCGTCGCAAGATCTTCATCCGCCAGTTGAAAGAATTGTCATGAAGGCATATAGTAAAAAAAAAAAAATAATAATAAGATAGTTGGGTAATGGTTTAACATAAAACAATTAAATATTTTCGAAACATCAATTTATAACAAATACTAAAATATTTATAATATTTATATTAAATAATATTTATATTAAATTATCTTTTAAAAGTGAATGTATATCGTTAAAATTTTCTGTACTGTAATTTGTGATTGCCTGACATGAAAAGATACTTTTGAATTATGTAATTTATGGCATCTCAAGAACTTCATTATTACCATCAGATGAAAATATTTCTGTGAAAGCATACGAACATTTTAATATAAATACCATGTTACGTAAGTATGCATGAATGTGCGTATGTAGCCAGCAAGAACCTGATAATGTGTTGCAATTACCAAACAACATACTTTTCAATTACACACTATATGCCGTCTGTATTACTTTACACCTACAATTGCTTAAAATAACACCAATTCAATATTTTCATCTCTGTGTATCAATTGAATTCCAAATAATAACATTTTAAAGCCGTCGTTTTTAAGCGAAAGTACTTTCTTCCAATGATATCGACAAAGTGGAATTAGCCCAAGAACACCATGTTAATTAACTCATTCATTATTTTGCCATCAAAGTGCTTACTGGGTATGTTTGCGAGTTAATAACATACACATGCGATGTTCCTTGGCAAGTGTGGTGGCTGTGATAAATTCAAAGGATTTCTTGTCGAATTTTTCGAGCATGAAATAAGTAAAATTGAAGCTATTGGGTTGAGATGTTGGTGCATATTTCGGTTGATTTAAAGCACGCCAACAAACACTCGTACATATAAACATATCCCAGCAAATATTTGTTTTCTTAATGGAAATTATATGATGACAATCCATTTTGCAGACTTTTATTCTTCAATGAAGCCCGGTCGGGCATGACTATTCGAATTGTACTCCTTAAAAATTAATTGGACCGACGAAAATTTTAAAAGTGGAACGTTTTAAGCTTAACTACGACAAAATGAACAGTAAATTTAGTAAATGTAATGGTTTACAAATAAATTTGTGATCCCTTATTGAAACAAATTAATTCAAGCGCAAATGTTAACTGGGTTTTCGTGTGAGAACGCAAGTGCACATGAATACTTAAGAATGCCTTGATGAAGGCACTCATTTGTCGTTTTCATAATACAGAAAAATGCGTTTATTATTAAAAATGAACGCTGACTTTTCCAAAATGCATTAAATTACTTTGATATGCATGCTCTTGTAAGTGTCTGCCTGTGAGTTTAATGCAATAAAAATAGTCTTTTTAACGCTTTGTTGATTGTGCTTAAAGTTGCACTTCTATTACAGAAAATATAAAAGTGAAAGAAGAGAAAAAAAAAACGGGAAGAAAATATATCAAGCAGCCTTTATTCCCCCTTTTTTGTGGTGGAGCGTTGCAACATTGAAATTGAGCAAGACTTTTTTTAACTTTCGCTCCTGTTTTGCTCCAAAGTTTATTTATTTGTAATTGCCAGTAGAAACATTTTAATGCACATGGGGAACAACAAGTAATTGGAAACAAATGACAAAAAATAAGCAAGTATGTCTGCGTGTACTGTATTTATGTATGTGCTAGTATATATGCATGTGTGTATGTTTGCATATAAATTTCATGTTGCACATCATGCATGTGTTTATTCATTAGTAGGGTGAATAAGTTCCATTTGGACCAGAGAGGAAAAGGTCATAAGTACAGTGCATTACGATGATTTAAATAAAGTTAAAATATCTAATTTTTATTAAAGAAATTAAAGTGGAATTCATTTAAAACCAGGAACCAAATATAAAAATTTAAGCTTGTTCAACAAAAAATAAAAGAATTAATAGTCTACAGAATTGTTAATAACATGAAATTTGGTTATTTCTTGAAAGGAATAATTTCCATAAAAATATTTTAGTAAATAAAAATATTATTGTAATATTTATCAAGCTTGTGGTCGTTTTTTATAATATATTATTTCTTATAATTTAATTATAAGAAATAATATAATTATATAATTATAAGAAATAATATATTATAAAAAACGACCACAAGCTTGATAAATATTACAATAAACTGATAAGGTCAATAAAAATAAATCAACGTAAATAAAAATATTTAAAATGAAATCTACTATTATTTTATATAAAAAGATATATTCATATATGAATAAATTGCCTCTGTTGATAATGAACTTTCACTATTATAATATAGAGCTCAATTGTCCATAGAAAATTTCAATTAATTATTGTTCAATTAGTATGAGAATGTTATCATGTTAAGCATTGAACAAAATTAGTCAAATACTTAGCACTCAAAACACCACAAAAAAAACAAAAAAATAAAAACTATGTCAAGCCACAGCTATAAAAAAAAAAAAAAAAAACATCCAAGATTTGAACTCGGGTCGATCATGAAATAAGCATTTATTAGTTGCCATACAATAATTGAATGGAACAAATTTTTTATATCTAAACAGGTAGATATGTATCTATTTATGTCAATACAGAGAATATTAAATGAATAAAAAAAACTTTAACTGAACACCACATAAGGTTTTCGATATAAATTTATGAGGTGTGAACAATGGGAATCTTCCACCGTATCGAACAATGACCAAATTAATACAAATTAATATTTTTCTTAATCGATTAATAGAAATATTATTACAAAAATTATTCAGCTAATCGAGTCTCCACCAAATACATAAATAAAGAAAATACTTTTCCAGCAGTCATTGTTTAATTTTGATCACTCTTTAACATTAATTGGCATTTTTTGCGTTGAACCCACTGTTAATTATATTATTCGCAATTGGCTCTATGGCAAAGAAAAATCTATAAAATTAAAACTTTGCTCATTATAGTTAAAGATTTATAAGGCGTCAAGTTTTCCCTTATTATTTCCTCTTTTCAACCAGCCATAAGAATTTTGAAGAGTACAACAAGAACAACAAAATGTATTTGCAACAACTGAAAAGCGAACATGGAACATACAAACATGAAAATAAAGCTCAAAGCAATGCGACATCAATTTTAAGAAAATAAAATTTATGATGAAAATTTCATTGACAATTGTCTGACTGCTGCAATGAGAGCAGCATTACAAGAAGGGGGGCAGGCGGGCTGGCAAATTGTTGCCACTCAGGCTGTTTGAAGTTGTACTCAAGTGTTGGAAGGCATTTCGGGGCTCAATTTTTGTGGCAGCAACACGTGTACTGACGTATTACACTTCCCCACTCAACAAAAATATTTCAAAAGCAAACAAGAAATGGTTTCGTTAGTCTTTTCGTATTCTTTCATTTCAAAATAAGAGACACAAAAAATAACAACGTAAAGTATCTATTGCTTTGAAGATGACGAAGATGATGATGACGATGATTATAATAAGTTTATTTGAGTCTTAAACAAATAAACACACACACACACACACACACTCGCTCGCAAGAGTGGTGTGGTTACTTGATACAGGGGGTTGTTAAAATGGAATTGAAGTAAAACATTTGTAATGCAGAACAGCATTTTCCCGTCACATTACATTAGAACAAACACTTTGTCATTGATTTGCTTTAAGCAGCCAGCAACGAAAATGGAAGGAATAAATTTGTAAAATGGAGGGATAAACTTTATCATCCGCAAGCAACAACTAAATAACTCCAGCAACTACTTTTCCAACGAGAACATTATTTATTTGACAAGTTGTGACATTGAAAATTACAATAAAACAAAATAGAAATAAAAAAATCAGGCCGCAAAATTTATGCCGGATGCTTTTGGCTTGAAATTGGAGCTCATTAGTGCATGTTAAGTATATTTTTGAAATGCGTCAGCAGATATTATTTTTTATTGCAGAAGCAATTAGAATGCTTGAAAGGCATTCTGAGCGATTCCGTACGTTTTTCTTGAATTCTGAAATACTTTGCAGGTGCCATTGCAAATAAAACTTGAAAAGGTTCAGGCACCAGTAAATTTTAAATTTGGGCATCTTAAGTTGATGAATTTGCATTTTCTGCACGGCCCAAATTGTAGGCGGTAGCACAGTGTGACCACTAATTATTCCACCAGGTCTTGGGTAATTATATCTGTTTTCTTGTGCAGTACATATAAATCACTTTTCTGGCCAGTTTCATAACTTCTGGGCTTAGATTCATGCGCAAAAATATGCGTCGTAAAATTATAGCTCGTAATAATTTACATTTTAAATGGGCAATTTAGGTGCTTTTTATCTGCGCCCGCGCAAATGTTTCATACAACAACAAGCAATCTTCAATCATCACAATTCATTTCGTACAGGCTGCTGCCGGTTCGTTGTTGGCTGACTTTAGCTTCGCCATCATCTGTTGGCTATCGTTGTTTAATTTATATACACAAATTCTCATTAAACTTGGCCATAAACAAACAACCCAGCACACGAAGGCAGGAATATGAATGAAAAGGCTGGCTGATCATTGTGTTAGCATTTATGCAACTGCAAAATATTTTATGCTTTTTAATATTGTGAGTTAGTTGGATCTTGGAAGAGGAAAATCTGAAAACATTCAAGCACTGCATAAATTGTATTCATATTGTTGTTGGAGATGTTGGAATATGAACAGTTGCTTATAAAGTGTCACATGTGCTAAAGACATATGCAGCCGGCCGGCTAAGTAAAAGGTTGTGTAAATTTTATTAATCGCAATTTATGCATCCATAAAAATGTGCCAAAAGAAACAAAAACAAAAAAAAAAGAGAGAATAGGAACACTTTCATATGATTTCTGTTTATTGCTGCGGACGCTTCTCTTCTTGTTGTTGTAAGAGTGAAGGTGATTATTCCTTTGGACCCCCTATTGTGTCAAATTAACACAAATCACTAAATGAGCCAGCGCGATGCACTGTGATGTTTGCAATCGACCATGGCCAGGCACAGCAATCTTCTTCACGATGCTGCACACAGAAAATAAAATAATTGAAGAAAACACATTCTTCAGGTGAAATGAATTTAAAAAATAATTCACGAGTTGCAGGGTGAATTTTCAAGAAATTTTTCAATCATTCGCAATATTACATTTTTAAAAGAAACAGTTTCGAATAGTGAAAGTAACGGTCTCTTTAAGTATTTTTAATTTTTTTATAAGCAAACAAATACAATATTGAATAATTAGAATTACAAAAGTTTAAGCAAATTTTAATCTGCGCTACTTCTATTTTACTTTACACTTAAATCCGTCATAAATCTCCTAAATATTTAATGCAATGGCAGCAGCAAATGAAGCCAGCCACTTCTTCAAATCATGTGGGATGCAAGGCAACTGCACTCTGCTGTTCTGTTCACTGATTAAAAATAATGTGAAATAGGGAAACAGCTCGATAACGACTGAATTGAAAACACACTTATTTATGAAACAGTTCCCCGAAATTGTAATAGAATAAAGAAACCAAATAAGATGTTTCTTTAGTCTACGACAGCTTATCGTAGTCACAAAAACGACTGCGGCATATACAACACGAGTGAATATTTTGAAAATACTACACATCTCTATTAAGAATTTTAAATGAAATATTTAAAGTAGAAAAGCTTGACCAGGTCAAAGTGAATGCACCTAATAGATGATGAGAAATGAATTAAAGGAGTTTGCTCAGTGGCAAAGGAAGAAACTACATTCTGTCAACTGCAATTCCAATATTGCAGCAGCAATACCAAATATTAATATTTTATTTTATTTTTTGGAACTTCACGCGGCTGGTTTGATTAGAAATGTTTAATATAAAAATATTGTACTGTAATTAACTTTATGAATTTCTTTCACCCACATTTAACTGATTTTTTCAATAGGTCGGCTACGAAGCCGAGGTCGCCATTTCAATGCACTTGCACGTGGTTTGCAGCTTCCATTCATTGTGTGTTTGTTTTTTATAAACAAGGCTTTTCAATAACATAAACTATTTTTGGCCAATGTCTTCAACATTGCACGGATATAAAACTAAATCGACGGCAATGTAGCGGAAAAGCCTGCAGAAATCTTACCAAAAAAATCCAATTCAAGTGAAACTCAAAACATGCAAACCGATAAATCATAAATCGAATTGCACAAGATTTCTTTCACATCTGTATGTATGTATGTATGTATGTACGGGTATGAATGTACTCGTATGTGACTGTAAAACTTAAGTGGATGGCACTAAGAAGAAAGGAAAAAGAAAAATAAATAAATAAATGATAAGCAATTCGACGGTTACAGAAGTGGGCCGTTTATTAAAATGTTCGAATGTAAATAAATGAGGTGGTCGGATATTGAAGGAAAATTGAAGATGAAGATGCTCTTCTTGGTGTGGAAGTTTTTAATTTGATCAGTTCTAGTGGCCATTTTGGCCACGGCATATAAAATTTAATGGAAATTCCTTATTACACACATACTCGTAACTATTTAAAACACGACAAAGAAATAGTTATTTCCATTGTATGTTGTGGCATTGAGACATGTTCTGCCATAGTGCTCGTACATGTCTGTCTCCATCTCCATCTCCGTCTCCTTGTCTTGTGGCTTCGTTTACGCGAATAACAGAAAACTTGCGAAGGCAAACTGTTTGCGCATGTCTAGCAAACCAATTGCAAAAGAAATTTATTTTATTTCAATTCTACTTGTTAAAGTGAAAAATCAGAAGAGCGCTTCTTCCTCTTCCTCATCTTAACTTTGGAATCTAACAAAATTGGTCTATAGTTTATGTGGCCATTGTGTGATTGTGTGTCTTTTGATATGTCTGCAATATGACCGTGCAAAATTTTAATCTTTTGTGGCTGCCTCTTTTTATGCGAGGGCGTTTATAAGCTGAAAACGTACCGTTTAATAATTTCAATACATCGAAACAGGTCTGCAGCCACTTTGAATTTTTTTTTGTTTGGCTGGCTGGCTGTTAGGATGAGTGGAGTGTCATTGACTATTGAAATTGGAAAATAGATTTGTTATTTATAGAAATTGCATTGCATGTTGATTGCATGACGATTCACAAAATCTTTTATTAGAAAAATGTGTAAATATTAAAAACGGGTAACCGCAACGAATTAAAAGTTCACTTACGTGGAACATTCATAGGCTTCAAAACAAATTGAGCTTTAAAGGAAAAAATTGTGTCACTAGAGGTATTCATAAGTCGAGCAGCAAGTGAATAGGAATATTTAGAAAAACTAAAGTTAATTTGAATTATGGGTGCCGAGGCTAATGGTATGTTAGATTGGTCCTAAATGAAAAAACAAGAGCGTGGAACTAACCGGTCCTTTAAAACCGAAAGTGTTGTAATTTAGAATTTGAAGAAGTACATTTTAAACTTCTGAAAGAAATATAGCTTCAACATCGATTCCAATTAAAAATAGTAGCCTAGAATTAAATCCTGAATTATTTGCGGCGATATTTGAAGAAGGAAGAGGATTATTCGAAGTTGGAAATAATATTAAATTTTACAAGTTTCATGTTAAATAGAAAATAACATACAGAATGTACTTCTCGCTAAAACAGAGACACAAACTGATTTAAAGTAACGCAGAAAACACATGCCACTGTGCACAGACATTTCGCTGCTGTAGGGTGCAAGACAACCTTAATTTTGGGATTATTGCAAAAATATTTGAAAATTTGCTATCAAATTTTAATGAGAAAACAAATAAAAGAAAGTAAATTTTATGTTATGAAAGTATAAGATTGAATTGTTCTTTTTTTTCTAAACGCTCTGTTGAGGAGTGTTTGTTATTGCTGTAGGCTTTAATTTGCGCCTTAAAAGTTTAAACACACATAGAATCCCGAAATAGTGTTACTAGTTGTAGAGAATTACGACTGCACTTGGCTCAAGATAAATTAATTTTTCTCAAAATATATAAGGGAAATATTGTATTAAGTCGACTAAAACACTAACACGTGCTCACTTTAATTTAAAATATATAAAACATACATGTATTTTTTACTTGATCTTAATCACAACTGTTATTTAGTTCTTTAATATCATCTCTACTGCTGCTTTCATAAAGTCATGGACATGGTTGGTATTAGTATTGATAGCCTGTAAAGATGTTGTAATGATGGCCTCTAGTTTTTGCTATTACGTTTTTAATGTTGCGATTTTTAATTACTCACGCACTAACTATGGTACGAACCAGCATCGAGTTTTAATTATTTGCGTCCACAACGAGTAGTACGAGTATGAGCGCACATCATGAAAGTAGTGAGAAAAAAGTCGAAAAAAATGTGTTTGGCTGCATGGCGCACTCATCCACCCTTGAGCAAGCAGTCATTACGACAATAAAATTCTCCCTAAATTTAGCCAACAATATCTGGCATCAAATGAGATTGTCACCCTTGAAGCTTTTTGTGGGGCTACTGTTTGGAACATGCATACACTCGTATGCATGTGCACATGTACAGTGGCTTGTAGAATTGGCCGTAAAAATAGTTAATAAAAAGGTTGTTTAAGAAAACCAATCACTTAAAATAAAGCACGGAATGGCACAAATGCTTATGACAATTGGTGTCTGTCTCTGTGAAGCATGTGTAACATTTTTGGACGACACTGTACGTAAATATCAAATACAGTACGCTTGCAAACGTACTACATACAGACGATGTATTATTTTATAGCTAGTAATTAACTAGCTTAGTGTTCTGCTAATTAACTTTAACTCGGGTCCACTCTTCCTAGGAGAGCCGTATGATAAGTAAATTGATTTGTGGAAAATTCTAAAATAAAATTTATTTCATCATATTAAGGAATTTCGCTAACATGTTCGTGCATGATCTAAGATGAAAGTAACGACTTCCTCTAGATTTTTAAAGGAACTTTTGCGCCAGCACACGTTTCATTATTTTCCGTCCATTTTGGCTTTTAAATTTTAGCAATAATTCTTTAGTTTGTCACGTTTCCAAGCTTAAGGTTTACGCGTAACCTTTGAATTAGAACAAAATGCTGACAGCAACATAGTTTCGTACCAACTGTGCGAAAGCACACAACAATACACATCCTCGTCCATTAAATAGCAAATTGAGATTGAAAATAAATAGTGAAACACGTGTCCAAATAAAAGAAATCTATAGAAAATATTTAAAAATAAAAAGTAAATAATAAAAATAGAATAAAGTGAAATTAAAACATGTTGTAGTTTTACTGTTGGCAAAACAGCATCACCTGAATTAAAGTTCATCCGTTTGCTTTTATTTTGGTTGCCAACATTTGTAATTAAATTGCAATTAAATATTAATACAAAACGTGTTATTGCCATAGCAATTCTAAAAACGCGTACTTTTTTATTCGAAATCAGATTATAAAATCAAAAGTAAAAGCATGTTTATATAAAACTGATTATTAATGCAATAAAAATCTTCATTAAAAAGGAATTTTATTGCTAATTGCTGAATGACTGAAGCAGGACCCAAACCTTTCACAAATACTTCAAAGACATCTGCTTGGAAAAGTTGAAATGAAATGATATTTTCTAAAACAAATAGTATAAGACTCCATTAACACCAGCAATATATTCTACAGCAGCGATCTGTAACAGGACATAATGAAGTCTAGCATTGGAAATGAAATGGTATTTATGATCCTGTTATTGTATAACAGCTTCCTGATCTTAAATTCCCTATTAAATTTGTTTGCTTCTTTACAAAAATATTTTTTGTGTACAATGACCATTTTAACGAATTTATTTATTACTTGCTGACCTCTTAATACTCTTGTAAATTTGTCTGTGGCAAATTGTTTAAGTTGCACCCTTTAGCAGAGGACCTTTATGAAAAATGCGTTTTCATACATCTTTAATTAAAAACTATTTGTTTGAATCCACTTATAATTCACCATGTACCATAATAAATCTAAAGGCATGCATAAGAAGAAATACACTTTCTTTGTAAAAATGTTAAAATTTTATTTCAGCAGCACAGAATATTCGTTCGCACAAGGCATGACTTTATTTTGGGCCAGAACTTAAATAAAAGTGGAAAACAAAAAAGACAAAGTGCTAATAAATTTTCTGTGCTAATCCTTTGACACTGCAAAGACTGTAAAATCTTATGAAAGAATAAAAATGAATGGTGCTCTTGCTGCAAACTTTTTTACCTCCAAATAAAGTATCACCAAATTATTATTATTGTATGTATCTGAGTGTGTTTGTAAAAACGGCCTTAAATTTATGCGCCGAAAGGTTAAATGAATATACGAGTACACAGAGAAAACACTGAATTGTGGTTTAATTTAGTTTTTAATATTTTTTTTCCTATCCAGAAAATATGCAATATTTTGGATATTTTAATTAAAAGAATAAATACGCTGTCAGTTCTTAAGAAATAAATTTATCCAAATATATAAATATAGAGTGTGATTATTCTTGTAATTACAAAGTTCCCTAGCATATATGCGTTTATTTTAAATAGTGTATAAACAAACAAAATTAAATAATTATATGGCATCAGAGAACTCTTTTTGCTTTGGTTCCAGACTCCTGTTCAAATCCGGGAATTTGCAAATTAATTTTTTTTTATTTCATATTCGAATCTGTTATTAATAGTGGAATATTTTGAAAATTTCTTATAATCATCATACCACTAGAGCCTTTGAGCACTGATAGATCGGCTGCTAGGACTTTTAATGATTTAAGGAAATATTCTAAATATTCCAATCTTAAAAACAGATAAAACAAATTCCTAAACAAAAAGTAATTTACACGGTCGAGGATTTGAACTTTAGCCTGAATAATAAATCTAAGCCCAATAATGAAATTAATTCCAAGTCGTAATAAAATACTCATTTATACATTAAACACATTTTTTCTCTCCGTGTATTGCTATACATTTGCACATGCACAACCACATACGTACGCACTTGTACAACAGCAAAGTTTAACCAAAAATGACCAAACAGTCAATTGAATGGTTAAATAAATCCATGCCGTCCGTCCCATAACTAATGTATCATAAATTGTATAAACAAACACAATTTTTCGAATTGGTAGGGCCATAATTTTGTATTGACTTGAGAATTATTGGCTCAACAAAATAAATTTGTCCAAAGCCTTTTATTTATCCTCTTACTGGTCTTTTTAGCTCTCGTTTTATTGTGATTTTAAATAATTGTATTTTTAACCTGGTCAACCTTAAATTTTCATAAAAATCACATATGTATATAAATTGGCATGAGTGATTAATAAATTTATCAACGTGTTATTCAGTTTCTCTTTCATTTCGTAAATACTTATTTGACAAAAAAAAACATTTTGAAAGAATTAAAAATATTCCAGTTTTGTAGTTTCAGATCAGCACTTGATACTCAGTATTGCTCTTTAAATACTTCTGATGAATTTATAAAACAGAATAATTGCCAGATTTGACATGATTTGACGGACTCAGCACACAAGACCATCTTCTGAAGGTGTCTAACTAATATTAACTAGCTAATATTTATCAGACAGTTCTTTCTGATAATAGAACTTCATTTTATTCGGTAACTTTCTGTCAACGCCACGCCAATATCAATCCGAAATGGGACACTTAAGAGCTAATTAATGCCCACGTAAATCACAGAACTCAACAGCATCGTTTCAGAAGCTGCGTATGATAACATTTTCCCTTCCCTAGTGGAATATTTATTACCTTCTGTCCAATTCTTTTTCGATTGATAAATTAAGCCTCAAATATTTTCTATACCAACCGGCTGAACACTTTTGTTTGTTGTGTGTTTCAGTCGAACTGGATGTGATCTCCTTGAAACTGGATATGAAGTGATTGAAAACTTTTCAATCTTGTTCTATCATTTTATTTCATTTTAAAAATATTTTTAACATTTTCCTAGCAAATGCTGGAGATATTTCTTAACAAAATATTTCAAGTGAAGCCGTTGTTTACCTCTAGGTGCAACTAAATAAGCCGAATTGATGAACACAATTGTTTGCAATTTGTGGTTGACCTAAAACTATTTATTATAATTAAACAGCATAAAGGACACATAATATCCTTTTGTTTCCATTGAGGAGATGAAATTGTGCTTTACAGCATGTTTTAAGTTTTAATAGAGAAAACATATTTTAAGGGTTTCGGGTCAGAAGCAGGAGTTGTCACAAGTTCATTTTAGTTGAAAACAGACATTCTATTGTATCTGATTTTCATATTTTGCATGCATGCAGATTATCTTGCAGCCATTGTGTTCATTTTGCAGTTCACACATGAACGTATGCTTGCATGTCAATGAATATCTCCTTTGAATTATTTGGCAATAAATGTCTTCCTTTGAATGTTATGCAGCTTTTCATGATGATGTAAAAACCAATTAAATCAACACGTTCGAATTGCCCGAGTGCTTTTAATTTATTTGTAATATCAAGATGACCCTGGAATGTTTTTGTTTATATTGAATGCAATAATAGTAAAAACGTATCGAAAACGAAATAGACAATATTTTGTCTTAGTGATTGCAAAAGTTTTTTCATGGAAAGCCATTAACTTACAAGCACACTTACATAAATATTTAGTTCTACATGTTCCCATTTGGCCGCCAGCTACAATTCTGCAATTAAAATTCAAAATTAACGATTCTTCTATTTCCTTGGCCTTTATTAAATGCAACAATTTCAGTGAATTTCAGTAAAAACACCACCCACTGTGGTTGGGTGCTTACACACAACAAATCTCTTCAGTTTTTGGTCAAACAAATTTATAGCTCGCCATCATTAACTTGAATATTTTTGCCGCTGCACCAGCACATACACATGCATACATGTTGCTGGAAATGTATGTATGTGTGTATGTATGCATTTATATTACTCACAAACATTTATTATGCTTGCGGTACACGGAAAAAATTATTCTTCATTAATAAAAATATGGGACAGTGGACAAATTTTAAATCCATACAATATTTTTTAATCTGTTCCATAGCGCCAAAAAGAATTCATGCAAAAAATTCAGTAAATCAAATATAGTAATTTCATGTAAATGTGTTTTCTTATTTGATGATATGATTTTTTTACTGAATGAGGACTAGGAAGAGAATTTTATAAAATCAAATAAGCAATTTTCTGCAAATTTTGTCGTTTCTGGTGCAGCTGAAAATGTTAAAATGAGCATTCCGAATGAGACAAACTATTTATCAAATGTGAAGGTTTGAACATATAAAATCAAAAATGTTTTTTTCTGTGTATAAAATGTGTGTTGCTCTGCATATGATGCTGATGACGATGATTTGGATAGAAGATGTGATTGTGTTCCTTGTTGTCTGACCAAGAGGAGGTGTTTTTTATAGCAGACATGAATGTGGCGGGTCTGTGTACAGTGCGTCCAACCGTTCCTTCAATTCTTCACTCACTCGTTCGCCTGTCGTTCTGTCTGCCTTTACATTATTATACTGTTAAAAATACATGATGACAATTTTCAGCACCGATCGCGTTAACGTAACATGAAATCGTACATGTAGTTTGTAGAAGAAATAAAATTTATGATCTAAATGATGTGGTTACATGATGCCACAATCACGATCCTTGTTTAACTAGCATACAAAATAACGATCGTTTGCTTTTGCTTAAGTTTCCTTCCCAATATAATAATGGCTGTTGGCTCTTAGAGACACAAATTTCAAGATTAATAGATGCCATCGGTATTACTACGGAATAAATAATATTATAGATGGCCGTTGAGAAGAGAAGAGCAGAGTATGAACTTTTATATATGTGTTTCGCAAGTGGTTAATTTTAACCCTTAAAACAACAACTCCTTATAACAACAGATCCTTAAATACTTAAATGGAAAAAGGATGGCAAAAGGAGTATTTTTTAAAAAATAGGTCTCAAATAAGTCATTTGAGGCACAACTGAAAAAAATTTACTAACGACATGATACAAAAAATATTTTTGCTCTTGATATGTCATTTCAGCACAAACACTATCCTTTAATTCAGACTTTCCCTAAAAACAAATTATTTCACATTCACTGATTCGTTCATGGAAATTTGGACATTTACTATACTTTTTAAGGAATTCCTCACTTGGTGTACTACCTCTAATTTATATTTGGAATAAATTTGGAATCTTGCATTTGAAAATTTCCTCGTTGAGTCTCTCGTACCAGAGTTTAATTTTTCGTTATAGTTAATTTCGAAAAAAACACGTTAAGCATATGCGTTACTGTGCGGCAAAGTAAATCGTTATCCAATAAAATTAGTTAAATCATTACTTTGGATCACAAGGGTTAAGCTGGTCGTGGGTTGGTTCGAAGCCTTACTAAGCCATTTATATGGGATATAATTTTTCTGATCTATATTAATGCTAGTGGAAATTCTCTTTCTTCCCTTCAACACTATCCCTTTTTTCGTATGGTTCAAGTACAGTGAGGATCTACCCTGAGTGCTGGCCCCTAATTTAAAAAAAATCCTCTGCAGGATTAAATGTTCCTTACCGATACAAATAAATTAAAAGCCAACAAATGAAACACTCCGATTTTATCTTGAAAGTTTGTTGTAAAGCAACTACAAAAATTAGTTTAAAAATCTTGTCCAGAGTGGAAAATTAGCATATCACGATTGGCGAACACAATGGCCCACAATAGTGTTTCAATACTACCGGTTTGTTTTAATGGCAGTGATAATCACAATTGATCCGTTTACACTCCAGCTGCTTCACACGACCACACGTATAAAAATATAGTTGATTCAAGTTCTGTTTTTTTTTTTTTTTTTTTGTTAAGGCAACCACGACATTTATTCAAACTTGTCGTTACACCGTAATGAAACAAGACACCCTGGCTAGACAGATTCAAATTGAAAGATGTCCATTCGTATATTCGCAATGGAATGAATGTGTGAATGTGCACTTGGAACATTTTATATGATGTTTTATTGGTTGGTTGCTGTTTTATTTTTCTTTTTGCCTTTATTATTGCGGTTCCTGTTGTTATTGCAGTAACATGTCCAAACGTGTGTGGTGTAGCGCAAAATTCATTGGGACACTTAACGTGTTAAATTGGGATTGAATTAATTGACTTAACACGCGGTCTTACAAAAAAAAAGTGAAAAAAACGAATCACACGTCAACATACACTTGCAAATTTTAACACCGAGGAGACAAACTGTTGGCAGTACACAATTGTTGTTTTGTCGTCCACCAAAATGCTACAATTCGCCAACGATTGTTAAACGAATTATATTTAAAATATGTTGTTAAATATTTATAGCTTTCACAAAACCTTATTGGGAGTATTGGGAGTTCATAAATTTATCAATGCATTAAATAAAATCCCCGGCATGTATCCATCATCTTTAAAAAAAAGTATCACTAATTTTTACGACCCACAAAACAAAAGGCAATTCAAAATAAGAAAACATCTCTGTGCCCTCGTAAATTGCGGATTTCTAGCGAATAACTAAATTTAATTGGAGGGCTTGGTAGTTGCGTAGAACAGTAACACACAGAAGAATAAGCAGGCAAAGGGAAATTAAAAACTAAATAAAACCTGCCTGTGTTTTGCAAGTACCAACGCCTGCCTAGATTTCACGCAAAACACGCTCACCCGCCAACACTAGCACAATCAACTGCCTGCAGCTGTTTGCGCTTCGATTTTTCAATCATCGCTTAAAGTAAGAGTCTTGAGTCTCGGTGCAATTTTTACATGTGCATAAACACGAGTACATTCGTTGGCTTCAATTTAACCGTGCTCCAGTTCCTGGTCAGTAGGCTGTTGCGTTCGTTCATTTGTAGCTGTTAGTGGGTAAAAGCGCAGGAATTGATGTGAAATGATTATAAATTTTCGCCCCCTTAAATGAAAAAGCAACAAAGAAAATTTCATAAGCATGTCCAGTGTCACTAGTAATTCATTTGTTATGCAGTCTGTTGCATGCAGCGTACGTACACACTCATAATACATGAACATTGCAACTCCAACAATGAGAGTTCAGGGTGACAATGATTTTCATTTTGCTGCTGTGACTGAGGCTGCTGTTTCATTGCTTTCCTCACACATCCAATACTGCAGCTAGTACTCGTATATAGATGTTAACTAATATATGAGAAATAAGCCAGCAAGTAAATTTAACCACACTTTATGGCTTTAATAAAACATGCATACAAACTTAATAATCGTCATCACGGCCAAGATGTTTAGTCTGTGCTTTTAAGTTCAATTTACGTTACATGTTTCGTGCTCCTTCAAGAAACATGCAAAATATTCTAAAGAAATTTTTAGCTCTTCGTTAAGCTTTCCAGTAATATGGCCGGCATTGTGTTGTTAGCAGTAGTGTTTGTTTGTTTGTTTGTGTTGCTTTGAAGCTGCACAATACATGCTTACTCGTATATTTATTTAAATGATTATAGATGGGCCACATTGTCGACCAGGATGCTAATGCTTGCAATACAAAGAAGGAAGATAGAATAGTTGATTGTTTGGCTGCTAGGCTGGCAGTCGAGCATTATGTGCCTTAATAAACCTGCTATGCTTCATTAATTGATTTATTACTTGCATGTTTGGCTTGTAAATTTACCTTAAAACAGCATTAATTTCTCATGCGATGTAACAACATTATACACCACCCGCTCCTTTTGTGAGGGAAGCCGCAGCGAATGCAATATAAACAGCAACGGCGTCAACAATACAAAAGCTGATAAAGCAGAAGTAAAGCAACAAACAATTTTAATTCAAATTATCAACACATCAGAGCAACACAATAGCAGTAGAATAAAAGCAGTTGAGGCTTCAAAATATAAAACAATTGCAAATTGTTATAATTATATATCAACCTACTATACAATTTAAAATATTAATTCATCAATGAATTATAAAAAGTTGAGAAAATTTATAGAAAATTTACGTTCTCAACGAAAAAGTGAATAATTTGGGACACCAATGTTTTCGGTGTTAATAAAAATTATTTTCGACTTCTTCAATTGAAAATATTTTATTTTAAACTAAAACTCACTCGAATTTTTTTTAAATCGATTTTCATCGAAACTTCAATACAAATTTCGATCGATATCGAATGCGGTAATTTGTCCGCGCTAAGCATGAAGTGTTTGTTTTTTCAAAATTGAATTGTCAGCCGAAGTTTAGGCAAATTCAGAGCACAAATGGTTAAAGTGGAATTTTCCTCCATAGCGAGCAATTCTAGGACTTCCCATTCAAATACTTTTTACTCTTGGAACACAAAGCGTTTAAATAATCACAAACCCTTTGCGCTCCGAGCGTAACAAGTATTTTAATAAAAAGCCCTAGAAAAGTGTACCAAAGAATAAAAAAAAAAGTGTTTTTCAATTTTCTACAACTTTAATAATTTGTTGTGTTGCTACTGCTCTTGTTTCCCCTTTTAGTTTAGAATTTAAAATTATAAGCTAAGATATATAAATAAATTAGACTTATGTCGAACTCTTTCATTCGCTCGTTTTTAACAAGACCATATGATCAAACCCATTTAAATTACATCTAAAATATATGCAATTTTCTACTACTTTTTTTATTTTTAGGTGGTACTAAGCCTTTGGGAGTGTAGGTTCATTGGTTTAGGAATAAAAAGAAGGGATTGAAGAGCGACCTTATTTCTCAATTCAAATCTACTTTAGCAATTTTACCTTTTGGGTAAAATTGGGAAAAATTGTGTTTCAACCAAAAAATTGATTAATATCAAGACAAACTTTGAGCAATATCCATAATTTTGAATTAACTGCCTATTTCTCATTGTCGAACGAATTCTTTCCTTCGTATAAATACATTTGAAACAAAAACAATTTATAAAATGTTGTTCTTGTTTTAAATATATTTGTACGAAAGAAAGAATTCGTTCGACAATGAGAAATAGGCAGTAAGACTCTTTCCTTCCCTTTGCGCCTTGGAATATTTATCATGTCTTTCTGAGATTTAAAAACAAATTTCGAACAATTAGCCTATGAATCTTAATTCAATTTAATATAGCAATATAAATGTTCGTGAAAATACTTACTACATCCATAATTTTATTTCCAACAACTGCTATATATGACGACATCAGTGTAGGACACATTCACAAGCATTCCGCAGTTATTAAAGTACGTACGTGTAGTTCACAACAAATGCGTTTGTCTTTCCATTGCATTGATGTCGTTTTGTTTGGTTTCGTTACGTTACGTTTCTCGTCCATTTAAGGATATCATTGTTATGTAAGCTGCACGTAAGCATTAACCATTGTAATTGTCTTTAGTTGAGCACACATTGTTTTTATTTGATACTTTTTTAGTATAAAATGCGGGTTTCGACTGAAATGAACCAATTGCTGTTGTTGTAGCGTATTGAACACCGAAGTAAAACTAGTCGTTACGAAATAGAAACAATAACTTTAGCTGGTAAGTATGCGAGCCACTGCTTGTGCACTCACTAGTCGTAAAGTCGTATATGTTTGATAGTTTCGTTTGGTGGATTAACAAGTTGGCATTGTCCTCTAGCCATACTACGTGCCTTCATAACACTTTGTTTGTCTGATGATGACGTTGAGGAAAACTACAATGAAGTTTATACCTACACAATCCTCCCAACTATGAAAGGTGTTTCAAAGAGAAAAAAAAACTGCAAACTTACACATCATGTGAAGAAAGAGTGAGAGATGGAGAGAGCAGAGGTCTGAGTAGTATCGAAGTGAATTTTATCATTTTTATATTTCTTTTATATTCATGCAAAAGCCAAGTAGCAATTCTCGACATCGTTGTCTGCATGTTATTGCTCGTTGGTTTCTTCTTATCTCGTTTGTTTTAGTACCTTGATTTAGCTAAAAGAATACTGCTGTGGAAAAAAATTAACCGTACCAAAGACAAGAGTCCATAAGTCATTGGGGAATTGCAGACTGAAGTAAAACAAAAGACACACAACTTTCCGGAAGCAGAAATGTCTCTATTTAGCAAATATTGGCATTAGTATTTGTATCGCAGTAGATGCATACCAAAGGTTAACATTGTTGTTCTCATTTCATCAAGGCTTTGGTCTGAGAAGCAGTTGGATTCTTTTACTCAATAGATATTTACTCAGTAGATATTTATTCCAACGATTTTTAATAACTAAAATGATTCCAATACTACACAACACAACTTTTTTCAATTACCTTCAGTACATAAGATCAATTAAATTAACAAAGATTGTTCTAAAAAAAATATTCGATCATGAAAAGTAAAAACTTGCCAATATTTATTTAGCAGCCATTTAAATAAAAGATATCATGCTTTTCAGGTGCATATATTTTTGCACTGTGAGATTTTAATGAAATTAACATTAACAACACTATTTTTCTATAAAATTTTTAATGCACCAATTCCGAAAATTCATAAAGTTTAAGTCCTAAGAGTTGTACAAGTCCTCATTTCTATTAATACAACGGCAAGATTTGTTTGTGAATCGGAAGAAATTATCCAGAAGTTTCTTTGCAAAACTGAAAGGCTATTTCTCGACTCAGATGACTACAGACTCCAAACACTGAATTAAATGATGTCCCTATTCCGACATGATGGATGACTCACTGTCTTTCATTGTGTATAACATTCTAAATAATTCTATTCAATTTTAATCTAAATCTAGTATCAATTTTATTGCATCTCCGTTTGTGCATCTGATATCAAAAATCATAAAAAGTAAAAGTACTGCTTGTCCGCAGAGGAAAACAACATTAAACTGTTTGCCTGTATTCGGCGTTTGTAATCAGACATCAAAAGCATATACATTTTATGGATAAACTGTTAAGTAAATATGTACAAAGAGCTGGAAACACATCAGCCACCTCATCAGTCCTCTAAAATATATACAATTTTATAGCAATAAAACAAAACATTAGACAAAATGTCTAATAATATCAACAGCTACAAAAAACCGAACATGTCCGGGGGAAATGTCTAAAAACTTTTATTACTTGAGCAGCATAAAAACTGAAATGCCAGAAGAAAAATAAATATATGAAACTGTTTGGTAACCACCATTCCCCGTTTCCAAACACAAATAAAATAAATAATAAGAACAACACAAACAAACTAGTTAAAATAAATTACCAAACTGGACAACTAACTTGTTCAGAATAGAAGACAAGTGACAAAAACAACTGCAAATTATTTGAACTGCTACAAACACTTTCACATAAAAATATTTGGCATCCCACCACAAACAGATTTATTGAGAAGCTGTGATAAGAACCGGAAATATATTAGTTGCTTGTAATTTGTGAGACGCCATTTTATTACCAAAACAGATACGGACGTGCATACACACACACACACATACACATACATATGCACATGAATAGATGTGTGTGAGCAAATACAATCAAATAAAACTCAACTTTCATATGAAATTAAGAGGTTGAAACGGGATAAAATAAAAAAATAGGAAATGGAAGAAAAGTTATGGTAGAATCGTACGTGATTCCATTAAAAACGGGCGAGAAAAACGGTGCAACCGAATGCAAATATTTGATTCAAACACACACACACACACAAACATATAACAAACACGAAAACAATTTGTTTTATACTCGTACATTTGACATCGTATACGTGCAACCACACAAACAGGACTATTAAAAATAAAACATGCAATAAAGCAAAGCAGGTCGGTCATACCTACAAAGGAAAACACAGAACTTTTTCAAATACAATTTAATGTTAGTGGGGCCGGGGCAGTGCTAGCGTGTGTGTCAATGGCTTTGTATGTGTGCATGTGTGCGTGACAACAAAACTGCTATTACATTCCCACAATATCCACAAGTCTGATTGACTGCGATTATTTTATTTTGTCAGCAAAAGAGCTCACAGTTTATTATAGTTTTGTTATTGTTGCCAATCAAATTTCATTTTCCAAGCAATCAAAGTTTAATTACAAGAAGTATTATTGCTCACACATTTGTCACAAATATCCAAACTTTTGCTTGTCCTGTTGCTTTTTTCGAACAAAAAGAGGATAAAAAGACCAGCAATAAATTGAAGCTCATCTACTTGGTCTCATGGTTTTTCTTTTCCACTGGTAATTCGAACAAAAACTTTTGATTGAATTGTATAAAGTTCATAATTATGTAAAAGTTAATTGAATGAATTTCCTTTTCTAACCCAAATGAGATTACATAGAAAAAATATTTAATTTTACGCCTTTTTGACAGTAGGACGAAACTTTTTTCTGCAACAAAAGCTAAACATTTCTATAAACAACATTTTGTTACGTTACAACGATGATTTTGCTATTGTCCATTCGTTTAGTTATTATTGACTTTGATTTGGATTATAGCTTTTCGCTCCCCGAACGCAAAGAGTTTCGTATCAGGAATGGTAACTCAACAGAAGAAATTGTACTTCAGAGAATTTTTCCATTACTGTAATGGCCAACACAATAGCTTCTTTTCTTAGGAAGCAAAAACAAACAGAACTATTCACACTTCTTTAATTTACAAACATTTGACATACTGTAGCTGCTGTATTAAAAAAGTTAGCTTAAATTTCAAATATGTGTTAGGAAAAATTCACACTAAATTTTTCCTATAAAACACATTGTCAACCTAAATTAGTTTTCGTGAAAACAGCTGTAAATATAACCTTAACAATTGTTTGCCTATAAAAACAGGCACGTACTTGTTTTACTATATATTGAACATTAAGATATCAATAACGTTTGAAATGCTAATAAAGTTGAAATTCATTGAAAATATTCTTTAGCACTTTTCGAAGCAAAACATCGATCCGTACAACATTAAACACGCTGCGCTTTTCGGATGTTCCAAGTCTTAACTCTTTTGCACAACAAAGAGAATTTTTTATGAAGAGGAAAAATCATAAATTAAAAGTGCAGGTTTAAATTAACCTTTAACACAAGCACACAAAAAAAAAACCAAACAAAAACACACAGCGAATGGAAAAACACTCAACACAGGAAATAAAAATTACGCACTACTACAAATTAATGAACAACCCAGGGAATGTGCAGTTGCTTGGGGAAATACTGGCAAATCAACGGCGAGTGAGAATGGAAGTGATAAAAATAAAAAATAATAACGAAGGGGTTAAAACGCTAAATAATATATTAAACTGAGTTTGTAGTGGCACTTTGATCTCGTGACGATTTCATTTTATTAAAAGTCTTGCTACACTCGCCGACGACATTCGTAAAACTTGCACCTTGTGTCATTGCAGTGAAGAAGAAGTGGACTTTTCCATTTGCGTAAGGACGTATAGCTGAATGCATTTGTGTGTAACAACCCATTCGGTTGCTGTTTTGTCTGATTCATTCCTTTGTTGATGAGAAATAGTTTTCACGATTGTAAACAAACAACTGAAGGAGACGAAAGGTGGTAAATTCTGTCTGACAATTGAAAAGTACAGGCATGAACATTCATTCAGTTCAACTTGCATAATACTGTCAGGTGTCAATGTATGCATAACTGTTTAGATACATATTAAATTAAGTTTCAAAATGTGAGAAAGACAACGGCCGCAACACTAACAGCGATAAGAACAAACATGAAACGGGCATTAACAAAACCCATTTCCCCGATAACATGTGAAAACAACAACTTGCTTAGAGAAAGCGTTTATGCTTTAGTTAAATGAAGTATTTTGAAAGAGAATTAATTGGTGGATGAAAATAATCTGTCATACTTTCTACGAGACCTCACTTGCTCTGAGCACTGCTTTGCAGATTATGACTATTTTTGAATAATCAATTTAACCACAAATAATAAACAATCTGTAAGCAAGTAATTTTTCGTATCCACAATTCACATAGAAATTCGAAATTGCTTGCAATTATGTTGGCATATTTAATTTAAGGGTTTTTGCAATTTTCAATTGTAATAAAGTAGCAATTGTAAAAATAGTTGTAATAGTGGCTGAAGTGCGTATGGTGTTGCATGTGTTGATTTTCCTTCTAAATTTAATAATCAACCAAAAAATCAATTGCATCATTACCGCAATTCCTGACTGCACATGATGTTTGTGTACTCAACTGTGAGTGCGTGTATGCACTAAAATTAACATCCATCGTGCACAAACACAAACACATGCGCATTTACAGGATACATGTGTATAACTTTATACAATTTTATTCATGCATAGATCTGTGGCTACCAACTACTAACGACAGACCCACACACATGCATACTTAAGCTCGGGCAGTATTAGGGACATACTGAACTCTTGCCTTGAAGCAATTCTTCAGTGGCAAGATATAGTATAATTTTTTCTATGCTTCAGCCTGCCTTGTTGAAGCATAAGACGTAAAAATTAATTTTAGCTTCAAGTTCATCATGCGAACATCCTTTTTAAGAAATTACACCCCCCTAATGATTAAATACTCGTAAACTTTTATATGTGTGTGGATGCCAGTTGAAGCCACAAAATTAAACAGCGAAAAAAGTCGCATTATATAAAAATTTGAATTAGTAATAAATACATAATAGCAGTGGTACGAGTACGAGTGCGAGCACTATTTGCCTAATTTAGTTAGATAACTTTAGTTGCATGCATTCCCATCAAGAACATTTCAAAATAGTTTTATTATTCGTTATGAGTGCCATAGGCAAAGGAATAATTTAAAATAATGCTCAGAAATAAAAATAACGATGTGCAGCAGGTAATAAAAAGTGAAGAGGCATTTTTGCATATTTTCAAGTGAAGAAAATTATAAAAAAGTTATTCTTTGGGTTAATTCCAAGAAAAACAAAATAATAAAAAAATAGTTGTTCATTCAAAACTGCATAAAGGCTGTGGAAGATTCTCCAAAAGCTTTCACTTTTGTAAAAGCTTTTCACCGAACACAATTCTGACAGTGTTGCATTAAAATTTTTATTCATTAATAAAACAATTATCTCTTTATTGCCAATAAGTTAATTGTAATTTTTATATGAAAATTTAGGCACAATAATGTCCTTAATTGTTATAATTTGAATATTGCTGTATATGTGAACACCATATAAATCTGTAAGAATGTTATTAATTTTTTATACATTTCTTTAATAACAGTACATTTAAACAAATTCTAAACTTTCTAGAATCACTGTCAGATACAAATTTTGCATAAACGAATGTACAGCTAGAAATTCAATCGTGTGGGTGGTTTCGAGTTGATATATAAAAAAAACATTTGTTACAAAAAAAGAAGGCCGCTATTTTAAATATTATGGCTGCCCGGGCCACTAGTAAAATGATCGGAATATTCAAATGTTCCAAAGATCATGAAGCTCTAATTACGTTTCTGTATTGCAAAAGTATGAGCCCCGACAAAAATTCTGAAAACTTCTTCCAAAATAAAATTATAATTTTTATCTGTATTAAATTTAATTAAGTTTGCAAATTACAGTTTATTAAAGTTTATGATAAAATATTCATCACAAATAGCATTTACTGCATTGTTATGTGCTTAGCCTGACCACAAGTTAATTAAGGCTCCACAAGGCGTGCTTGGTGGACGCCTTAGGGTTTTCACCGGTGGCTGCTTTCCCAAACATTTGCAATTTCGTTAGCTGCACAACACAATAGTTGGCACACATTTTATTTTTCCACCAAAATAATGTGTGTCCTTTTATCTGTGTTCCAAACGATGTTGGCATAAATGTAGGTGTTTGCACGTTAATAATCACCGCAATGTCAACACGCATTTTGGCACGCGAAAAGCTACAACAAATTTATGACTATTTGTTGCATTTTGTGCCCGTAATCTAGTATTTGTTTGCATGAGTGTAAATTTGGAAAAATGTTCCCCTCTTGAGAAGTAATAAAAAAAATAATGGGAATGAAGGGTGTGTTACACGTTACCCCTATTAAGTGCAACAGTTAGCACCAGCATGAAATGTTATCTACAATTTAAACGTAATTTGATCAATTCCAGCTGAGAAATAATTAAAAGTTTGCAGTGAAAACTAGTGATCTATTAAGAACCAAAAACATTAAGTATTTATATTCCACAGCAGCCATGGGCCGGGTACAAACAAATCGAACGATATCCTGCCCCACTCTAGGCCACAATATACCGTCTGCCGTATACACGAATACAATGTCTGAATCTTATAAACGGCCAGTCTTTTCCATGTACTTTTTATTTTCAAACAATTCCCAATTAACATTAAATTTTATTTCATCTATTTATTATGGAATTATAGTTGATACATCAGAAACATTAGTCGTACATCTCCACAGTCACATGTACGTACTCAAGTTCATATTTTTAAGTACTTGTTGTTTGAACTACGAGTCGAGTAACTTTGAGTTTTGTTGTACACACGTACATACGAGTACTTGTGAACACAAATGTCTGTAGTTGTATAAGAATTTATGATTATTGTCCTGTCAAGCAATTCTTATGCACAAATGCAAGTCCACTTTATTGTGAAAAATTTAAAGACGTCGCTGTTTTGGCCCTCACCAGCAAACAGCACTCAAATAAAAATGGAAATTGGCAAATAAATATATAAGCAAGTGTACACTGCGGCGTGTTTTTAAAAGTACACTTGTTTGCCAGCATTCGCAAATACATCGTGTATAGTGTACTTTACTATTCTGTACGGCAGAGTACTGAAAGACACAAACGTTAATGGAGTTTGTGTGAAATCCGCAAAAGAAGGACGTTGTTCTGTTTTGTGTATTTTCCACACTAAAAATCGCCGAATATATTTCATGCAGAATCACTAAGATCGTATTGTATTAAGAAGACAGGCCAGAACGCTAAGTGATGTGTTTTACTGAATTTGTGTTGTGTGGAAATACACGGACATTAAGAAAGGGAGTTCTTGGGTTTCTGTACGGTACGTCAAGTAGAAAATTTAAAGTACTGCATTTTCTTAAGATAAACGACAGTGCGCTTTCCATAAAACACAAAGTCGACTTAGTAGATTATTTCTGTGACATGGTTTCAGTTATTCAATTAACTTCTATGTAAATTTTACAACTGAGCTAAGCGTTTGGATTGTGGAAACTGCTCTTAAATATATTTTTAATTTGATTCTTATTTCTTATAAAAACGAAAGAATAATTTCAGATACACGAATGTTTTCGTTAACTAGAATCGGCAATTAAATAAGTTTATGATGTCGAGAGCAAATATGGAGAAAGATGAGGAGTGGGTCTGTCCTTAGTTGTATGGCCATGTGTGTAGATTCCTGCTGTATACACATGTACAGGTTAATTTGTTTGTGTTTGGTTATAAAAATTGGATTTTTTCGCGCAACTTAATCACATTTATTCTTGCAGCTTCAGTTTTATTGCCCTGGTAAAAGTTACATACTTTGGGGAAGACGACGTTGTCGAATAAAAATAGCAGCAGACGCTGTTTTGGTTTTGAAGCGTCTTTATGTTTAAATTTACGACTACACTGTTAAATCTGTAATTGAATGGACTCTTGCAGTTTATAAGAATGTGCAAATGTAAGTATGTGTGTGTGTATAAATGCGAGAGTATAAAGTGCATATGAATAATATGGCTCATATGTCAGGAAGTCTTGGCGGATTTACAATAAGATTAATAGTAGATTAACTGCCGTAGGGCAAAATATTCTCGTACTTGTTTTCTACTACTTTTAGTGTTTTATCCTTTACATGTGTGTAAGTGACAATGAAAATGACACCGGAATAAATTGCAAACTGAAATTGATTTAAATAAATGCACTCGCATGCATGGCAAACTAAATATGTAAATGTTATTAAAATTGTCGTTACCGGCGATGGAACAAACAGAGTTTGGATATTATCATGTTTGCACATCCGAATTTATAAAACTTTAATTTCTTGAAAATTGGGAGGGAGATGTTTCAACTCGAAATTAAATTTTGTGTGCAACTCTTTATTTTAAAATTAAGTCCTTCATACAATTGTATCTACGCACAAACAAGCTCCCTGATGGAAATGTTGTATTAGTTCTTTTTTATTTAAATAATACAATGTATCGCCATCTGGGAATGATGACAATTTACAATTGCTGTGTGTTAATTTGATTTTATCTAATTTCAAATACCTGCTGGTTTAATGTAAATAATTACAACCGTACACATGGTGGCCTCTGCTTTGATGGCATATGTACGTACTCGCATCTGCATACTCGTACCTACACACATACGTGCTTGCATATATCTTTGGCTATAACATTTTAAAATTGTATTCATGTTGGTAACAAACATTCCACGCAGATTTATAGCTTATTTTATGCAAAAGTATGGGCTTTATTTGTGTTGATTCTCATTTAAAGTCCGTATTATTTGCGAGAGTCATTCATACAAAAGCGTCTTTTTTTAATTGAGCCGCTTTTGTTGTATCAAAGGATCTAATTACAATTTTAATTTATTTTCGAATGTGGAGAATTAAAAAAGAAAAAAAATACACACACAAGAACTGGCAAACAATATATTGCCGCATCATTAAAGTATCCATGCAGGAGGTCCAACTCAAATAAATAAATATTTTAAATTCCATGCATAAATTGAAGTTGTAATGAATATTTAAATATTTGTAGAAATTAGATTTAGTTTGAAATTAAAAAAATGCTGGTTTGAGCGAAATTAAATATTTAAACTGAACAAAGCTGTGGAATTAAATAACTCAAATAGATGGAACAGGAAGTGAATGGAGTTTCTTGTCGTGACTTAAACCCTCGTGCTTTGCAGAAGATATGCAGTTCTTTCACTTTTCCTAAAATCTGACTAAGACGATTAAGATATTATGAAATTAAGAGATTATGGCCTTTAGCCGATTCAACTGCCACTATTCTGGATGAAAATAATTTGGTTTCGATACATGGGAAAATTATAAAAATAAAATCAATCAAATCAAAAAATTTAGATACTAAATAAATGGATGCACGTCCATCGTATCAACACGAAACTGAGACACAGACGCCAAGATCAGTGGTCGGAGTGGTCAAAATTGATTTTTTACACAGAATAAAAGAAGAATTAATTTCATCTCTAATTAACATCAATATTAGATTGTAGTGTGAAATTGAGAAGTTCTTTATTTGTAAATATGTGGCCGGGCTAGCAGGGACCAAACTACCGCACTTGATATCGGCCGAAATTTCAATGCGATCGTCGTAATTTCCCCCGAGTATTACTTTTATAATAGTGAATATGCTTTTAATCAAAGCCAAAATACTAATTCCTTATTGAAGATTTCCAATTACAGACTAGGAAACACTATCTTGCCAGCATCAATCACTGAAAAGATAAAGAAATGGGAATCGTAGAAATATTGTAATTGGAATGCCTGATGTATTCGATACATACATTTTTCCATCGCTATGACTTTTGTCTGAGCAGGCAGTTTATGATCTTGTTGACGTTGACTGGAACTATGGATTTATTTTGGAAATAGTATTACATATGCACACACGGATATAAAAAATACGTGTAATTAATTCCATAATTTAGTATTTCGAACTTAAACAAGAACATTTTTATTTGAACTAATTAACTGCTGGAGTTATAAAATAAAATGAATATCGAATTTCTTTTTGAGAATTTGGTCAAGCACAACCGTTTGGACTGTATTTTGTTTATATGCATATAAGTTTATTAATTATTTAAACATTTTCCACTTTTAAAAATTCATTTCATTTCAAAATACCGCGTCACATTATTGTCTCATAAAGTTTAATAAATTTAAACAACACAATGGGGAAAGAAATTGTTGGGACAGAAACACAGGCTAATTAAATTAATGTTTTTTGATCACGTGTAATATATTTTTCATTCTTTTCCCATTCTACCTGCTTTCAAAACACAGGCACAACAAAAAAAAAACTGGTCAAATTTAATCAAAATGCAGGTTGTTATTTTCGTTATTATAATTTTTTTTGTCAAGTTTTTTCCAAAAGAAGTCCCGCATAATTAAAAATGAAAACTGCATTTTTTATAGTCGTTGTCTTTTATTGTTTACAGAAACGAATGGAAAACTATTCAAAGTATTTCGGCGTATTGTTCTTGAGACTCATTAACGCTTAGATAAATTCATTTGGCCATTTGTTCGGCGGCGTCTTGTACTCCTGCACGGTGTCTTGATGAGTTGTTTTTTTTTTCTTTTTTTTCAATTAATTAAGTTTTTACGCTCTAAGAATTTAATTCGTAACGCCTTAAACTGCTCCCTTTCCAAATGATATTACAAAATGTTTTTAATTGAAAAAATTAAAACTAAAAAACTTTATTTAACATTTAACTCACTTCCCAATAACTTACAAAATTATATATTTCAGAGAGGTCTTTAATTTTGTAATATTTTTCAGTTCTCAATTATGATTTAAAGGCATAATTTTAGATGAAACTTTCTTATCCGGTGGAATATCTTGCAAGAATATTTGTTGCACATGATTTACGTGACAACTAACAATTGTAGTTTGATCAGCTTTTTAGAAACAGTGTGAACTATCCCCTGGCTGTCTTACTTACTAACTGACAGACTGAGTATGCCGCTAAGAAAATGCCAGTCGCAGTTCGGTTTCAATTAAACCTGTTATCAATTATGAAACGTAATACAATATATCATTTGTCAACCTTATTTTTTTTAACAAGGGAAAATTCTTGAAGTTGTTTATATTTCTGCTGGTTCTATAAAATTTAGTTCAACATCAGTTTATGACACAAATAAATCATTGAGGTGTCTTCATAAAATTAATTTATGTTAAAATTTAAAGGTTGAGTGAATTTTGACAGTTTCTATAAAACCTACCAGCTATTTGGATGAAGATGGAACGAACTTTAATGAAGTTTCATTATAAACATTTTAGTTTAAGTAAAATGAGACTTTCTAAATTTAAGAGTAGGAAAATTCGTTAAAACAAAATTTTAGTTTAATTGATCAAATCATCTTAGATTGGTATGCAGCAACACAATCAATTGAGCAAACAATCATTCAAATGTGCCTGCAACATTCCATAATTCAAGAGAAATTCCAAAGATAATCAGAAATATTCCGATTTCATCGAATTTTCATTCTCAGAAAGGGGCAGGCTGAGAGCAGGCAGCCTTTTTGTGAAACATTTTTGCTGTCGAATTATGCTGTGCTGCTGTGTTTAACTCTGATATGTTGATGATACACTCCAAACAGAGTATTTGCATATTCATATATAATATATTAGATATACAAAAACAACACAAATACATAAATCCAGCCAAGCATGTATCCCTTTGCTTAGAAATTAATATATCTACAGTGGAACGGAAAAGATTTTACTCGATCATTCACAAGGCTGCCATTGTGCCATAAACACATCAAACGCTTTATTCAATACACACAATCAAATGTTTCTGCAATTTCGCCTTTTACTATGCACCAGTTAGCTGTCTGTTTATTCTGTCTGCTTACAAAAATTGATTCGGTTGGTCGCACAGTTTAGTTAAAAATTAACTGAAACGAAATTAAACATAAGCTTGAGCGAAATCATTGGCACTTCTTTTTTTCATAATCTGAATCACAGCATTAGACGTGTTTGCCCGGCCATATTTACAATACGAGTATGTGTGTTCCGAAAAGCACGCATTCCCACATGCACTCGCACATGTGCAAACACAACCAAGTTTCTGACGCAGTTTGCAATCTGTGTGTCTCACTCGTGGGTGACGTTGATGTTGTAGTGGAAGTCATGGTCTGCTTTATTGTACTCGTTTTTGGGTTTGCATGAATTTGCGTATCTTTTCAATAATTCACCAAAGTTGTCAGTTTGATTAACGCAACAATCCGTAATTTTTGACGCATGGACGACAAAAATTTATTAAAAATAATAGCAAGCCGAGACAGCCAAATACGGAAAAATTGTAGAAAAAATCTACCGCCAAACATCAGCAACGACAGTGACAATAAGTAAGCGGTAGTAAATATGCAATAATCATTACCAAAAGTAAATTAAGGCGAACAATATAAACTGTCAGAGTACGTGGGTCTTTTAGCGAATGTGTGCCATAAATTTGGGCAATCCATTCTTCCCTGCAGGCCAAACAATGTAACAACTTACTGGCCTACAACGAGCACGACGATATCAAATCACTTCTTCTCCGAACGCCGGACAGAATTTCTTTTTTTTTTTTTTAATTAAAGCCACATTTTGCATGACTGGTTACTAAAGCTCTTTTATTTTCCCACAAACTAACTAACTAACTAACTCACTCACTCACTCACTGAGTCGCTCACTCACCATCCATCTAGCTGTTCACTTATTGTTGCACACGCAATTTATATTGTTTATGATTGTGATTGTGATTGTGCGACATTATGTGTGACACATGGAAGTTTATAATGGTCGGTAAAATCACAACCAACACCAAACCAAAACATAATAACGTAATAATTTAGCTCAAAGGCCTACTAAATACTAACACTACCGTTCCCTACAGCCACGTATGAAAATATTTGTGCAAGCTCTGGCATAACGATGTGATTTATACTTTTGCGTATGTATGGATGTGTTAAATAGCAATTCAAACATTGATTATGGAAAATCTGCAGGCAGCGGCATTAGAGTCTGCCAGATTATTGTTGTGGTAGATGGAGCTTTACAGGGCAAAATGGCACAGCAACAATAGCTTTGGCCGTATTCTATTTGCTGACTTAGTGTGAAGGTCATGATGTTCATTTTAACGAAATGGTCACGCATGCATACGTTAAATGGAACGTGCCTTATGCAAGAGGATTTCCTCTTCTCGGAGTTCATATACATGAATAGTGTTGTATGTTATTATTAATATTATTGTCACTATTTTCTGTTTCAAATTGTTGTCACCAGCATTTCCATCATCAACACAAGATTTATTTTTCCAATTTCTTAATTCCACTATTGTTTGGTGTTGATGAGACTGGAATGCAAAACGGAATATACGCGTAACGCATGATAAATGTCTTTGCCCAAATTATATTAAAATTATAGATATATTTTTTCAAAATAAAATATCTTAGGATTTCATAAGAAATTCAAATTGTTTCCTTTGAAATACTATTGCCATTAAGACAAATCAGTTAAAGCAACTATTTAATAATTAGAGAAGGCGGAATTAAAGTCTTAAGCAATTTTCACTCTAATCCCACTGTAACCCAGGTGCTGTTAGTATTACTAAAGTCCAGCTTCCTAGGAAGTCACTCTATGCAAGAACCGACTGTTCGATTCTACAAAATAGGGTGTAGAAGAAAGCAGTTTGAGCGGAGTCCATGTGTTTCGCACAATGCAACAACTCTGTATTGTATTTTGGGAATATCGAAATTACAAGACGCGAAGGCGTCTACACATTGCCTTCACCACAGTATGTCTACTTTTGATCATAGCACGCCGTTGTAAACACATTTTTATCTTTTTTATTTCTGTTTCACTAAAAACTCACACCGATAAACTGGAATTTCATTAGGAAAGTAATTATTTTTTAATGCAAATTAAGCAATAGTGTTGAAATAATCTTATCGAAAAGCAGCCACTTCTCCAACAACGCCATAGTGATAAAAGAAAAGACCGAAAAATACTCGTATGTTATGAATTAAATAACTTCTATTATAAAAACGCATGTGTGTTTGTGTTCCTTAAACTATGCTAACGTTTGATAAGGATATTTTGTAATGTACCTACAATCATACACACACACACACACAAACACACACACATAATGCACCTTTGGCTGTAGGTGGTCGAAAGAAAGATTTATATCTATTCGAAAATTTAGGTGTGCGTGCTGTTGTGTAATAAAATTCGTAATCGATAACAACCCGTTTTATATTTTCAGTTTTATTGAAATTTAAATCTGAATAAATTTTAATTAAAAACACGAAGAGATATAAAAGAATTTCAAATTAAATGAAGTTTAAAACTTCGTAGTCTAAATTAAATTGACATCACGATTCTTAAAGAAATAAAAGAAAAAGATAATGAATCTCGATTTATGGTTTAAAAAAGGACAACATAATTTAATTTCCTTTGAATAGGCCATAAAGAAAAATCAAATAATAAAATAAACTGGAAAAAAAAAGAAATAAAAATAAAACAACATTTAAAAAAAAACAAATGCGTACTAGACAACACGGAGTCATTGGTATTTCATAATTATGGCAATTCGTTTAGTACTTCCAGCCTTCACAGAGCAACCCTTTTCTCCCGGCCCTTTAAAGTCGTTTTTACGACTGGATTAGGGCAAGCACTTTGCAACAACACGAAAGCCAATGATACAATCGAATTATTATAAATCAGCCAACCTCTTGCTAATAAATGGTTTGGCAACAACAGATTTGCCAAATTAAAAAAATTCATTTTTATTACTGACTAAATATTTGAAAATGCTTAAAAAATTTTGGTTCAAAGCAAATATTTCGCATTGATTAAAACCAATTTGGAAATGATTTGATGTTTGCGGAATTCCTAATTTATTATGCGTCATACAACTTCTTAATTAGAAAGCAATTAGTAAAATTATTCTAGTACTCGTGCGTTAACAGTTTTTAAACAGAAAAATATTTCTTCCACAATCCAAGAAATTTTGAATAGTGAAATGTTTCTGTTCGATATTCGTGCGTATGTTGCCTTCAATGATTTTGCTAACTGCAAAATTGCAGTCAATTGCCACTGAGTGTTTTTCGTTTTTAATTTAATAAAAGAAATTAATTTCCAAATAACCGCCACTGAAAGGAAATGATATAAAAACGTAATTATAAAAATATAATTGCCGATATGCACAATCTTTTGCTAGAGAAACAAATGAATGCATTAACTTGTAATAAAAATGTTTCTCTGTTTTAGCTCATTATTAAATCGCTAAAGAAAGGATTAGCAAACATAAATTTTCTCTTAGACGCCATTTCTTGCAATGAGTTACATTCAAAATACGAGATGGTCCCCTTCCTTCCCTCTTACGGAGCCCCTTGGCAATCCACACACTTCTTTATGATTTCACTAAAACTGCACCAGCTGTGCCTGTATTTCATGGTTGGCCGTAGTCAGCCATACTCTTGGCTAAAATGACTATGGGCTCAAACAAAAATGTTAACATAAATTCAATAACTTTTGACATTTTATAGTATTTTTATATTCCGTGTGACATCATTAAATGTTTTTATTGTTTTTCATTTATTGTTTGTTCGTTTGGTTGTTGCTGTTGGTCAAAACAAAACGATTCTACAAAATACAATACAGCACAATACAGTCCGGCACAATACAACCACTTCTCCTTGAACACAAAATTTACAATAGCTTTCCAGGCACAACGCATCACTGCCTGGGAATGTACAATAAAAGTTGTATACATTTTATTGTAAAATTAAAAACTAAAAATAAATAAGTACAGAAACAAGAGCATTTTTTAACGTCTACTAGACAAGAGCCGTAAAACCGTACACACACACACACACTCGCACACAAAGGTTTGTCAACAACAACATACAAAGAAAGGTTGCACCCAAGTCGGAGATGCCACTCAGTCAAACAACACACTTGTTTTTATGGCCGTGAAATTCTACAAGAACTAAAGCAACAAAAATGGCTTTCAACAGAACAGAACAGAAGAAAATATTTCAATAGCGGAAAAACTTATTTCTTTACACACATTCAAAATAAAAAAAGGGTTAAAAGGTCGAATAATTAACATAAAACCAATAAAAATAAATTAGAATTCTTATAGAAACCCATTAAAACATCTGTAGAATGTAATTAAAAACTTACTCGTACATTTTCCCCAGAGCTGTTTCTTTTCAAATGTTACACATTCAAATTGACTCGGCGTTCACAGTGATATGTCTGGCAGGCAGCGCAGCTTTATTTTTGTTAAAACTAAAAATCAATGAGCCGGGGTCATACAAACTGATATGAGGATAATTCCATGTCTCAGTGTTAATTTTATCGCACAAAAAAGATATTTAACACGCAGCTGAGATCGCAAATTAAAAAACAAATCTTGCTGACATCGAAGTGCCAATTTTTCCCAGTCGTCCAATGCAATTCATTTCAAGCGCCATAATTGTGAATCCCCATCGTTTTGTTGGTTGTGCACAACGAAATGTAAACCTTCTACCCACAACCATATTCAAAAGCAGTTTTTCTTTAATTTAATTCTACTCAATCAACTAATTAAAAGAAATTGGGCGTACATCACCCACTAGAGACTCGGACTCAGGCGGTAAATTAATATTAGATTCTAGTCCATACAGGCACAAAATGCGTAACATATGCGCTTCTTGATGGCATTACAAACATTAACAATCGGCTGCTGTTAGATGCAACAGTCATATTATTTCAATAACAAAATGACTCAGAAGTCCGGATATGTTGCACTAATTTGATTTACTTTTTTTTATTATTTTTATAAAACCTCAATTTCCGTTTCCAAAAGACTGCCTTGGTTTATAAAAATTTTAATGCGGATCTTGGCTGACATTTTTACTGTCATCACAATTATAATGCTAAAAATATTGTTTTTTAGCTCACGTTACAAAATAATAAACAGAATTCGCAATTTTTACACTTGCATGTGATGTAAATCAGAGGCTCGCAAACGTTCTAGTAACTCGACCCTGCAGCTGTGGAGCATGCCGTATCCAGTGATAGCAGTGCATGGTGACTGGGAAAGGAAACCTCTACAGTTAAAATTTCTATTGAATTTTCAGTTGTTGATGCGTTTCAAACTGCTCTAGAAGAGATTGGCTTTGAGTACCCAGCTAAAGGTTTGGATAAACCCTTTTCCCCGACAAGCACAACAACACGGTGTGGTTAGTCACCAAGTTGCATATCGTGCGCCCGGGGGTCTTGCCACAGACAGTCGTTAACTGGAAAAGAAGACATGGAATGGAAGGCGCTGTACACTGACAACTTTGACGACCACTGACGTACATAAAAGGTGTCCATAATGTAAAAATAAATATTTTATTACAATGTATTTTGAATATTGCAGAGCATATTTTTACTGAAAATCCATTTAAAACCCAATAAACCATTTCGTTTGAAGTGCTTATTCAGCAGCTTGCATAAAATTTGGGCAGTTCTTTCCCTTTATTTTGGCAATTTATTGATGAAGTAATTTTATTACTCAATAAATTTAAATTATTATGTGTATTTGTAACGACTTACTTGCCATTGAGCATAATAAAATAAAAATTACTTAATTTGGTTAAGTAAATAAAGGGAATTAATGGACAAACTCTGAACGCGATATTCATTTATTAATAACTACTGTTGGCGTCATGGCAGGCACAAGGCAGCAACGAAAGGAGAGCCAAAGACCGTTGACGTTGTCATTGACCCTTTAGGAGCTCCAACAACTTCCGAAAATTAATCGGGAAAAGAAAACAAGGAGAGCCATGCAAATGAATGACATTAAATGGCAAGAAAATAAATCTTGTTTATTGCTTGAATAAAAGAAAACTAGATTTCAGCAACAAAAATTAACTTTTCAAAGTATTTAAATAAATTAAAACGAAAAAAGGAAAACAAACTTTTAATTGAAATAAATAAATATTGCCCAGAGAGAATAAAAATGATAATAACTTGTATTCGCTTCTAATGACCAGCTGCCGGCAATTATGGTATTTGGCTGGTTGTTGATAGAAACGCTGTTTACGTCATTATGAGCCCTTTGGCTTGAAACACGGCACTGTAATTTTCCGGCTAAAGTATAAAATGTGAAACCACACAGCAGCAAATAGAATCATATTAACCAAATTAAGTTTTAAGCCCACAAATTAGACACATGGCTCAGCTCACATTGTGCTACACGCTTTCTTATTTCGTTCTGTTACTCAACTGCGCTGGAGAACTTCTTGTGGAACCTGGATGGCTGCTCGTATGCAGGTTTATTGACTGACGTGCGTCTAAGAGACGCCATTCCATTTTATAATTGATTAATTGTTGCCGCATGTTTTTAAAATACAATTTGGACTTTAACGTCAACAACTTCTCAGTTTTTTTTCTTCGCTGCAGTCATATTTTCTGAAACTTTCTTTACAAGTGCACGAAATATGTAGTGCGTTTCTGCACTGTGACTCTTTCTGCAAATCAAAAAAGGGAAGAGAAAGAAGTAGGATTGAGTCAGTCGTAAAATAACTTGCCAGGCACAAACAATTGAAATTACTTAAAACATCATAAAAATGTTGCGTGTTGGAAATGTCGCGATCTCAAAATAAATGTAGTCAAAGTAACATTTTGTACTGCAGTTGTTGTTGTCGATCCGATTTTCCGTATATAGACCGTATAGACAGTTTACTTTATTTTATTTATCTTTTATCCTCTGCTTGGCTCTTCACTTTTAACTTGATGCCAATAAAATATTTCGTAAGCGATTGTTTCATTGAATGTCGATTTTTTTCAATTCATTGATTTTTGTTTGTTTTTTTGGTTGCTACAAAGAAAGGAATCAAAAACTTTTTACATAAGAATTGGTGAAATCTCAGCCCAAGGTTTCACATTTGTCAGAACGACCAATTTTTCTTATTTTTTTTTTGCTGTTTCGTTGAAATGAGAAATAAATTTTGTGAGTCTTTGTATGTTAACGAATATTGACATTAACATGAAAAGGCATAAGAAGAATATACGAGCACACACGCGATTGAAAAAAATATTCCAAAAAAAGCACATCAAATACTGGTCCCATAAACTTTTCCTTACAAACAATCGGCGAATACAGCGATTACACCAAAATATTTGTAGTTAATTTTTAGCGCTTCTAAATTTCAACTAAAATTTCGTGTAAATTGAAAACAACTAAACAACTATTTTTACGCTTCTAAATTCTTATGCTTTTTTATTGGCTGAGGATTCAAAACCTTTTTATGAAGATTTACACAAAATACTCTCGTATTAACTACTCCCATTACATTAAGTAAAGTGCTATTAAATCGAAATTAAATATGTGCATCAGCTTTAAATATTTATGCCACTTTATTTCAGTTGCTAATTGTTTGGATAAATTTAAAAGTGATTCTTCCGAAATCAGTAGAGAAACAAAAATGAAGAAAAATTAGAAAATAATCTTCATGAATTGAAAATTTATGAGCCTTGAAGCCAGTGGAAAAAGGAGTCTTCTAGTCTTCTATTTAAAATCTCACACATGCCGTGCGCGATTCCTACTCACTCGTACATAATATATGAAAGCCAAAATAATCAATTTACTACTAACTTACCCAAGCTTATAGTTTCACATTTGCACACACACACACACACACATGAGCTTCACGTAAAATATTTTTTAACAATATTTCTTTTTTGAATCTCCCCCGAAAATCTCCCTTTTATAGACTTAATATGTTTAAATGTTCATACTCATGGTACAGGAACATGAACAAGAACATTTCCTCAAGCCTTTTTCAGCCATAAAGAAAATTCAGAAAAAAACATGTGCTGTGTAAGAATATTTTCGCACTTGCAACACGTTTCAATAAAAGAAGAAAAAAAACACACAAAAAAAGATCCGAAACGTCTGCTACTTTTTCGAATCATGAGGCCGCGTCCCCCTCCTCTGTGAGGTGAAATATTTATTATAAAAGTTCATGTAGTAAAAACAATCTTTAAATGTTTCCAAGTACAACGAGGTGTAGGAACAACAACCAAAAGCACACGAAAAACAAATCTTTGAAAATGTAATAAAATAAAAAAGAAATCGAAATAAATGGTTAGAATAAAGTTAACTCTCTTAAACCAAATCTATGACCATTCAAGCCAACCAATAAGCTATAAAGCGTCTAAGTATGTGCAGTAGCAAAACTTTGTATCATTTCAGCAAATACCAACTAGTAGTCATCGTCATCGTCATCGTTATAGTTATAGACCAGACCAGACCAGACCAAATGAAACGTACTGATACTCTACCGGGGCACATACACACATGCACCCAAATACGAGTACAAATGCAAACCCATGTACACTGTGCTCGTGTTAGTCGAGTTGTAGCAGTCGATGGTTTATAGTAATAGAACCCGCAAAATAAATGGCAATTGAAACCAAGTTCCAAAGATACGTGAGGAGCATCCGAAACACTTGCCAAAACAAAAGGCAAAAATAACACAAAGTATACAATTTAATAAATAGATATTTTCTCTTAATTTTTTTCAATTTTCTGTTTTAACTATTTTCCAATAAAAAGATTTCGAAAAATACTACCAACATGACTTGTAATGCTTTTTATATATATTGTTGTGAAGCATTTTGAATCGATGGCAGCGCAAAAAACTTTGCATTTAATTGATGAATTGTGGAAAAAAAAGAAATTATTTCAAAAGCTTACAACCGTTGGCCATCGCACTTCATGACGATGATTATGACGACGACAATGCAATAGTGCAAAATAATTCTACGAATATATCACGGAGCTTAGCAGCAGAGCACATGCAAAATTCATGGAATTTCATTTATTCGTACTGCGCGCACTTGTTCTTGGCTAATTTGTATGCAAACAATGGCTTAAAGAGCATGTCCAAGTGAAAAAATGATATGCATGGTGTCATTACACTTGTCCAAAATTCTAAAAAGTGATTATTGCTGCATAAGAATGGCATTTCGAAAAAATCGAGCTAGTTTCCGAGGAAATAAAACAACAACAACAACGAATGCTAACTATTACAAATCAATTTAAACGATTGCAACTTCATGATAAGTGAAAGAAGAAAAAAAAAATACTAAAACTGTTTCAGTGTATCAGGATGGGCAAAAGTAATTGAAACATCAAATGCCGTGACGACACAGGCAGGTAATTATGAGATAAAAAAAACATACTAGTGTTCGGAAGTTATTAACAAAATCCAGTTTAAAGGTTACAATGAAATATTAGGAGCACGAAATTACTGAATTCACTGCGTATCTACTTTTCTGCACCATTCCTTTTTCAGTCTGGTGTTTTACAATAGAAATCTTGTTTCGAAGAATTGTTAATATTAAATTCTTCTGGTTTCTTGACCCATTTTTAGTTATTGTTATTATTATATTCTGATATTTTTAAGCTTAAGGTCTCTTTATTTTAATATAATTTTTAATTTCAATATTTCGTCACTCCTTTGTGTGACTTCTTCAGCAAATTAATTATTTTATCAAATAAAAAAAATTTCCTGAAGAAGTCACACAAAGGAGTGACGAAATATTGAAATTAAAAATTTAATTAAAATAAAGCTTAAAAATATCGGAATATAATAATTGTTAATATTTAAATTCGACACTTGAAGTTGTTTAAAATCTTTCGTTAAAGTAATTATAAAATAGCCCCTTATCCTTTATAATTATGAGAGTCTAATAACAGCACAATAAAACAAAATTTCATATGAAATTTGCTCTATTACACTCTTATAAGTCTCTCATAATTTTTATGAATAAGGAGGTAGATGTTTAATACTGACTAAATGGACCACTTTGGAGGTCTCCACACAATTTCATTGGCTACTTTTCATTTCTGTAACACCTTCCAGATCAACACTTTTGTTTCAAGTTTTCGATTTCAATTCAAGGATTCTTTGTGCAAAACAACGAATCAATTAGAAAATTCGTTGATTTCTGCATATTAACTCAAAGCCTTTGGACAACAACAATTAATATAAAATATAAAAATATAATTTCAGTCACATATTTGCTAGCAAATATCTAATAGGAACATCTTTGAGTACAATTCGTTATATGTAATTCTAAATGTCTTTCCCTTTGTTTGATTAATTAAAGTGACATTAATGTTTACACCTAAAAGGCAAAAAAGAAATGGTAACACGGGTATTAAAACATAATATGTTAACATCAGGTTGATACATTTCTCGGATTCCATATCCTAATAGAATTTTTTTTACATAAGAACTGTTATCACATTCAACTAAGCCACCTAATAAGTGGTGACAAGCACAATACACATGAGCACTGATGATGAAAGTGTTGCGGCTTTCGAAAACAGCTGTTCTGCTCTGCCGTGTAAGTTGAATAACTAAAAACTGATATTAACTTTCCTTTGTGCCTTGGAATAATTATCATGTCCCTCTGAGATTTAAAACAAATTTCGAACAATTAGCCTAGAAATCTTAATTCAATTTAATGTAACTTGAGAATGGCTGAAGGAATCTGATCTGGAGGTGCAAGCTGATAAAAAATTTCAATAGAATTTGAGCGATTCGCACTTAAGCTATAATTGTTTGTCCTTTGAAGCGATAAGCGATTTATTTGAGATAATTATCTGTAAGAAATTGAATGTCTTTTGTTAAATTTATTTTACTTTAGTTGAAATCGCTTAATACTTAATGCACTCAACTTTTTCCATTTATTATATTAATAGTTTATTTTATTAGAAAATATTTTCAACAATAATTTATGGCAGAATAATGGCCAATAGCGTAGTCGTAAGAACCCTTCCCCCTTTAAATTGGTCGTTGTGGATACAATTAAAGATGACAACACTTCTGCTTTGAAGATGATGACAGGCACTTCCTTCGGATGATGGCTTAATTGTGTTGCTATTCAAACGCGGAGTTATATTTTTATTATCGTATAATAAAGTTAAAAAATGTGGCCATAAAAACGCTTTGCACACAAGCGAAAGTCAAACTGCTGCTTCCGCAAAAATAAGTTGTCGCAATACCTGTGGCTAAATATAACAAGGCTTGGCATTGCAGGCAACCAAGACGAAACAATAAGGATCAGTCTCTTTGGTACTGCAGTAATTTGAATTAGTTTCCAATACAACTGAGAGTAAAAGTCAGCCAGAGTATGTGTGTGTGTGTGAGCATGAGTGTAAGTGTTACAGTAGTCAAGTGGGGCAATAGTTAGTCTTTGAAATTATTATGTGAGCAATTATTTTTATGTTTTTTAGGGCCTTTAGCTTGACATTAAATTTCTTAAATAAAACTACTTAAAGATTCTACGACTTCTAAGAAATTATTACACTTTAGACCGTTTATAAACAATTTTTTGGTTTTTAATGCCAACATTCACACACCCTCTTTACAAAAACATTAGCAACAAATCTAAAAAATATAACATCTTATCCATGCTCGGTGTATTATTCCTTCTCTCATTAAAGATTTAACCAACTGATTGTACTATTGAATGTGTATTCTAGGGTTTTCTTTTTTCAAACAATGTGAGCCAATAAAATAACGTAAATACAACAAAAAAACGTTTTTATGGATTTTTCACTTGTTAATTTTCCCTGGTATGCGAGAATGTCATCATATGACTTAGAATAGCATGTTGTGTTACAACAACTTTTCTGTCATCATTTAATTATTTATTTATTCAAGGGATCGTATATTCCTTTAAACGCGTTCTTGGAATACTAATGATTTCTGAGGTGTTGTAGAAAACAATATTTACAAAACAGTAGCGATTTTCTTTTACGATCATCAACATTCTTCTGAATTGCAGTCACTTGTAGTGTGAGAATTGTAAAACTTTGAATTTTATTTAATTTTTATAAATTTCTTTTGGCTCACAAATGCTTCAGCGCTGTTGTTTTCAAAGTTATGAAATTAATTTTAAAGAATACTGTAAAACTCTTACAATATTAATATTTGCTTTTTTAATACACGATTATTTTTATTACTTTTATAAAAACACATCAAGCGATTACATTTTAGATTATTTTATTTAATGCACCATCAACAGTTTTTGAATAAATAAAACAATAAAAGTGAGTTGCGCATCTATCAAATGGTAACCAATCTTTATATATAAATCTTAAAGCTATTAATAAGCAAATGGCAGAAATTCGTTTCAATTTTAAATTATTTTGAATGCACATCTCTAGCTGTCCTGTAAAAGGCATTTATGTAGACAAGAATTTGTTTTTAGTAATCGGATTCAAAACGTAAAAAAGCTAATAGCCAAATATAAAATAGAGGCAGAAGAGAAATTTAAAATATATACAAAATTCTAAAGGACAATAAGCGGAGGACATATTTATGTAGGAGTTTTTCAAATGAAATAAAAAAGTAAAGTCCACTACTAAAAGCAATACAAACAGCCAACAACAATTCAAAAAAACAACATAAATAAATACATAGAAATTGTAAAATTGCATTTGAAATAGTCTGAACTAAAAGCAAAATTCGAATAGCACAACTTTCAGCAGTTGCTAGTGTTGTGAACATAAATTATTCAAATACTCGAAGATTTAATCGTACAAACAAAACTTTTCAACAGAATAAAATAGTCGAATTTTTTTTGAGGAAAATTTCGAACTGAAACTGTAAAGCAAACTGATCCACTTGTTCATTGAATTATTCATTCACAGCGATGGTCATCACTGAATAAAGAAATTATTTGAGGATTTTGCATATAAAATATAATTGACACGAACTGCATTTATCACCTCCGCTAATAATTATAATTAAGAGAAATGTTTACAATTTTCTATTTAACTATCCCATTCTGGCACGCTTTAGATTTCTATTCGAACAATTTTCAAATCGAATAATTTGACACCAGTTGCAAGTGCAGCACATGAGTATTTCAAAAGCTTTGCTGTATAAGTTTTAGGATTTTATTAGTTGATGATCAAACGAGCCAAAATACCACACATTTGATTCTATACAAACAAACTTTTTCTTTTTGCGAAAATGCATGTATGTGTGTGAATCTGCACGGCTACAAAAACCCATCACTAAATTTTCAATGTCTTTTTTTTTTTGTATTCACATAGACACAAATTTTAAACAGTTTTAGCAAACGCTACTAGATTTTTTTACTGTTTGCTCAAGCCTTTTAAATGAAAATTGAAATGAGTTTTCGGCTTGTTCGAAACAAAATGGTTTTCTCCTTTTTCAATTTAAGTGCCACTGGTTTGCTGATGTCCCAAACAACAATTTCATATGGATTCAGTGATTTCTTATCAATTTATATTGCAAATATGCTGTGCTATCAGTAGGACATCAATCACTTTTAGCAGTTATTTTTATAATTTGGATGTGAAGACAAAAAGCAACGAAAGACATAAAGTTTTAATACATTTAAAAAGCACTCAGTGTGGAGGTAAGCGGAAACATGGATCAGCCTATGATCGCACAATAACGTAAAGCGAATTGGGAATGGAATGTTTCGGTGGTATCACCGAACATCCAATATCCAACATTTAAATATATAATATTCTGCAGATATCAGAATACAAAGTAAAGTATCTGTGAAGAAAATAACAATCCTATTAATGAGTGCAATGAAGGATTAGAAGAGTCCCCATAAGGGAGCTTGCACTGTAAATGCATGGAGTAGCAATTTGATTTCAATTTATTTGCCTTTAGAGAACACATGCACTATTTATTCAGAGTATTTGTAAACAAAAAATATTATATACGACTATTTTATCAGCAAAAAGACAACCAACAAATGCAACAACAATCCATCCATCCATCCATACATTCGCTGCGAATCTATTTCATTAATCAGCTAAAACTACTTCGGTTTCAATTTCAAATCTCAAAGTTTAAATCAACAATTTATAGAAAAATATTTATTGTTGTTTTCCTTTTTTTTTTTAAATTTACTTTTTTCTTTTCTCGGTGTTCAGAGTGCCAGCATCATCTAACACCTCGTTAAAGACTCAGATATTGTGCGAATCTAGTTTTAGTTTTTGTTAGCAGAATTCTGTGGATTTAAAAGATCCGTTCTTTATGATAAAAACTACATCAGACACTTAATAGAAATCATTAATTAATTAATGATGTCTTAAGCACAGTCACATAAATGTCGACGGACACACTCGTACACACACACACAGAAAAGCCCACAATTATTTTGATGCGATTGGCATGTTTAAGCTGTCAACAGGGTTGCCAGGGTCATTTGTCAATCTGCAGGTAATTGATTTTTTTTTGTTTTACGAATTTTAGAGAAAAAACATTTTATATTAATCTATTTCATGCGACCTTAAGTTTTACATCGAATTTACTTTTATATTCAAGTCACACGGACATTTTCTCAAGATTATTACATTGACTTGCAATATTAAGAAAAAAATATATTTCTAAGAGTTTGGCACATTCAAGGACACAAAAACGTATTATTATACATAACAATGAGTTTTTTTTATATTAAGAATCGAAAATGTAATAATAATTAAATTCTGGTCTTATTTCCTAAAAATAACTTAAATGAATTATAGAACTATTAATAAAAATAATTGTGCAGTTCTTCTTCTTCAACTTCAGTTATTGAATTCAGTAATTAAAATATCAAAATCAATACTTTTCTTGTCAATTTTTTCTTAAATTCGTATCATATTATTTATAAGAAATTTTTTAGCATTAAGGAGAAATATTTGTGGAACATAACAATATGGATTGCATATAACAAGTGTTTTTGTTTCTGGTTTTTGAAAACTGATCAAAATAATTACTGCAGCACGCTTTTCTAAAATATGAAACGTTAAAAATAATTTGGGATTTTTTCTTCTTTTGGCAACTCGTGTTGCTAATTTATTTACTATACGTCGTACGTATGTAAACATTCGCATCCACATTTATGTACATACATACACACACACATACATACTTCTGGTTATAAACCTCAAATTAAACGAGTGTGATGGAGATAAAAATTGAATTAAAAAAATGATAAATTGATACATTGTAATGGTTTTGTAAGTGAACTGTTCTTAAAATGGAAAAACTAGGCATTTCAGGCAGTCTGTACAAACCAGTTAAAGACATGTCAACATGAAGAAAAGAAATGAAAAGCGAAAACGAGATTGCGAAAATATCTTGGAAAATTAGTTTTTAAACATAAAATTAAGTTACAATTTTCAGGCTTTTGTGAAGCAAAAAGGTGATCTTTAGATCCTCTGGGATAGGCGTAAGACTGTTGATATGAAATGCTGGAAATCCTGAATGGTAATACTCCAGACTCGGAAAGGCCAGTGCCTTCACAACAATCTCTTGAACAGCATGACCTGCATAGAGTTTTTAAGTCTTTTTCGTCATTCATTTAACATCTTGTATTACGGTATTACCTCGTGCATAGCAGAATTTTAATCAAACTATTTTGTTTTCAATTTGTTAGAGCAGGAGGTTTCTATTCATGGTGACCTTTATCTAAATGCTCCAGGAGACGGTAGTATAAATCAATTGCCGTTTGCTGCTCATCACTAGATGCTGTAAAATGTCTTCTTTGAATAAAAAATTAACTATTCATGACTCAAAAGTTGTTAGCACATGCCCGCTTTCAGCAAAGTCCAGTTTCCTGCATCGATGGTGAATTTTCAATAAATTTTTTATTTATTTCTGCATTTTCGCTCTGCCTCAATTTAAGGGAAAATAGTTTGTGAACTTGAACTTTTTTTATTTTCAAATATTTTAATGTAAATCAAACCTTTTCATCACAGATTGCTTTGGACATCGCAAATATTGAATGTGTATCAGCTGTAAGGCACGTAAAAAGTTATTGCTGGAAATACTGCACGCACAACGGGTGGCCACTATCTATTGCGGCTCTCAATATACATTTAAGAGAACACGAAGAACAACAGGGGGATCTGTTGGTAAATAAAGTTATGCAGTGCAGTTAAAAAAAATAATAAGAAATATCGCGCTCAGAAAATGTAGGAAACATTTTGTGTGAAATAAAATAAATGAAAAACTGCGAGACTATAAGAACTGGCAATTTTAGTTGCACAGCATGTCGACGCTGTAATTTGCACCAACGATATCACTTGACAATTTATTGCCCACACGATGGCAAAATAGATATAAAACTTGGCGCTTTTTTGTTGCTGTTGTTGTGATTGTTGTTTCTATATTTGCTTTCGGCTGAAACAAAAACTTCAGCACCAAAAGCTCTAAATTTAATTGAGGAGCAGATGAAGCGAAATATAAAACTTGGAAACTTTAAAGAAATTCCTCATCTTTGAGGCAACGTCCACAAAAGAGGAAGATGGATAGCAGGTATCTAAAGTACGCACTGTTTGGCGTACAAGCACCTGCATCGTGATGTATTGTCAGCCAGCAAACACACGCGCACTCACATTTATGTTTGTGTGTGTTACCTATTTCATCTTGGCATCATCATCATCATTATCATTGTCACCCAGTTTGTGCGGTAACTTCATTCATTGTCAACTACAGTTGTAAATGCTGGAAGCGGGCAGGCTGCAGAAGTCTGGCGAAAAGAAAAAACCCATTTTACTTGCTGTTGCTGTTGCTGTTTATACTTTTATGCTATTGATGGTGTTCAAGTTAAAACCTCTCTTGCTTAAGATTTATTGGAGTATTTTGTATTTTTTAATTCCGTCTTAGACAGCAATAAAGATCATTTCTTTACGAGTGTTAATACTTCTACACTTTGTTCTATTTATGTAATTCAGCAGTGGGCACAGCAACTGCAGCACTTTGCGTTTATAGTGGGAAAAAGGTTTGATAAATTTCGGCCAGGCCGTATAACGGTGGTGTGCTTTTGGTCTTTTGCAGTTCCGTCCGATTCTGTTGCTGAATGCGGCGGCAAGTGCAGTAATTGCCGTTCACACTTTTGTTGCTTATCTTAACTGTTGCTGGAATATTAATTTTCTGCCTGCTGTTTGATCGTGTCCACATACACACTCACACACTCACTCACTCACGAGTACACGGAGTTTGCTGCATCTTTTCGCTTGTTTGGGCTGCTCTCAAACTTAATTCATTCATTTCACGTTAAACTACTTTTGCCGTTTTTGTTGGCCTTGTTGCAGAATTTTTGTGTTTTGCTGCTTCTTGCTTGGGTATTTATTTGGCCACTTTTTTCTCAATGATGATGACGTTGTTTTTGTTTTCGTTTTTGTTTCTGTTGTCGTTGGTGTAAGCAATGTTGACAAATTAATAGATTGCTGTTGACACATGAAACAGATGCAATTGTATTTTGATAATGGCGACAATGACGCTTAAATGCATTTTTTCCGAACCGACTGGTTAACTGGCTGACTGGCCTGCCTGCCTGGTTGCCATTTTGGCTGGTTAGTTGATTCCGAAGCTTTTTTGCTTTGTTTCTGTTATTGCACACTTTGCTCTGTTTTGCTGGTGTGAATTATTATCGTTTGTTTGGTGCGAAAAAGTAAACAAAAAACTCACAGGTTGCAGCACATGCTGCTACTGTAGTGTGAAACATTTTAGAGTTCTTTCATTTAACTTTTTCTTTTCATTTAATATCCCCGTAATAATATTGATAATCAATGGAGATGATGATGTTGCTGGCAACGAAAGTGCTGATGACTCGATTATGTTGTAGATAATTTGCCGGAATGAGCAGAAAAATCGTATGACGTGGCGAAATTTGTGCAAATTTGTTTTCAACAAAAATATATGGAAAGAAATTGTTTTTTTATTTACATATTTGTAGCTTTTGCGGGCTCATATTTATCCTTCGGCTCACAAAGACGGCAGTTGGTAATTACGATAAAATAAATGTGTGCAATTTGTAAAGTTGATTAAATCAATTGTTTTTTAAATGTAAATCCTCATCCACAAGCTTAAATATATATAGATGATCTGATATGCAGGGCACGTTTTGATTGGTTTTCGTCTCCAAAGATAATAAAAGTAAAACATGACATTCTTTCAATTCGTAGAATCATGCCAATAATTGCAGTTTGCTGTTTAAATAACCTTTGAACCATCATTGAGTCTCTAGGTGACACGCATTCCGACTTGTACGTTGTTCTGTCTGCATATTTCACAGACAATGTTTCATGATGTTGCCAATAATAAAGTTACCAAGAATAGCAACAAAAGAAAAAAGTTGTTGATATGGTCAAGCGTAAATAAAAAATGTGAGCAAAATACCTGAATGAGTGACAGTTTGATTTGATACTGCTGCCGCACATGCATATTAGGATAACATGCCAGTGTGTGTGTGCAGGTAGCTATGGAGCGTTTCACGTTATATGACGCCACAAAGTGACTAAACATTGATTTTGTTCGAGATAAAAGAATATATCACCTACAGAGTTGCCACCTGCCGAAGTTCATTATTTCTGGGAGAATTGACGTGATATCCGAATTTAATTAGAGTTTTATTTGTTTTTATAGATCATTGAGAGTTAAGGTTACCAAATACTTGGTGATTTGCTGACATCACTGATTTCTACTTTATACATTAAAAAGAAACCGTCAAATACTTTTAATTTTAGCAAGAGAGTGCGCTGAAGAAATAGTCGACAAGTACAAAAAATTCTTTTATTGGGCAAAAATAATTCTCAAATAAGCCATATTAAGCAGAAAAGAAACTAAGTGCTAAAATTCAGCAGTTTACCTCATAAAATCAAAAGGTTGATATATAATTTTGCTTTGGAATGACAAAAAAAGTGTATTTCACATTTTAAAAAAATTTCGCTTATTTTGTGTTAAACTACCAGTTGTTGGATAAAATACTTTTTTTTAAGTTTATACTTACAAACAGAAATGCTAAACTATTTTGACGATTTTCCTTTAAAAAGTAGACCTATTGAGATTTTATAAACTAAAGTCTGGCAATTGTCTAACAATGAAGGTTGCCGGACGATTTTCAGATATCTGAAAATCGCGGCAGTAATACCTTCTCGTCATATTTTTGTGATTGTATGAGAAAACCTGATTTCCTTCGGAAGAGAAGCCATTTTTTTAAAGAAAAAAAAAAGCGAATACTGTTGGGGTTGCAAGCTATTAAATTTTGTCAAAGTTCATGTTTATGCCTCCTTTGCAACTTTTGCATTCGTTGATGGCGACCATGATGACGGTTATAACCAACCATTCACCATTATTGCCTTCACCTTTTCGTAATAACACATCAATTCCAAAAGCACATGTTAAAGCGACATACGCCGATATGTACGACACCTTCAGAAGTGTCATTGTTAGCAGCAAAGGCAACGGTTCTACTGATGGTGCGTTTATGTGAGTATGCATCTATGATGAGCTTTAGCTGCATGCCAGTTCTTGGCCATGTCAAACGTTCTCCTGCCACACGAACGTTTTTGTATCATCCTTCCTCATGTTCAAATAATTTCTGATGACAACGCCATAGATGATGTTTATGAAAACGACGTCGACTGCTGCCACTACTGCGATGGTGTCGCCACTATTGGCATCACATTGTGGTTTGACATACGCGTACAATCCTCCATACAGACATTACTGACGTGTTCGCTGGAATCTAGGTGTTGGTGCTTGAATACCTTAATTCCTTCTGGTAAATGCCAAAATTGTTGTTGGCAACATTTATTGCTAACATGATCTATTAAGTAGAGTTTTACTTTTTTATTTACAAAACTCATACACTGGCATTCACATAGAAAAATGAAATCGAATAATTTCTATCCTGATATGCAGTCGATTCCACTCCATATTTCGTTCCTAGCCCGCCAGCAGTCGTGCAAACTGACACCATATAAGTGTTCGCACAATGCTGAACTCTGCAGAGTGAGTGTCTTGGTGTTCATTTGTTTGTCATCAATTTCAGTTTTGCCTGAGATCGAATGTGAGACTTGGTCCGTCTGTTGCTTTTTTGTAGTTGTATAACAGACGCTATGATCGATCTGCGTTTGCTTTAATTCATTTTGCGTTTGTTTGGATTTTCGTTTAAGGAATCTTCAAAGCCGTCAACGTAATTGTGTCTACATTTTTGCCATAATTCTTGATTGGTATGTGCGTTTGTTTAAGCAAGATATATGAGCACAATAACACTGCAACAACGCCAGGAAGAAAGGGTTTCGTTCGAACTTTCGTCTCTGAATAATTCCAAGAAGTCTTTTAGCGAATTAAAGAACAAATATTTGATATTGTGGCATTTGGAATAAGAAAAAATTAACTCTTTAAGGTTTTCATTTTAGCAACTTCGAAATAAATTATTATACTTCTTTCCAATGAAAACAAAAATGCACATACAAAAACGGAGGTGGGAAATATAATATAAATTGTATTGCCTTCATTTGTTTGCTCTTTGCTGAGACTGCCAGGTTGGGAATCTTGCGAAAAAACTAATATTCGGGAGTGATGCGGAAATGTTTGTTTGTTTGTTTTTATTGTTGCCAGGCCAGCCAGCGTTATTTATTAGTGCTCTTGTTAACTTTGATTGCATTATACTTACGTACATACCATTTTTATAAAAGTTTTTAGCGCATTCGCACCACTCATACAAACGCAAGCAGCAGATAAATTCAACGAATTCGAAATTGTATGCCAAAGACGGGCAGACATTATTCAAGCAAATATGATTTGATTACCTACGAAAATATACTAGTGCCAGAATGGAAGTGTGTATTCGCTGTTTATACCTGATGGTATATGAATATTTGCAAATTTATTGCAATTTAAATTGGATTTAAGATGAGAGAAAAAGGCAAACGTCGCTTTGCATTGAAGTGTTTCTGTTTCTGTTTCTTTTCACATTATATTGCGTTTGTTGTGTGTGGCAGTTTGTGCTATGATGGTCAACACTTTTAGCCCTTTTTCAATTAAATATCTGAAGCCAACAGGCAAATTGCAAACTGAATGCCAACTACATTTAGCTCATGCTGACACATCCTTGCCAACTCATGCAGCCCAGACTTCCAACCAGCCAACTAACCGAGCAACCAACCATCCAAGCAACCAAAGAACAAACCTCGAATCTATACCATAGGACTACAATTCCCTGCAATTTAAACTAAATAAGTCGCAAAAATATAAAAATAACATCATGATGATGATGATGATCACCATGATTCCCATCCAGTTTAGCTTCGCCATATTCATCAGCCAACATGCCCATCATTATCTTGAGAAGGTATTTGCTTTTCTTTAATATGTTAAGGCTTTATTAGTTTCATTTTCTTTTTTGTTGCGAGTCAAGAAAACAGAGAAGCAAAAACTTTAAATCAAATATTGGCGACATTCGTTTTGGTGTTTGTGTCTTTCGTTGGTCAGTCAGTTTTCATACAAAGTTTTCTGTACAGATGTGTGCAACAGAGGAACGCACGGATGGATGCTTCATTGGTTTTTAACTGAGACAACAAACACACAACAAATCCAAGGTGATAAAATATGTTGTGAATTTATTTAATTTTTTTTTTCTTTCTTATTTCATTTTACTTCATTTCATTTCCACTTTTATTCCTCTCTTTTTTTTCTTTTGCTTTTAAGAAAGACTTGAGAATGACTCTTATAAATATGCAACGTTTTATGGTCATCATGTCCTCTCCCAGCAAACAATTAGTCAATTGTAAAAAAGTAATGATGAAATTGTTCTCTTTGTTAAGTCCGTTAAACACTGATTCATCATGCAAATTTTCACAGCTCATGAAAAATTCTTGACTGCAAAAACGACGATCATAAAATATGTATTATGTACTGGTGTTGTGAAATCGCCAAAGTCACATTGGACAAACTGAAATATACTAGTTAATACAATTAGTTTGAGATATTATAAAAGTTCACTTATGGAACATTTGCTTTATTGCGGGTTAAGTACGTCCAAATTCTACGATAAATGACCTTTGGAGAAACAATTGGGCAAGACCCTATGACCTGTGGTTCTACTAAATAAGAAGTCGAGCACTACCTTAGATCTCCTAATGTTTCTACCGAAACCCGAAGGACCTGGTGCAGAAATCCTTCAGTTTTTAAATGAATTGTATCGCCTCAAGCCTCGAACTTTTACTATAGGTCTGGTTCAAACGAATTTTCGAAATTGTCTCTTCAAGGGAATACTTGTTTTTTTAAATATCAATTTTATATTATTATTCCCTTACGCTGTATTTTTAATTTTTGTGAATTTTACAATGAATTCAAATTCAATTCCTTGTTTTTTAAGTCTTATTTAAATACACTGGAATTTTGCATAAAAAAATTACTATACCAGAGTTTAGTTCATTCTTTAAATATTTCTTCCTGAATAGTCAAATTTACCATAAAGAAATGATTATAAAAAATATTTCCGAATTCCGAAACGGTTTTTGTTTTGAATTTATGGGCAGTGATTTTGATTAATTTTAAATTTTTATATGAATTTTTGACACAGATTTTTGAAAAACCATACGCGTTTGCTGGGAAGTTTGGTTTTTTATTTCGAGCAACAGCGATAAAAATGAACAAAAACAAATTGAAGCGTTATTTATCTGCGTATCGATGCCTCAAGGCTACTGTAAGTGCAACATGTTTGCTTTTATACAAGTAAGTTTATTTATTTTTAATTTTATTTATTTATTTGTTATTTTTGCCTTCGTGGAGCTCTGATGCTTATGTGTATGTTTTTCCATATTTCTTGATACAAAAACGTATTTTGCGTTAGCGAGCTGACGTTTGCATAGCGAAAATATACAAACACAAGTACGAACGGTTGTAATATCCTGAACGTTAGCACTAGACATGGCGAGGTGTTCGTATGTAGAAAATGTAGCGACGCCAACCATCATGTTGTTAGCGTGTTGGCATCTTGAAGTATTTGCCACTGAACAGCCAACGAAATGCCCATGCGCTGCTTGCACGACCACGGCGCAAAGCCAAATCAAAATAAAGGAGCGTACAGCCAACAACTGCTGAACGTACAGCGTGTGAAGTCTCAACTAAAAATATATCCATGGGCTGACTTTTTGAAGTACACGTACACACTCGCGTTCATACATTCACATTCATAACTTGTTCTCCTTACAAAAAAAAGTTGATTAAAATATAATTGAAAATCGAAATTATTTTTAAAATTTATACATATTTTTCATCTTCTCCAGCTAAACAAACAATTAAAAGCAATACGAAATTTTTATTAAAATGTCAGGACAATCTGAACTGCTGCTCAAGTTCACAAGTTAAGGAATAAAATAACAAATCAATATTAACTGAAGCTTAGGAAACCAATTTGGGATGTCTAAAATTTAATACCGACGAATTTCTACTTTTCTTTTATTTTTTTGTCAAAGAAATAAAATAATTTTATTTTAATTCAGTCTTAAAAAAGTCATAAAAGCAATTAAGTGCTCGTACAAACATGAAAGACTAATCAGATTTTAACGTTTATTTATTAACCCAAAATACCAAGAAACACAGAAAGAAGTGCATCTAAGTGCCGCAAAATTATTATGCGGGCCATCATGCGTTTTGAGCTGAATTAAAGTTATCAGTGTGTTAAAGAAAAATCCTTTTATGAGCAGCGTAATAGCGACCATACAACGCCTACTCTTCCACACATGCAGTAACCAACAATTAGAACAAAGTCTTCTTAAATTAAACTAGTCTGAAATAAATTGAATTGCCTGCTTTAAACATGATTTGATTTCATAATACGAGTAGCCAGCGTTGAAGCAGAAGCAGAAGCAGACAGCCAGCCTTTGAACGGAGCAAATGTGGTGCAGTAGACTTTAAAGCGTCAGTCACGTCATGTATGGAGAGCATAAAGCATTAACGAAGCGACTCTGCATGTTGAAAAATTAACACATTTGATAAATAAATTCTACTTCTTAGTGCTCATATTCAAACACGAAGTGAGCGAGCGAGCCAGCGAGCACTTCTTTCTGAAAACAAAGGCAACAAAAGCAGTAAAGATCAAATGCTCGAAAGCCGACACCAGGGTCACTTTTTAATACTATTCACGTTTCTGTGTTAAAAATTGAGCAATGACTGACTACAATTGCTCCGCCAAGGCGGTGTAACTCGCAAACGTGCTGCACTTAACAAAACAAATCAAAGCACTAAAAATGAATTTAACTAAAGCCATGAACACTTATTTACATACTTATTAAGCTCAAGTACTTGCAAATGTACCAACACACTGAAGGAAATAACTACTGCATATTGAATTTTAGTGCATAATTTTCGATCAAGTTATCGACGATATTTAATCATTGGGAAATGGTCAATGCAATTTAATGCAATGCGCAAAGCAAAGCAATTTAACTTTAGAATAAATTTCCCGTACATTTTTGTACGTTAAAACTAAAACATCTACGATGAAATTTTGACCAATTTCACGATCAAAAGCACTGGGAATATTTTCAAATTGTGTGGTTCCCAAATATTTAGAATACTGTCAACAAACTGAGTCATATTCTGGAAATGTTATGGCGGGCGCCCTTCGCATTGGAGCCTACAACATCCCTCAATTTGTCTGTAACTCTATGTAAGGCATGAGGCTAAGGAAACGATCTGAATTTTTTTTAGGGCCACTGGTGCCCGCCCTAGTAGTTTATGAGACCAAAATTTTTAAAAGTGTATTTTAGCCACGTATGTATATGTTTGCTTGTTAGTAAGAATTTGTGATACTCGTGTTGTTGAAATACTCATCAGTTATGCGCTGTAAACGAGCGAAAAAATACTTAAATGAAAAACTTGAAAATAAAAATAATAAAAATGAAATATATTAAAAAAGAACGACGAGTTAATCGCGGTAAATTACTTGGCAAGTACGTGATTGTATATCATCACATGATTTGTATTTGATTATCAAGTCAACTCAATCCAGCAGTCATCCAAATCAGTTTGCATTTTGTTTCCCTGATCTGTTTCAAGAATTTTGTGTCGGAGTTTTATTTTATTTATTTATTTTTTTTTTTTGTGAAATATCATGGCCAGGAGTGCACTTCCAACGTTGCCATGGTATTCCATCAGTGCAAGTAAGTTTATTATGCATATTTTCAACATTTTAATGCGATTGGAGTTGTTAAAGTTGTTGAAAGGAGAACTTTTTTGCAGTTTTTGATTTTATTTGAATTTTTTGTTGTTTTGATAGTCGTTGAGTTGAAGTTATACAAAATAAATTGCAGGAATTTGTATTGTTATGAAAAAAAAGGAACATGTCCTTTCCTCTTGACCAGGTTCGTTTGAAAATAAGACCCATTCAGCATATTAGTGGAAATTGTTGTTATGGTTTGTTAGTTATTTAGCTTTAAATTGTTTAAAAAATCGAAATGGGAAATATTTTACATACACACACACACACACATGCACTGCTGCAAGTATAAAAAGTGGTATGGTGAGGTTAAACGTGTTGTTGGCAGAACATTTACAAATATTTCGTGAGTGTAACCAACATGCATTCGATATATTCTAGCTGAACATGAAGCAATGCAATCAACCAAAAAATGTACTTGCAAATAATGTGGAGTTGATGTTTTTAGACCTTTCATAAACTCTAAGCAAATATCGTATTTAAATAGATAAAGAAAAGTATGAACAGTTTTTATGAGAATTCAATAAGGATCCGAAGGATTAAGGAATTAAATGACCTAGAACTCGAGAATTTACAAATGTAGCGGAAACCAAAAAAAAAAAAAAAACTTAAATGCGAGTGCAGTTGTTGTCGTACTCTTGAGCAGACGCAACAGTGGCGATTTGTCGTTCTCTGAGCGAAATGCAATTGTGCGTAACAATTAAGTCGTGCTTTTAGCCAACTAAATATCGAAAGAGTTGCTGCAAAAGTGATCGTACGCAAATCTTATCGTTTTCTGGTTGCTGTTTTTGTTTCAGTTGATTACACATCACGATCAGTTTCATTGTTGTCCTTTTGGTTTCATTTTTCATTTCGGTAATCGATTATGTATTTTAATTTTTGCCTTTTGGAGGCGGAGGGGAGAAAAAAGTAGAAAGAAAAAATTGCTTAGCCTTTTGCTTTGACAAGTGGGAGCTTTTATAGTGGTTAATCACGATTTCAAGTTTAAGGCATATTTGGGCAACATTTGGCGAAAAACGGTTTCATTGTTCTCCGAGGCCAATAAAAACAATCATCATCCTCATCAGCAATATGGCAAACAGCAATAATAACAATAAGAACGGTTGCAACAAAAAAAAAAAACCAAAAAAAAAAAAGCAAAAAGACGGCGGCTCTTGCCGTGGAACTGTTTAAATACATCGAACGAACATTGAACGAAAGAGCTGTTTTGCTTTTATTGTTGCTGATTTTGTTGTTCTGTTGTTGCAGTTAACGTTGTTGTCTTTGGGTTTTTATAGAACATTTTTGTTAACTTTGTTTGTCTGTTTGTTTGTTTTTGGTTGGTTCTTATTATTTTTGTTGTTGTACATGGTTGACTTCAAAAAGTTGTTGGATGTTGAATAAAATTATTGCAAACACGTCGCGTTGATTTATTGTTAAATCGCGCATGAGTAATGGTGCAAAACTTAAATATGTTTGCCTCTCGTTGCTGCTTTTGCTGCTGGTGGTTGGTGTTTGCTGCTGCAGGAAAGGAGCTTAAGACATATTCAAGCTAAAGCACGTCACTGTTTCTATGACTAACTTTTACAACAACTTCTAGCAAATAGCATTTAACTTGAGAGCTCCAGCAATTGTTCTTTTCAACACAACGTTCCGTTCCGTTCTTTACATCCACATCAAAAGCCCCACAATAATATTTGCTAAGTTTCATACAGTTTGCGATTTTCCGCTGCATACAGTCTTACTTATTATTATTATTTTTATTTATTTTTTTTTTTGGTTCGTTGTATACTTTAATCTTCTTTTTGTGTGTATAGATGTATGAATGTCCGAATGTGTGTGTGTGTTGTTGTCGAAATGTTATTTATGCGGGCAATTTTCAAAATGGATTTATTGATTAAGACAATCCCCAACAAAAACTACTACAGCAAAGTAAACACTAACAACAGCAACAACAATGATTATATAAATATATACGAGTATGTAATCTGCGATACAACGAGGGCCCTTATAAATAAAACTTCAATAACGATACGTAACAAATTATTTTCAAATTGTCATAAAGTTTAATTCGAAGACATTTATCATTCTCCAATAAAATGCTGAGGACAAAATAAATACACACTTCCTTTTGCTATTAACAAAAAAACAAAAAAAAAAAAATAAACAAGTAAAAGTAAATAAAACACAGTGGTTCGCAAAGGAAAAGTTTGCTGCATATTTCAGATCAATCACTTGTCGGTTCTTGTACTGGAGGACTTTCCAATTTTCTTTAAAGTGGACTTATAGCTCATTTCCACTGGATATCAGCCCTATTGCAGCTATTATGGGCATCGGGCACCGTTGTCGGATGGCAACCACATAATGGATTTCTCTGCTGAGCCACACTGTGCAATAACATCTATTTTTCCACATTAATGCTAAATTTCCTATGTACCCAACTGAAAATTATTTCCATTTGTATAATTAATCTAACACTAACAAGTGACAACACGTCTGCTGTTTTAATTAGCCAGTAATTATGTTCTAATTAGCAATTACTCACTACCACAGACAGGGCAATACAAAATAATTATTGAAGGTTCACAGACTGAACCCTCTTTCTTTGTTTCTTCGGTAGAAACACTCTGAAATCTATTTACAAGCAAATTTCTGAATATTTTGTTTACAAGACTGCGGAATTATTGTCGGCGCGCGTGGTAGTGGGAAGGTGTGCAGTTAAGAACATTTTTTTGTCTCTTTTGCAATGCTAATGAAATAATCAACTCTAATACAGAAACATACATTTGCTGCAATCCGAAGTACACACCTTCAGTACAATTAATAGAATCTCAAAAAACCCAGCAAACAATGCCAACGAGTCTTTTAATTTCTCGTTAAGGAAGTAAAATTTGCATGTTGTTCCTTTTATTTTCAGCACGCTGTTGCATTCGCTAAAAAGTTGTTTTGCTTGCATGCCACATTTTATAGGATTCTTCTCCTTTTTTCTTTTTCTTTTTTTTTTTTTTTGTACTCCCACTTACAGAGTTTGTTTGCATGCAAACTGCATTTGTAATGAATCTTACGCTTTTCAGGCGGTTACTTCTGCTATTTCGTTTTATTTTATTCAAAGCAAAACTCAAACCTTCAGCATCCTACGCAATGTGCAAATCAGCAGAAGCTTTTAAAGTAATCGGGCATTTTAGACTGTCTTTTTCGTTCTTTTTAAGAGATTGTCATCTTAAATGGGGAGTTTTGCAAATTTTTTCGTTTTCGTTTTCAAGTCACATTAACCGTAATGCAGTTTCGCATCATGGGATTAATCAAGCGTTTATTTAAATGAATTCATAAAATAAGATAAATATAATTGTTGAATTGCTCGTGCGGTTCAGGAGGGGAAAAATATTAAAAAGCATTTGCATAAAGAGGCAAGAGAGAAATTTACTGCAACACACATTGACAATATTCTGCTACAGTTCTGAGCAAATTAAATTTTTAATGAATGCGCGTTTTTAGTTCCACATTCAAAATTATTTTGTATAACAAGACTCATTCAAATTAAGACTCATATGTATTTTCGCTCATAATACTTGGGGAGATTGACCAGAGTATTACTCTAACGTGGCAAAAAAAAAAGTTTTAAGATAAAAAAAAATGCTCGTATACTATTTTATGGTGATCTGCAAAACACAAATACTTCTGCTTCATGAAACAACATCAAAGGCCCTGTTAATTTCAAAATTGTTGGCCAAGAAAATCTATTTTTAATTTTTAATTTCGAATTCGAATTCATTTTGTTGCCTTAGCCATGCGATCACGTCTTAATATAAATTGTTGAAATCTCTGGTGTGATTAAATTTTTAACATATTTACACAAATACCCTTTACCCTGTAGAGAAAATTAACAATAAATTGCTGTTATGATGTGATATGAGTGGCACAATGTTATTTTTGCTATTTGTTGCTGCTTGTTACCAAACAACCAGACAGGCTGCCAACAACAAGATGCAATCAATTCTAAAATAGCAACAATGGAGAAACAAAAACTTGTGGCCAATATTATTGTACGAATACAGACACGAGTGCATGCCAAATTCAAGTGCATGAAGAGGACTGGGCTGCAATACTCAAAATAATAATGACGTAGATGCTGGCCATGATTATGATGCTGCTGCTGCTGCTGCCGATGATGATGATGATGATGATTATGTCGACAACAACAATGAGCACGAAGACGACAACATAAATGAAATGTGCACTCGAATGTGAGCAACAGCAACGAAATTAGACTTGGTGAAAAATGATAAAACGGAGCACGCAAGTACAAAAAGTCAATGTCGCCGCGCATTGATCAAAGTTTTTATGAAATACACTCGCACTATAGAATACAAAAGGAGTGGTTGATTTGCTGCAACACAAGGCAAAAGGAACACGGCAGCAATTGAATGTGATGGAAGATGTGTAGATCACCATAAAGACTATGATGCTGTGGCTTTTTGTTTTTGCTGGTGATTACATTGCAACTGATGCTGATAAAATTAATGATGTTTGATGCACCCTACAGTGGGTGGTTACAATAAGAGGAATATGTTTCTTTGTTTTCTAAAAACCTATTAATTTTTAGCTGGATACTCGTGCAGTATTTTAAATAATTTAGAGCCAAGTATGAATACAATAATTAATGCAATCATGGTTAATTAAAGGTGCACACGTATGTGTAGGGAAAGTTCAAGTTGCTAATTACCAGCCAACCACTCGTATTTGCAGCCTCTTGAAGAAAAAGAAAATATTGTATAGAAATTGAAATTGATTACAATTATGAAAAAGGTGAGAAGTGTTGGCAGCTTATAAGCCTTAATACTGAAATGCTTCTGCTGATAATGATCGTCATGATCATCATTATCGTGCTTTGCTTTTACGTATGTGAAATGAATGATTAACGCTCAGTTCCATTGCGTGGTGGTTTGGTTGGTTGTTGTGGATGGTGCTAAATGGAATTGCAGGTGCAAGTTATTTCTCAAAAACCTTTTGAATTCCAAAAAGCAGCGTATCCCTTTTTATCTCGGGGGACATGTTATTATGCTTGTTACATCACCACCATCGCCAACTCCATCAACCGAATCATATCACTTTTTAACACTTTCCTCGAACAACCGACTACTAGCCTACCAGGTACTAACTGAGCCAGTGCCAGTGTCAGTGTGATTAAATAAATGAATGAGGGAGAATGACGGAATTGCTGGTTAACAAGGTTACACTTAAATTTGTTTTAAACTCGCTTTTCTTTTCAGATTTCGTACTTTTGTATATTTGAGATTTATGATGACGTTTTTTGGTTTAAAGCTTCTATTATGTCCATTACAGTGATCGATGATGATCTTCTCGTTCACATTATTTTATATGCAGCAACAATGTGAAGTTCGCCTCGCAAGAGATGAGAAGTTATTGTTTAAATGAAAATAATGATTTGTCTTCATTTGTCAATTGTATTGTTAAACAGGAATCTTATTTTCTGATCGCTGATCACATCGTATTATCGATGAGAATATGAAGGCGTGCAAACAATTACCAAAACAACAGCAACAACATTTAAGCATTTATTGTTGTTTTAGACTAAAAGTCGTAAACCTATCAAGAACTCAAGCATGTAAAATGATAATGACAAAATTACACTTTGTCATAAAGTTGTTTGCAGGCAGAAGTTGCTTACCCGGAAAAAGGGTAAAAGAACACATGTAAAAATGGTAAAATTCACATGACCTCTTCACTTTTTTAGAACTAGTTTGTGCTCTCTTGTCTATTTCATTGTTTAGGCAACGGAAATAAAGCTGTACACATGTTCCAGCTTGAAACAAGCATTTAACCCTTTACCTTTCATTTCAATTTTGTTGCTTTTTAGTTGTAGTTACAAGTGTAAAATGACGGTTTCCTTAAATATTAATAAATTGTTATTATACACTTGTGTAATAATAAAAAAAAAAGATGACATTAAGATTATCACAAGTATTAGCAGCTGACAGCTTAGACAACCCCTAACCGAGACCAACCGATCTTTATATAGATCAATCATTCATTACATTTTCATTTTCTTTTTACCTTTTACGATGGTAATGGTGCTGATGTCTATGCAATTCCACGTAATCAATCAATTTGAAAATTTCTAATTTAATTTCTTTGTTTTTGGGAATTTTTCTTTTCAAAGCATGAACGTCAAAGATGAATAAAGTGAGAGAAGATCACCCAAGTGGAATGAAAAACGCGCTGAAACAGGTTCGGTCATGCACGTAATTGCTGATATTGAACATAATTTGTAGGGGATGACGAAGGAATAATTGTGTGTAAAGGAGAAGAAAATGTCCTCGAAGTTACCAATTTTGTTGGAAAAGTTGGCTTTTACATGTCCTGTGACAACATGGCAGAACAGCTTATATCGACTTAAGTGAATTGCTAATTTACACGTAGAAGATTGTACGATGTCTGCAGTGCTTACAATGCTACCTACTAAAGGAAAGCCTCGCAGAGAAGCAGACTTGTATGTACACAAAAACAACTTAAGCGGTTCTGCATATTGCCACTGATAAACTTATAGTTATGCTTGATGCTTTAGTTTATGATCAAAACTTATTAAAAATATTCTTGGAGAATTTTCTAAGAATTACAGAAACGTATGGAATGCCTGATAATTATGGTTTCTTCTTAATTTTTATTTGATGAATCATGAACTGAAATTGCAACTTGAATGCCTTAACCATAATTCTATTGTACTCGTATACATTTAAGCCATAAAGGATTTCTTCGAAATGTGCTTTTACAACCTGCAGGTTGATAATTGTTTATTTATTTCCATGCGAAAGTATACATTTAAATAAATGGTAAACTTTAACACAAAATCCTTGTCTAGGAAATACGACTACTGTTTATTTATGCATTTACAGCCTCAACTATTAGCACTGCAATAAAACCACTCACAGGCATCAAAGCGAAGGGTACGTTGTTTTGAGCACAATATGCATATTTAAACTAAACCAAAACAAAAACAGACAAAAAAGGCGGTACGATGTTCGATTTTGCGTTATATGGCACAGTGTTGTTACTCGTATAAAAACAAACGGAAAAAGGCATTTTAAACCGAATTCTCTTCTAAGTCTAATTATGACGGCAACAAAGTCATAAAAAATTTAATTACGGACACTGAAGCCGAAACCAAAAATGAGAGAGCCATAAATTGAAAACTGCCCAACAAAGAAGCCAGTCAGTCAATCAATACAAAACAAACAGTACGGATATTTCTTAATGGCAAATAGCAACCTCACAGAATACGAAAACAACCTGAAATAACACACACACAGGCAATTATTATTTTCGCATCTTCGCTTTTGCTTATAGCCGCCATTAGCCGGAGATGATTCTACTCATAGTGATATTGCTTGTGCAAGGAACGTGATGGCATATGCAAGACGGTTTTCAACGCACTGCTTCACATGATCAGCACTTAAGTGTGAAAATTTTCATCATTTTTACCAGCATTATTTTTCTTCTTGCAAAGAAAGCACCATGAAATTTGGTTTAAATTGAGGTTCACATTTTGATATTAGATTCCAAATTGGAAAATTACACCTTGTCGGTTCAATACCTTTTGATGGGTTCTACAAACAATAACAAGGGAATTAAAATCAAAAGTACATGTCAGCCAGCAGTTACTTTTCAGCTCGGCTTCAAAGTACGCGCGTATGTTCTAAAGTTGTAGAGCATTTGCCATGTAAACGCAACATGGAAAAAATCAACAAGACATAAAACTGGAGGAGGTGTTAATCATGAAATTTGAACAAATCAAATGTAACACAAAAATGCATTTCATAAAATTATTTTTTTTTTCTGTTTTGTTTTCGGTATGCACCCATCAATCAGCAGGTGTATTGTTTTCATTAATAAGCAGTTTATGAAAATTGGAAAATTAAACATGAAAAGAGTGAAAAATTGATTAGATGGAAACTGGTTTGGTATCAGAATCCAATTGCTACTCGCATATAGAGAGGAAACGAAAAAACAAAATAATAATAATTTCTTTTGGATTTGAGATCTTTAATTACAAGAAATAAAATTACAAAATATTGTACACTTGAATATTATGCACATACACACCGATAATACAAATTAATTTCATATTAAAATTTGTTTATTTATTTTAAGGAAAAAATATTTCAACTAAGGTTTGCATCTTAAGTCTTTCGTTTTATTATCCTAAAAATCTTTTTTTTTTGCATTCTAATCGAGTGCTCGCTCGTACATGCATAAAATATGTTGAATATATAATGCTAATTTTTAAAGCTTAATTTGGCCATAAAATCAACAGGACCCGAGGAATTTCTATTTAAGACTGGCGTCTGAAAGCCACAAAATTTTTATACACACGATTCTTTTTTCTTTTTTTCAGATGCAACAGAAGAAACAAACAAAAATTAACGATTTGAATGTGCTCAATAATTTGCTTTTATAAATGATGTTAATTTATAAAAAGATTTTTAAGCCACTTCAAATCTAACTGCCATTGATTTCCTACAGCATTTTAGAATCACACAATACTTCCAAATCTAAATACTTCCAACAGATCGCGGCTTATTATCAAACTGCTTTTTATGCTACAGAAAGGCGTTAATTGGGAAACTTTATCATTTTATAGCCGTCATTATTCATTGAGCCCAGCCACACCTATACCGCGTGCGTCCTTCACTCGGAACACTGCACTCCTGAATATTCGGTTGACCTGACGACAGTGTCACAGAATTCGTTCTTAAAAAACCAACTAATTTCCAAAGTACTTAAAGCACAGGAAAGTATTATATTTAAATCTGAACCGCGTCAAACGAGCATTAGATGTGGGCAAGCACGGAATTTTTAGACAAATAAATACCGTGCATTTGTAATTATTATGTTTATTCGATTGGATTGGTTAGTTAAACCAACGAACGCGATCAAGCGGCGTTCCACACAGAACGTGATCTACCACATCATATGAAGCAACAATTTGAAAAAAGCCTTTTGTATCCCACTGAGAACAAACGCATTTATAATATATGTATATTGGCGCATTGACACATTCTAATTCAAACCGTGTGTGTGTGTGTGTGTGTGTTCGTTTAGAAGCCCCAACACAAGCAAATCGAAAGTTGGGCAGCCAAAAAGCCAAAAGGTATTAATGTAATCAAGCTTGTGGGTACAACACTCGCACAGAACCACATAAAACCATATTAACACACATGAAAATCGTACAAAAAATATTATACCTGTTATATCCCGCAGTGCAATAAAGACTAGAGCGGCAAAGAAAGCCTAACAAACTAATCCTTTTACATATCATGAGTGCCTTATATGCACATGTTGTGAATTCTTCATTCATGAATGTATTTGTATGGAGTATGGATGTGTTTGCTAACTCGTGCTTAATCAGCAGCGGATTGTTAGAAACTTAAATGTTTTAGAGCCGTACAAATGGTAATTAAAACTTTTCACATACAACAATAAGCAGTTGTTTCATAATTATGGAAATTTTGTTCTTAATGCTTCAAGTAAAGTAGGGGAGTATTTTCCTAAATGAGAATAATTTACAATGATTTAAAAAAAAAACATACTTCTGATTTTGGGAAAGTTTTGAACATTTCCCACACACACCAAGAACAAACCTGAACTCAGTCATAAGGTGGACACATTCGTTTGACGAGATTATCTTTATTCTCATAATTACATCAAGGCAAACAATAAATACATGCATTGTCTGAATGAAAGCAAAATATATTAAGAAAGAAACAAAATCGGGTAAAGGCACATGTTGGCAAAACATGTTGTCTTGCCTGCACACGAGATTTCTCACACTTGTTGGTTGCTTTACATGCAACAACATTTCGTTGCACTGTTAGGTATCAATTGACATCTGCTTCAATGAAATTAAGTGAAAATGTTTTCGGCAAATCAAGAACACACACAAATGTCCGTGTTAACCGCAATAAAAAAGACGCTTTGGACGCGTCATTGACTTGAATGGAAAATAATTTAACTAACAGATTTCCAATGTTTTCCTTTGGAGTTTCATTTCCGAGAACTTTTAGTTTTAAATGAGTTAAAATGAGCACTTAAAAAGAAATTCAATATATTTTCTTAATTTCATTATAAATTCTCCAATAAACGATCTTTTATTTAAAATTTAGCTGTAATTCAGAAATGTGTAGAAGCTGAAACGATTTCTATCGCACTATTGGCATCAATTGAATATTTTTGAATAAAATACTAAAAATGAACTTTAAAAGAAAAGGAAAATAGGCATTTAATCGTATCTAAGATTTTGATTTTGTTAAGGTTTTTAACGTTTTACCACGAACTTGGAACTCATTAACTTGTTGTTTTATTTTCACGTGATTAACCATCGATATTATGAAAACAACACCCTAACCTAAACAGAATTGTCTTCAGCATACATGAAGTTGGACATATAGCAGAGGTTCCCAAACTGTTTATTTCAAGTTTAAAAGCGGCAGTTTTATTTTACTTGTCTTTTTTATTAATAACAGTGCAGTCAAAAATATATACTTTGCAAATTTTCTTTATCAATGCCATGAGAGAACTTTGGGAACCACTATCCTCCCATATAAACAAAGTTCGTGTGAAACGCGTTTGCCGGCATCGTTTTTGTTTTTTTTTTTTCTATTTTATGTGGTATTTTTTTTGTTCAGTGCTTTGATAGCCTACGATCAAGTACATACGAGTATATGAAACCCAAAATATAATAAGAATAGCAACGAAAACAACTTGCAACCTTTCTATTCATTGGGAAGAAAACGTGATGAAATTTCTTTCTATACCTCTGCATGAGTACGGTCAGAATGACGATGCCGCAGCTGATGAAAACGATGCTGTCTTGCATGAAGCTGCAATGGCTTGGTTTGGTTTGATTCGACTGATCGTGGCCAAGTGTTACAGTACAGGTTGTTAGATGCCGTAAATGTAACCTTTTACTGCAAGAATGTGAGTGCGTTTAAGACCTTCGCTCAAACATCCAGGTACTACATTTTGTTTTCTAATTTTTTTTTCCTAAAATTTATTACAGTCATTGTATTTTTTTTTTCTCTGAAATCTTATTTGGAAGTATTAAACCTTTTATTGATAACACTTGTTCTTATTTTATTACTTATTCATCTCTAAAATAAAACAAAACAACAGCACACATCTTTGAAATCTTGAAAGACAAACCAGGTACATAATAAAGAATTGCAACAAGATTAGATAAATATGTTTTCAATCAAATAATACAACAGCAACAACATCTCATAAAATCATTTAAAGAAGGTTTTCTTTTTATTTGTTGTTTTAAAAACTGAAGTAAATGAAAGTAAATTAAAGTTAGTCGAAATGGGTGAGTGTCAAATCGGTTGTATTGTTCTCGTAAATTCCTTTAAATATTTTTCAGATCATTTTCAAAATCATTTTATTTGAAAAGACAATGAAATAAATAAACTACAGAAAATAATGCCTTTTCTTTTAATTTGTGTTGTTTCATGTTTAACCCCCACTTAAAATGAGAGTCCCACATTTCACTTCACGTGAACTTCAAACGAGGCAAATAAATTTTTAATAAAAGTTTAAGTTTCATAAATATGTGCATTTTTTCTTCTGGCATTGGTTGCGAGAGCTTTCACTGTTGAAATTTTGGCCAAACATATTTGCAAGCGGTTCTCTGCAGATTTGTGCCGAATTGCTCATATTTCACTTCAAAAAATTCAGTTCTCTTGTACTTTGGTGGCACCTCCATGCTAAGCGTGTGAGTAGTTAAAGGCATTCACTTGCTTTTTATCTTCAACTTGCTAATAATAATATTAACTAGAAAAGCAAACTTTTTAAGTTGGTCGCAATTTATACGACAGCTTGTTAACGAGTTTTCGTATGATTTTTATTTTATCTTGGCTACACTTATTATTTTTGTCTGTACGAGTACTTTATGGATTAAAGTGAATTTCAATACGAGTGTGTTGTACAAGACTCAGCAGCAGATGTTTAAGTAGAAAAATACTTATTATTAACGATTGGAGGTGCTTTGCCATTGGATTTAAGCTGGAATCATAGACGAAACAAATTACCAGAGTTTTGGCGAATTTAAAATCATTTACAAAAATATGTAAACAAAATTTATATTCCTGTGAAACACTTCAATGAATTAATAAAACCAAATTCGGATCAATTAATTTTACGAATACGAAAAACAACACGCTCACTGAAAACCAAAATACAAAATTCAATATATCAAAAATGTCTATTTATAAATCAGTGCTGCGCTGCCTGCCTGCCTGCCTTCTGTTGTTGCCTTTTTTAACACCCTACATTTGCCATGAAATATGATCATAAATGTCGCTGCACCATAAAGATATGCACAAACACATGAACGCAGAAGTGCACAACATGCGGAAAAAAACAAAAATGAATGAAAACAAAATAAAGTAAAAGCAGGCAGCTGAACTCGAAATATCAACTATTAATTATACAATTTGACAGAAGTATGTTGAGGATCCTTAAGACAAACTGTTTAAAGAAATACAAACGTCTGCCAGAAAAGAAATAAAACTGAAAATTGAAAACCTTTACATAATTGAGAGGATCAGCACCCATACACTGATCTGGAAACAGAGACAGACCGCTTAATGATTTTGTTAAAATTCTTAACAAGGGCAATACAAGTTTGAAAACTGAAAAGAGAGAACAACAAAACTAAATGCAATAATTAATTATACGAAGACAAACGTGATCCGTGGAGAAATATTAAACAAAATATAACTAATGACCAAAAGTTAAGATAAAATTAATGCGATTAATACTCGTACTATTAAATAATATTTATACACATTTTAATTTATGTCTGTATTATTCAAGACCAAAAATCTAATAAACAATTCCTCAATAGGAGATTATGAACACACATTCGTACATGCATATAATCAATCGCAGACAAACAAGTAGAAGTACTCGAAGAAAGCCAACGCAAATATGGAAGGAGAATGAGTTGGCAAAGCCTTTTGCTGATTGTATGATTGCAAATAAATTGTGAAGAAATACGCATTTCGCATGTAAGCATTCGAGAATCTGCCGAGATCATTAATGTTTGCTTGTTTGTATTCAATCATTTTATTAATTCATTCCAATTTGCACTCGCAAGCATTGAATTTGTATATCAATAATATTACGCATGTATGTGCATTAGGGTGGCCCATAGTCTGCAGAATAAATTGTTTCATTTTGAAACTTGTTTGTCCTCCTGCCACTGCGCTACAATAACCAAATAGCCATAGCTACGCAAGTGACTAAGTGTACCTGCCCTTTTTCCCTTAATACAACATGAAACTTTCTATTACAATTTAGATACAACACAGACACTTACATACGAGTGTCGATACGTACGTATCGATATCAATACAAGCATTTGCATTTATTTGGATTCTTATGGATATTATGCAGGCCCATTTAAAATTGATTTGTTTGGAATGAACATAATGTGCATGACATACGAATGGATGGATGATTGACTGTAGTTGTATGTAATACAAACAGTGACGCTTAAAACTGTTTACAGGACAATTATTACGGAAATTTTCGGAATTCGAATGCACATCACAACTATCAGGATTTAAAATGATATAAGAAGAATTATAGGGAAATGTAACAGTTCCATTTAACCGATTCTAATCAATAATTGAAGTTAGAAGCTAGAAAATTTATTTTTAATTTTATTTTCTAACCTACAAAACCCTTGGAAGTGATTTGGCCGCTTTCTATAAACGTATGCCACACAACGCCTTGAGTTCTTGTGGCACTGATGTTATTGGACAATACCATTTCGCAGTGTCGAGGCTTTTATTATGAGACTGCAACGAAACCATTTCATGTTGTATCATATACGACCGTTTTTGCAAGTCACTGCACTATCACTACTACATCTTAACATACTTATATCCTCACATGTGTGTGTGGGTGTGCGTACCGGAGTGATTGCATCTATCCTAAGTGATTAATTCGTAAGTACTTCATAACACTCAAGTGTTTAGTATACAAAATTGAATTGAAACGGCAATTATGACACAAATCATTTAGGTCTCAACGAAGACATAAATGTGATGCATTGGCAGGAGATGAATGAATTGGTTTGGTATTGTCTGCATGTCTGTCTACTTAGTAACAATATGAAGTACCATACTCGTATGTAGTATTGTTGTATCACAGATCTATCACAGATTTCAGCTTTAATACTGGTATGCTATTGAGTTAACTTTAACGTTAAGATGTTCTTTGTATCAGTTAAATGCATGATTTCATTGTATTATTTTTAGTGTTCTTGCAATATTTCTTTGGCATGCAAAAGTTACAGAAAGATGAAAATTAATAAAAAAAAAGTTTGTTAAAGAAACGAAAATTTATTAATTTTAATATTGTTTTTTAATATTTCTCCCGAATTGTTGAAATCGAAATAAATATTATGCACTTCTCCACATGTACAAGTGTGCGCAATGCATGCATTCGTACTGGTTTAAGTGAACATATTAGATAAAATTAAACCTAGACACATCAATACAAATTTATGGCAACAACTAAAGTCCAAAAGCAAAAAGAAAAACAAAACCAAGAATCATCTCAAAGTACAATGCAGACGGAAAGTTAATAACAAAAATAAAAAATGAAAAAAATAAAAATTGCCAAAAGGAGTACGTTTATCATCAGTTTCCAAATGATAAGAGTCTTTCTGATGCGACCACATCATCGATGTTTTTATACTTTCGGCGTTTGTTGTCGATCATCGTTGATCACTGATCTTGTCTTTGATCAGCAGCAGCAGCAGCTTTAGTAAAAACCAAAAGGAATCATATTTTCATTTTATAAATTTTTTTATTTGCTTGCTTTTTTACTTGTAGCTTTCAGTAGCTTCAGTCTTAAATGTTTTATAAATGCTCTGCCCCGCGGGATTTCTTGTTGACATTGTGATCAACGATATTGAAAGCGACATGTGATATGATCACTTGTCGCTTTTTTCTCGTTTCCTTCTTGCGAAGAGAATTAAAGAAAGAGAAGGAAGGCAGATTTTTTTTCTGTTTCCTTTTTAATGAACGATTAGACGACGTAACGTTGGAGCCCGTTAAAGAGATTCATCTAAAGTCAATTTGATGATCGTTGGTTCTAGTATGTAACTTTTTATTTGCTAAACGAGTAGTGAGGAATATTTTTGACACAGATTTGTAACAAAAAGCTTACTCAAGTCCTTATTTGGATGATTACGACAATTGCGTTGTTTCATTGTTGTGAGCTGAGACGAATTGAAATGAAGTGGCTTTTAAGTGTAATTGTAGGTTTGCTTGTGTTCTTCTCAATGGTTATAGCGTTTAGCCGATTTAGCCGTTCTTGCAGCCAATTGGGGATCGACAGCTTTGTTAACGATTGCGTACTGTATTTGTATTTGTTTTTGAAAGCATTACGAGTGGTTCGCTTTAAATTTGAAATTAAGCATGACAAATTACGTAGGCTGGGTGGATGGGTTGTTGGTGCAGTTTTCAGTACAAATTTTAAGTGCACCTCTGCCAAGTGAAATATTTTGTTATTTTGTTGGAGAATGTTTTGTTGTTTTTTCGAAATTGTTTAATGATTTTATTTCGTTGTGGTGTTATTCAGCTTCAATGCGTTTTATTCTCTTTAATTTTTTAAGTGGCGTCTGTGTAAAAGTATGTTGAAGAAGCTGTTGTTTTATTTTTACGCATTTGCAATAGAGATTCTTACGTTAATTTTTCTTCTTTTTTTTCATTTTTATATTTAAGAGTAGCTATTCGCCAAGGCTGATCGGTGTCTTCTGTATTTTAAGGCCCAAGGCGCTTTCATCTTGCAACTCAGCCTTTTACATCCTATCGAAGCATTATCAATCGTATGACATGTTTTTCTTTAAGTTCATGTTGTTTTTTTAATCTCCTTCTGTAATCGTTAGCCATCATGTTGTTGTTAGTAAGTTCGGTGGTTTTTTCTCTTAATGTTGTTCTGTAGCAACTAAAGTTTGGTTTTGTAATGTTTCCATATCTTTTGTTTGTGTTTTATTTACTTTTTTGCGTTTACAATTGGCAATTCTTGTTGTTCTGATGTACTATTGCTTGTCGTTTGCAATTTATGTAGTTGTGTAATTAAACAAAGGAAAAAAAGTTTGTAAAAACTAAAAACAAAAGAAAGGAACTACAATAACACATAAAAATCGGTGGGTTTTTGCAAACGAAAGTTTTTTTATTTGTTACTCTTCTTATTACATTTATTTTCGGCCGATTGTGGCTGATGTTGCTGATGTTGCAGCAATTGTTATTTTATGTAGTTTGACTAAATGACATTGACATTTTCTGTGTGCGACATCAAATAAAATGAGCGATGGGTGCTTCACTTGTAGATGACGTTTGTCTTAAAGCCGACCCGACAAAGGTTTTTATGACATGATTTGATTTATGCTTTCATCATTATCTTCATGTTGCTGCTGATGATGCCTTTAACATTACATTGCTGTGGCATTATTGCAAGATTTTTTGCTTTTTTATTTTTGTATTAAGTCTAGGGCTCTGGCCTATGACTAATTTAATATATTTGTGATGTTGTATTTCATAAGAAAGTAGTTTTAACAAATTTGTTATTAGAAACACGATTCCCGGAATTAATTTTCAAAGCGTAAATTACAAATGTGAAGGCTAAATAGCGCCGTCAATTAATTCAGTGAAGAATTTCGCAGCAAAAGATGTTGCAGAAATATAAACCCGTTGTATTTCTGCAGCATCAAGAACGTTTCTGAGAGTTCTTATATTTCAGATTTATTTCCTTAAAAACTTTATACATTTAGTTAGAATGTTGCCTTAATTGTTGAAATCGCTAGATTATTTGTTAAAATTAGATCGCAAAGATAAAACATCTTGTGTAATAAAACGTATCTGCCAGTACCTTCCACTTATGAAGTCATTACACATGGAAGTTGGATTCCAAATGTGGATGTCAAAACCGCCCAACTATATATATATTAATTGTACATATATCTGATGTACATTTCGTAGCAGTTAACAGCTTTTCTTGCTTTTGCTCTTTGTTGTACTTGTTGTTTTCTTTTATTACCCAACAGCCACTGTTTATGTTTGTTTTCACCTTTTCATATTTTCTTGCTTCTCCGATTTCCCAACACTTTTTTTTATTGAATTGAAATCAAAAATAAAATAAAACGTGATGAAGGAAGAAAAATAATATTGGAAAAAATGAAAAACCCACTCATGTATTGACGCTTTGCTCTGGCGCAATTATAATTGGAATTGAAACATGTTTAACAAGATCTAAATAAATGTTATTATGCGCAACGAGCAAGGCGCGGCGGCGTTAAGCACATCACCAGGCATAGCAAACAAAATAGCCGGGCTGGTGAGCAAATAAGCGGACGGTTGACTGACTAACCAAACAGACATCGACACGAATACAAAACAAAGAAGATTCAGTGCCAGACAATTTACCACTGGGCCGTGTATGAACAGAAACTCTTATGAAAAAGTGTGTACGAATACACCAACGAACTCCATCATCAATAACTAAATAAATGCAAGTAGTTACGACAATTTGAACATGAGCCAGAGAGGTGGGGAATGACGCGAAGAGCAGCTAAAATTTGCATTCAATCCACGTAAACAAGAAGTAGTTAGCAGCAGCAGTAGATGATATTATACACGATACTAGAAAATAATAAAAGATTTGCGTATAAGCAGACTTCCACTGCCGTACTGACTTCGTTGGCATGACGGCTAAAAAGAACCGAAAAAGTTGCACTCGAAAGCCATAATAAATTGCCCAGATTGGGAAACATTTTCCTCTAGTCAATTTTCTTTATTAATATATATCATTTCAGAAAGTCATTTTGAGTAAAAATATGTTCATTTCAGGCCAGTAGTGTTCGTTAGCATTTAATATGTCACCGTAACTATAGTTAATAAAATCGTTTTATATTTTCGGGAAATTTTTAAATTCTATAAGTTGACCGGAATAATGAAAATGTCAATATAATTTTTTTGATAAATCGGCCGTTTTGCATTAAGAAACAAATTTCCTAAGTTTCGTTCGCACGAATTGTTTATAAATAAATTTGGCTCAAGGAAATTCTAGGAAAAAAATTAGCGGGTAAAAGCTAGTAGTAGAATAAAATAAAAAAAACCCCATTCTAATACTTCATATACGCTAGTTTTATAAATACTTGCACTTTTTATAAAGCTCTTTTTATGATGACTTGCACATTTTATGATGACTTGCATTTTTTACAATGACTTTCACATTTTTAATGACTAGCATTTCTTACAATGACTTGCACTTTTTACAATGACTTGCACTTTTTACAATGACTTGCACTTTTTACAATGACTTGCACTTTTTATAATGATTTGCACTTTTCACAATAACTTGCACTTTTTACAATGACATGCATTTTTTACAATGTCTTGCACTTTTCACAATGCCTTTCATTTCTTACACTGACTTGCAATTTTTACAATGACTTGCACTTTTTACAATGACTTGCATTTTTTACAATGACTTGCACTTTTCACAATGCCTTTCATTTCTTACTATGACGTGCACTTTTTACAATGACTTGCACTTTTTACAATGACTTGCACTTTTCAAAATGACTTGCACTTTTTGCAATGACTTGCATTTTTTACAATGACTTGCACTTTTTACAATGACTTGCACTTTTTATAATGATTTGCACTTTTTACAATGACTTGCACTTTTTACAATGACTTTCACTTTTTATGATGACTTGTACTTTTTTCCTCATTAATATAATAAATATGAAAGTAACTCTGTCACGTTCAAACCGCTGAACCGATTGAGTGAAATCATTAAACTGATATCTATTAACATTTTAAACTATGATACAGATGACTTAACAATTTTTGTGGCAATGGACTTTTGAGAAGTCAAGAGTAGTCTAAAGTTACTAGGGATATATGATATTATGAAACTGATGACTAAGAACGTTCTAAACTTTGATACAGTAAAACTACAACACATCGCTGACTTAGCATACACATTAGCCGGAGTTTCACATATTCTTTGCGGACAAAAATCTCGGATAAAACCTAGTACAAAATAATATCTCACAATGTCGCGCAGAACAATACACCCAGTTCGAACTAATAATATTGGACATCTTGTATAATTTTTAGCACCACTACAACTCATATCATATCAATTTCGATATAACTAGGTATTAGAACATCAACTTGAGCAATAAAATTTAAATTTAATTTAAATATAAACTAAAGAAAAACATCACTGAGAAAGTAGCACGGAAAACAAATAGTTATATAAAATGCAAAAAGTTCAAAAAATATAAAGAAATACAATTGATATTAAAATGTACATTTAGTTAATTGCATGTGTTCTCATTTTTTTGTTTTACAAATTCTGTAAGTGATAACGGACAACTGGGTCATTTGGTACAAGTGAATAAAAATTTCGTGATAAGTTTATGCTATACAAAAAAAAAGCTATAAATTATTAATGGAACGAAATGAAATTTATATATTTTTTTCATTTAATTAATTCGTCACAAAGCGCTGTTACAGTGCACGTCTTCTAAGCTGTTGTCTATTTGTATGTCAGTCAGTCTTGCAGTCCGTCCTTGTAATTTATTGGTTGTGAGCTGCAGTAAAGTCATTGCGATTTATTGTGAATTTGTGTACACACGTTCATATAGATTGTACATTTTTATATAGAAAGACAACAAAACCGATTCCCAAGAACCTTAACTAACAGAAAAATGACAGCAAATGTATGATTCAAATTTCATTTTTAAATTTACGGCTAAATACTTGTTGAATTCAGGCACAATCGCTTGCAAAACTAATAACGATTTGCTCGATAGAAATTCAAATTTCGCAACAGTCTTTCCTTTGAAATCAATTCACCAGCAAGTGATCCCATCACAAGGTTAATGCAACAACAATACGGTAATTACATTTATTCTCTAATTTCTTCAAGGGATTAAATACAAAAACTCTGATGCAACTTGAGATGATATGACATGTGGGTTTAAAAAAATTAAATAGAAATTCTCTCTAGAGAATTGTAACTTCCTTAATATGAACAATAGAACTGTAGGAAACAATACACTGTTTCCCCAGATGGATTAGCTAGATAGTAAGTAACGCAAGAAACAGAATTGTATTTGCAGACTTAGACAATTGCAAAAATAAATTACACACACACATTCGTACAATTGTTGAAAAGCATTGATCAATACATAGAAAACTGCATACCTGTAGCTGCGTCTTATATTCTAACTGAGAAAGATATCAACTTCAATGCACTTTTTGTGAATTTTCATTTTGTTTTTCACAATTTCTTACTTTTAGTGTAGTCGTATATCAACTTTAAACTCCTCAGGTTTATTTTCCATTAATGTGGAGTGAATTTCTACGTTTCATAACATCACCTGTCGTTAAGTAAATAATTTCTGATACTATTATTTCATGAAATGAAATTTTGTAACATTGAATTTAAAATAAAATAAAATAGAATAAAGGAAACAATCGTCGTGTACATTTGTCTGCAGTAGTAAATACACAATTTTTGGAACATCATAAAAATCAATTTGGCAATGAAGCATGAAAGTAAACAAACCGTATAGAAATAAAATAAATTCGTTGTGATTCCTCTGTACAAAAACAAAGAAGTACTCGAATTGGAAATTGTTTACCAGAAATGTTGTGATAAGAATTCAATGCCGGATACAAGCAGCGGCAAATTTAAGTGCACTCTATACAACAAGAGAAGTAAAACGGTTTAAAATTTCTTAATAGCAGTTTGTAACAAAAAAATATTTCATTGACCAATTTGATCAGCCCTGAATTAGACTTGATTATTGTCTTTTCACCCAAATCAAAAGTATTTTAATTCAATAACAGTATTCATTTCTTTATTTATTCAATTTTATTATTGAACTAATATTAAGAGGAAGAGAAACGTTTAAAATCATAGATACTGTGCCAAACACGACTTACAAAAAATAAATTCTATTGTCATCGTGTGAACAAAAAAACATTGGATTTGACAAAAAAAAAAATTGGCTGTAGGAGAGCTGTTTATTCTTTTTTCTCTATTTTTTTTTTTCAAAACAATATAATTTTGTTATTTCTATGCAGTCTACGTGGTATTTTTCTTGTATCTTCGGAATACATAAAGAGATGATGTTGCAACTGAACGGTAACATGTAATGCATTTCGATAAACATTTCTTACCAGTTTTTACAAAGTGAATTTATGAAAATGTAAATTTATTCTCTCAAAACAAAATTAAACACAAAATTTATAAATTTAAGAGAAAATTTAAGAGAACGATATTAACAATTTCAACTCAATCAATATTAACACTCAATTTCTAAACAGGTTGTGGCAGTTATGCCACAAGATCTGCCAAAAATTACACATCGTCAAATGCAAAAGCTCACAAACTTTATTATACCCAATTATAAACAAACATCATCATGTGACCCAAGTCAGTTATTTTCGTATATGTAATAAACGGTCAAAAATACATGTGCTAATGGCAAACTTTTCCAATGCCACACGTTACACTTATTACATGTACTAGAATAATTATTACACATGTTTGAAAATTTTTATGCAACTTCAGAATTGTACTTCACAGCTTTGATGATTTATGGCAAACCTTTAATTGATACCATAACGTAGTTGCGATTCTTCAAATATATCGAAAACAATCTGTATCGTATACAACCTAATTCCATTATTTTATCTTATTTCTGCTGAAATTTACCTTGAAAATAGTTCCACTGAGGAGGCAGTTTTCTTAAGTGATTCTACCGAAATTGCCTGGCAGCACTGGTGCTGCATGACAGACTGACTTTTTGCTCATTTGCTCTCATTTTTAAATTTTACCCATAAATTTATAGAGAGAAAAACTCAATGTGTGTGGCTCAGAGCAACATTGTGTTGATCTATTTCGGTGAAATAAAGATTTTGTTTAGCTCTTCTGCTAATTAAAGATCTTGAAAAATACGCTGCTTTGGAATATATATATTTTTTTAACAATAAAATAGTTGAATGTACTTTAACACTTATTGGCGTTAATTAGCATTTAGATGTTTCTTTAGAAACAAACCTGAAATCAGAGCATGCAATAGCTAATGGTTCATCTCCCAATGATCTCATCAAACAATTTTAGCAAAAGCAAAAATACTTTTTATAACCAATATTTTGGATTTAACAAATTCTATGTCTGATCAGTTTATATACTGCATGTAAATACAAACATATACATATGTATATTGTTTGTGCATATATGTATTTAACAAACACATAACATAGAGATCCCTTCAAAATTTTCATTAAATAAGAGTCCAGAAAATGAGTGCATTCTAAGCCAATATTGCCACTAAAAATCTATCCGAATAAAGTTGTCTACAAAATCTACAAAATTCCCTTTAATCCGACAATACCTTGTATAAAAATTCATAAAATTTTTAGCCTTATGCATCAAGCAACATAAATAAAAATTTAACGAATACATAAAATATTATTCCTTTTTTAGGAACGGCACAGGATTATCCTTATTCAATGCATTCCGCCGGAACCATAAAAAGCGACTATAGACTTGAAAGCACAGAAGAAGAAAGTAATTGTTTTACTATTTGCAGAATAATTTTTTGTGCAACACCGAAGGATGTCGATTCATGACTGACTCATTACAAGTGATTGAATTAGAATTAAAATCGTATCATAACAAGTTTACCACCAATCCTAATTCAATATAATTTGCTTTTATTTATACATATTGGAGATACTTTTTGTCTCGGTTCGCACTATGAAATTTTCTTTCATGAAATTTCTGAAATTCTTTTTTAAAATTTCATTCGTGTCTGCACACTGAAAGTTAATTCCATGAAACTTAATATTTTTGTTTGTTTACTTTCACATAAAGAATATAAAAATAAGGTAAAATCAATTACGAATTACAATACAAAAGAGAATTTCAGTGAACATGAAATTGTGTACCCGACACCATTCTTCTCTCCCCTCTCACCTACAAACTGCTACTTTCATGAAATAAAATTTCATAGTGCGAACCGAGACTTTGCGAAGCGCACATCAAGAAGATTATTGTTTTCCACCTACCAAAATAAGGTTTAACCTACCAAAGTCTAATATCCGACGAAATTTGAGCGAGAAAAACTAACAATGGCAACACTGCTCTTAACTAAAATATATTTGCCTCTTATAATTATGAGAAAAGCAAATATTTTTCTATTTTTTATTTAGTTTTCTCTCTCTCTCTCTCTCGTTCTCCTAAATACTACTCGTTACCATGGCAAGCAAACTTAACAAACCGGTCTTACTAGTGTCAATGCCTTGATGCACCAAAAGGTTTGAAATTATAGTTTTTGTTGCTTTTCGCGTTAAAATCTTGCTTAGCAAGCCAGTCCGGCAGCCATCCAACATACTTTTACCACCACTTTAATTCTCTGTGAAGTCTGTATACGAATTCAGCACAAACTGCATATTTATTTACATCTGTATTTGAGCCCAAGTGCGCTTGTGTGTTTGCACGGCCGAAACATACAACAATAGAAGCGATGCATGTTCAATGAGTGCTCAACAGCACAAAAGAAATAAACACTCAATTTGATTGTACGGTGGATGCTCTCGGAGCGATCGCTGTGTGTGAATTCGCACTCGAAAACAAAAATTTTTTAATCACAGAATTCCTTAGAGGACTGATGGCAAAATTTTGAGAAATCAGTTAATGAGAAGATATCGAGTGGATCACACGTTTCAAAAACAAATCGGAAAAATTTTTGCTTTTAAAAAATTAATATTTACATTTACTTATTTTGAAAAAGATCTACTTAATAAAATATAAACGAATAACACAAAATACGTTCGATGCCTGCTACACTTTGGATTACGGTTACGGTTTACGTCACTTGATCTTTTCAATTAATTAATAAAGAAAAAGTAAAATCAACAAATAAATAAATTCAACAAAGTGTTTTATCAACATCATTCATTCGTACCCCTATTGCGAAATTCAGTGTAATTCAATAAAAAAAACAAAAGAAAAAGAAACATGAAGCTATCAAACAAACTTAGAACATAATCAGCAAAATATTTGAGCTTCGCTTTCAATTAAAATAGTAATAAAAAAACCAAGGAAATAGTCAGAAAAATTGCAAAAGATAGATAAAAAAAGTGCTAAAAGATGGCACTAATATCGAAAACCATCTTATCGGTGTTAATCTCTTTTATTATACCGATACTCGGTGCGGCTTTAAGTAAAACGGTGCTGTATCAGGCGCCGGATGAATGTCGTTGGTCGGGCTCAAACGAAAACGACATAACGCTAGTGTGTCATTTGCGTACAATTAATTCAGAACTCGAAAATACCAATTTCAGTGTAATTCAACCACAAAACACCATCCGTTTGCGACTCGAATGCAATGACGCGTTGTTCTTCCAAAGCAGCCTCAGTCCGGATAGTTTTCGTTCGCTGGTAGAACTACGCGCTCTAACCATCGAGTACTGCAAACTTGGCAACCTCACGGACGGCTCCTTTCGTGGCCTGCAAGACCTGCGAAACCTCACCATACGCACTCACAACGGCGACTGGTCAACGATGTCGTTGGACATTTCACCCTCCAGTTTCAGCGAATTTCGTCAGCTTGATCGCCTCGATGTTAGCCTCAATAACATCTGGCTCATCCCAGACGGCATGATTTGCCCTTTGAAAGTACTGAAGCACCTGAACATTTCCCACAACGAGATCCAAGACATTGGAAATTTCCATTTCAGTGCTTCACTCAGTACGCGCAAGTCTCGTATTTGCGGCTCTTCTTTGAACAGCATCGATCTGAGTCACAACAAAATTGCTAATCTTCCTTCAGCCATATTCTCCGGCTTAGGCCGCTTAACTCACTTGAATTTGGCTCGCAACGGCATGAACTTCATCGCCGATCGCGCCTTCGAAGGCTTAGTTTCGCTGCAAGTCGTAGACTTGTCGGAAAACCGCTTAACATCACTGCCACCAGAGCTGTTCTCTGAAGCAAAGTTTGTCAAAGAAATCTATTTGAAAAATAACAGTATTAACGTTTTGGCACCCGGACTCTTCAGCGAGTTGTCAGATTTACTTATATTGGACTTGTCGGCTAACGAACTAAATTCGCAGTGGGTCAATTCCGCAACATTTGTTGGCCTGAAACGTCTAATTTTGCTTGATCTGTCGGCCAACAAAATCAGCAAGCTGGAAGCCAACATCTTCCGGTCCCTATCTAGTCTTCAAATCCTTAAATTGGAGGAGAACTACATTGACCACATACCCGATGGTGTTTTCACAGATCTCACAAACTTGCACACACTCGTTTTGTCCTACAACCGCATATCCACCGTTGGCCAAAATACATTCCGTGGCTTGTATGGTATTTTAGCGCTCAGCTTGGACTACAACCGCATTTCCAAAATTGACTTACAGACGTTCAAGAACTGCACCAGCATAGAAGACTTACATCTGAACGGAAACAAGCTGCAAACCATACCCGATGCTCTCTCTTACGTGCCACTGCTGAAGACCCTAGACATGGGCGAAAACTTAATCACGAGCATCGAAAATACTTCCATAACTGTAATGGAGAACTTATTCGGCTTGCGGCTCACCGAAAACTCCATAGACTACATCAGACGTGGTGTGTTTGATCGCATGACTTCACTGCAAATATTAAATCTGTCTGGCAACAAAATAAAAGGCATCGAGGCTGGAGCTTTGCAACGCAACACACATTTGCAAGCCATACGTTTGGACAGCAATCATTTAAAAAACATTGCGGGACTCTTTACAGACTTGCCAAACTTGGTTTGGCTCAACATGTCGGACAATCGGTTAGAGAAATTTGATTATTCACACATACCCACTGGCCTCAAGTGGCTGGACGTGCGTGCCAATCGCATCACTCAATTGGGCAATTATTTCGAAATTGAGAATGAATTGAGTCTAACGACTTTTGACGCCAGCTCAAACTTGCTGAGCGAGATAACTGCCGGCTCCATACCAAACAGCATCGAGGTGCTCTATTTGAATGACAATCTAATTAACAAAATCCAGCCCTACACGTTTTTCAAGAAGCCCAACCTCACGAGAGTAGATTTAATTCGCAACAAACTCACAACTCTGGAGCCAAATGCTCTGAGGCTATCACCCATACCTGATGACCGCGACATTCCAGAGTTCTTCATTGGCCACAATCCATTTCAGTGCGACTGTAATCTTGATTGGCTGCAGAAGGTTAACATTGAGTCACGCACTCAACCCAAACTCATGGATTTAGATCAAATCTACTGCAAATTGTCTTACGCACGCGGTAAAACGCATGTGCCTCTCATCGAAGCCAAGTCCAGTGACTTTCTGTGCAAATACGAAACTCATTGCTTTGCTTTGTGCCACTGCTGTGATTTCTATGCCTGCGACTGCAAAATGGAATGCCCCGACAGATGTGCCTGCTACCATGACCAGTCATGGACATCAAACGTCGTTGACTGCTCTCGTTCTGCTTACGATCGTGAATTGCCGTCTCACATCCCCATGGACTCAACGCAATTGTATTTGGACGGCAACAACTTTAAGGAGATATCAAGTCACGCATTTATTGGTCGCAAACGTTTAAAGGTTTTGCATTTGAATCATTCCCGCATTGAACTTGTGCACAATCGCACATTCTATGGGTTGTTGGAACTGGAGGTGCTGCAGTTGAACCACAACAATTTGCGTCAACTGAATGGCAACGAATTTCAAGGTCTTGATAACTTACAAGAACTTTACTTACAGCACAATGCCATATCCTCCATAGATTCGTTGACATTTACGCACTTGTACCACTTGAAAATATTGCGTCTAGATCACAATCTTATTAGCGAATTTGTTGTGTGGAACTTCTTGCCTCCTTATCTCAACGAATTGCGTTTAGCTGGAAACCCATGGACGTGCAACTGCGCTTTTGTTGATAAGTTCCGCGACTACGTAAATCGCCACGAGTCTGTGCAAGACAAACTAAAGTTACGATGCTCTGCTTTACTGGGCAGCAATGGCACCGTGGGCATCAACGCATCTGCGCTCACGCAACAGCCAACTGAACAGTTCACCTTGTACCTCAGTCCGGAAGTTTTGAAAGAAGGCAACATTAGATACTTGGCTTGTGGCGGAGTGTCGCAGCAACATTTATTGGGTGTCTCAGGCTCCAACGGTGGTTTCCTTAATGGCGATATTAACGATAATGTCGTCATTGATGGCAACATGACCTCAACCAAGATGATATTGTCCCAACCACCCATGCACGACTACGTTCCCATTTTGGTGGCCATTCTCACAGGTTTTGTCTTTGTCATCATTTTCACGATGTTGATCTTCATTTTCCGTCAGGAAATGAGAGTTTGGTGCCATTCTCGTTTCGGAGTGCGATTATTTTACAATGGAAACAAAGACATGGACAAAAATGAGCGCGAGAAGTTATTTGATGCTTTCATCTCATACAGTACGAAAGACGAAGCGTTTGTAACCGAGGAATTGGCTCCTTTACTTGAACAGGGTGACACTCGCTACAAGTTGTGTTTGCAAAATCGAGATTTTCCAGTTGGCGGCTACATGGCCGAGTCTATTGTCCAGGCCATCGATACTTCGAGAAGAACCATCATGATTCTGTCAGAGAATTTCATAAAGTCAGAGTGGTGCCGTTTTGAGTTCAAGTCAGCCCATCAATCGGTACTGCGTGATAGAAGAAGACGTCTAATTGTTATTGTTTTGGGTGAAGTGCCACAGAAAGACTTAGACCCTGATCTAAGACTGTATTTGAAAACCAACGCCTATTTACAATGGGGTGATAAACTTTTCTGGGAAAAGTTACGCTTTGCTTTACCCGATGTACCCAACAACCAAAGAAGGCCACATGGCGGAGCTGGCCACTGTACTGGAGTGGGTGTCCACATGCCTATGGCTCCTCATCATCATCACATGCAGACACATCATCTACATCACATGCATCCTCAGGCTCAGCTGCAGCAACATCACTTACAGCACGCCAGTTTTCGGTCCCAAATGCATCACAATATCAACGGTTCACGGCAGAACCACAACCGAAACAACACAAACCCTCAACAGCAGTCCACTATGCTAATGGGCCCCAGCTGCCAGCCAGGCCAGTCCCAACAACAGCAGCAACCAATGCCTCTTCCTTTGCCTCCTACCAACCAAAGCAGTAGTATACAACACCAGAGCCTGCCTTTGCCACCATGTCCCAGTCCCAGAAGTGCTACAACGCAATCATCCGTAGGAGGAAATTCCTCCAATTCTGGACGGACGGTAGCTGTTCATATTTAAAGTAAGAAAGTGTATTATTTCATTTTAAAAAATGTACGAAATAGGCCAAACTTTTTTAAGATAGACAACCAGAAAACAAATCGTTCATTTGGTGCAAAGTGGTAGTGGAAAAAACCTTTCTAAAAATTAATTCTGATTTCTGATTTCTTTTCTGCTTCCCACTGACACTGATCTGTCTAACTGCTCACTGTTATTGTTACATTAAGTTGCTATTTTGTTGCTGGTTTGTTGCTGGTTTGTTGCTGTTGTTCTTCTGGTCGCAGTCAATCATTTTAAATGACCATTTTGAATTTGTATCTCGTTAAAGCATAAGGCTTTTATTTTACTTCACGTTTTTATGAATTTCGTTCCTTTTTTGTTCTTCTCAAAAATTATAAAAAAAGGCAACATTGGGAGAAAAAAACACGTCGATGGGGAACGGAAAACCTATTACAATAACAGGATGATAAACATGAACTGCAAGTAACGATGAAGGCAAACTAACAGTCAAACTGTCAGACTGGCAGACAGACGGACAGACAGACAGACAAACCAGTGAAGCAACCTAAACAGAAACAAACAAGCAACACAAATTACGGGGGTAATGAAGGAAACTTAAAAATGAGGCAATACAACAGCAAAATTTCAATAAAAAGTTTTTATCATAAAGAACCTTTTGGCACAATGGCAATGCCAGCCAACAAGCGTAGCAAACAAGCCAAGATGCAAATGAGCAGCAAAAGCTGCTACTGCATCAACTTCTGCTGGCGACATTTATTGCAAACGCTTGTTGCGCTCTTTTCCCAACATTTCCATTGAGATCGAAGCGCGTTTATTTGCCGTGGCAGAGGCTTTTTACTTGCTTTTTTTTATTAAATGGTTAAAATTACTTCAAAAGCCAACATTATATTTGTTAATGATGTTGTTGCTGTTTTTGCTGTGGGTTTCCTTTTCTACCTAACAATGGCTCAGAAAATTGATGTTGCATGCAACAACGAAGAACAAGCAAGTTATTGCATATGCAAAAAAAAGAAAAAGAAAGAGAACATGGAGAGGCAGAAAGAGAGCGAGACGAATGAGTAACAAAACAAAGTCAGAAGACAGAAAATAAAACAGGCAAAAGTAAAACCGGCAAATGCACACATCCTTGCGCACATATTATGCATATTTTGCAACAACAAACATTAAATTGCACTCACTACATGGAGCCTTTTTTTTATTTTTAATGTTTTTATTTTTATCGGTCTTCTGACCAGACCAGCAACATCGGGGGTTAGAGGGTTACTCTTGCATGAGTGCATGTAAATCGACCAGACAGTTAAAGAAACACAACAACAACAACAACATAAAACCTGACGTCTTGGCGATCACTAAATGGAAAACGATGTTGAATTTGTATTTCTTTTGGTTTTTTTTCAGTCGTTTATTTTTTTTTCGGTTTGCCCAAAACTAAATAACAATATGCAACGGAAAAATTGAGGACAAGCTATGCAGCATTTTCAGTTCTTTTAACCGACAACTATTTATTAGCACAACTGCGAGTGTATGTGCGAGTGTGTATGTACGAGCATGGAGTACAAATGTATGAAGTCGGCATAAAGAGCAGCAGCATGCTGCATGCAGCAAAATCCATACAAACTCAGACAAAAATAGATAAATTTCAAACACCAGAAATTTTTACCTAACAAATTGTTACATTTGTTGCACTAACAAAGCTGCATGCAACAAACCGAAAAGAAAGCCAATTTAGTACATAATTTATTTCATTACAAACCAATAAAACCGAAAAGTTTTTCTACACGTTTCTCTTTCTTCCTCTCTGTCCCATTTTCTTTCTTCATTTGTACTCCGACGAAATAAGAAAACAATTTTTGGCAACAGATAAAACTTACAAAAGTAGACGAACTGAAAACATTCAAAGTATATTATATGTAAAAATATTTCAACTAGACACCAACAACAACAACAACACTTTGAAAGTTAGAAAGGTGGCCACACACACACATAAAGAGACACTGAATGATGTAGAAATGAAAAACAAAACTAATTAAAATTTTAGCTTCAAACTGAAACAGTTTTCGGTTTATTGCTAAATTATATTGAAAAAGATGTGATATAATATTAAATTTTAAGTAAATTGTTAATACAACGTCCTGTATATTAAAAGTAATGAAACCACTAGTTTGTAAGTTGTAACCGAACAATAAAATAAATAATAGTTGTGTCCTCCCAGTCAGTAATTAATTCGTAAATATGTATGATAAAAGATCCATTGCTCTTGTATATACGACAAGTAATCAAAACATAATATTAAATAAATACAAAGAACTCTTTAGTTGGTACTTAAGAAATGAAAATCAACCACCTCCTTTAATGAAACTGATGCAAAACAGCCATATTTTTCTTATAAATCTCAATGGGGAAAAACCAAGAAGCAATCCAGTTCTTACTTTTTAACTATTTTACACTCGAAGAAAAAGAAACAGTAATTAAAAGTATTTACCATGTTAAATAGTGACTGATTATGTTTATAAGTTTAAAATACGATCATGATATGAAACTCAACAAAATTATGAGATATTTTAAGATTTTATTTTACTTTTTATTTTTTTGATTTTATTTTGTGAAATTTTGTATTTTATTTTTATTTGACTTTTTGTAAATAAATTTACGTATATTTAAGCAATAAAACACTTTTCTTTAAATAAATAATTAATTTATTTTTCTTATTGTTTTGTATTTTAATTTGTAGGTAGTATTAAATTAATAGTATTTCGAAACTATAGTCCCATAAATTAAAAGAGCTGTTTACACGAAAACTATTCTTTATAAATAAAAAAATGAAAAAAGACAATAAAATTACAAAAAACTATATTAAATATATAAAAATTATTTAAAAAATCAATTTTGTATTTTTATTTGCAAGCGATTAGGAAATTGAAAACAAATACTTGGCAGTTCTGAACCATTTGTCGATTAACTGCCTGTTTTTGGGGGAAAAAACACAAAATTTCGTTTGGAAATTTTTGTTTATTTATTGTGTTGTCAATGTAAATTCCCGAGCAGGAAATTACATATTATTTACAACAAGAGGCAGCCAGTAAGGGCTGCTCTTTTTAGTTAAAGAACTTTAAATCAATAGAAAACATATTTCGAAATTAACGAAATATTCGCTTCCTAAAACATCAGTTTGCTTTTCTCTTTCTGTCCTAATAAATCGCTCTAACATGTACAAGAGGAGAAATGGGTAAATCTAAAGTTATATATTTCATTATTTTGTATTATCAGTATTTCTCGAAAACTTAAAAATATTTAAAAATAATAAGAAAATTTCAAACTAGAAATAATTTCTTGTTAACATTTTTAATGAGATTGATATTACTGACGTGCGGTCGGCTGTAGAATGATATAAAGTAAAAAATTGTTTATAAATGAAGCCTTTATAATGTTGTAGTTCCCAAAAAGTGGTCAAGAACAATTCATATATTTTTTGTTTTAAGTTTTTTTTTTTTAATTTAAAACCTAATATTTCAAACTTCTTTTAACGCGCATTCACTTTATGTTTTAGTTTTCACACCCCATTTTCCTTGCTTGCATAAATTATGCAAAGAGTATGATTTGGTGGATATGAATGAACCAGAAATTAGAACAAGCTGGCGTAAACTGTTACCAATTTTTCGAGCCCTACATATATGGGTTTTAGAAAATCTAAACCGTCGAATGAAACTAAAGGCGAAGGTATATAACACGGGTTGTAGTCTTTTGTAAAAAGGTTTAACTGGAGTGACATCATACAACAATGTGCTTGAAAAACTCGGCTGGGCGTCTAAAGCAACACATTTAATATGTGGGCTAACTAGCTGATACCTGTTTTCACTTTTTCTATGTAGATTATTGACAAGTTTTACAAACATGGAGAACTATTAATCAGCGAAGGAAATTAATAAAATTTTGGCATCCATTTAGCACAACAGATTTAAAGCGAAATAGGGAAAACAGTTGGCATTTAGTTTGGAAAGACCAAAGTGTTCTGTACAGACTTCTATAATTCGTTGTCGCACAAGACTTCGAAACTGCAGCAATATATTAATTTATTTATATTAAAGAATTATAGAGAAATTAAAATATCATGAACATTTATTTATCCCATTAAATTAATAATAAAAGAAAATGACCTGCATCACACCCCATTTTTTCTTTTGAAATTCCGATAATTCTGTTAAATAAAATACTATTTTTAAAACACTAAGTCTGTGGTGCAAGAATGCATATGGGTGTACCTGGGTTTTTTTTTCCAATTTATTACAACAACTACACAAAAAACAAAAGGAACCAAAAACAAACAAAAAAAAAACATTAAGTAAAAACGAATACTCAATGGATATTTATGGACTTCTGTGTCGACTAACTGACGTGCCACAAAACAAAATTATAGCAACACAATGATTAATGTCTCTCTGGGTCGGTCGGTCTACAGTTTAATTTTATTGGCCATGACTAAACAATTTCTTTAGCTGAACATTTCTTAAACTGATACCCTCACTACCATCTATGCCATCTATGATGATTAATTTGAAGGTTAATTTATTTTCAAATTTAATTTGTGGGTTTCGAAGTCGCCTGGCCCAGTTCGTTGCTCATTTGTACTCGTACACTACGAGCTGCCGATGCACCTGTATTATATTTCTTTTTGTTAAGCAGCCCAGTTAGGCGTGTTTGTTACAATTGCAAAAGTCATAAAACACCAGCTGTCCTTAGATGATCTGGTTGGCGTCGTTAACAAGATTTTCATCCAGGTTAATTTTTCCTCATCCCTCAAGTAGAAAGCGGTTTGCCTTTTGTAATTGAAACCTGCCTACAAATTTTGTTATGGATAATTCTCAGGAAAAGTATCATATCATGGAAATCTCTGATAAGTTGTAAGTGAACAATAAGATTATTTAGCTCATATTTATTGTATCGCTACGTGTTTTGTATTGTATTGCTTTTGGCCGTTTGTTAATTTTTAAAATTTAATTACCTTTTTTACAAATGCTTTTAAATATTTTTGAATTGTTCAGCACATCAAAACGACGAAATTTTCTTGTATAAATTCGAAGCCCACTTTTAAGTAAATACATACGTGATAATTGAATTTAATGTAAAATTTATTTAAGCAAGAGGTTTTTAAAATAACTTGTTTCATTATATTTAATATTGAATAAAAAAATCACAAATAAAAGAATACACAACAAAATTGAATTTAACGTATATGTTTTCTGGCCTAATATTTTTGAAGCATTAAGACAGACGGAATTGACAAAAATGATGCAGAAAATGAGTCTGAATGGATTGCCATTGAAGTACGAGTAAAAAATTAGAAATTTACTTGTGATATTTTTTTTTCGCTATTAAAAGTAAAAAGCCATTTGTTATAGGGTTAAAGATGCCAAAAAAGCCCCACTGGTGATTTTCTATAAACGCCAATAAAATGCCGTAAAGCTGGCCACACTACATATGAAATTATAAACTTTATTTGTAATTTCTAAAACCAAAAAAGCCGGCAAAATCACTCAAGTGTCGCTAAATGCGGAATTTATTAATTAATTACCTGTCCAGTGGCAGACAGAATTTTAGCAGTAGGATTATTGTGACCTGTAAAATCCGCGGGATATGTTGTTGGCTGTACACATTTTTTGGATTTATTAATTGTAAACCACCACCAACAACACGTACTCGCATGTTCTGAGATTCGGCTGCTTTTGATTTGAGTTTAAACATTTAAAATCAATATACTCCGAGCTAAAATCTCAAATAGAAACCAATAAGAAAAAAATAAATAAATAAACTTGCCAAACAAGTTAACGATGTCATTAATTAACGGTTCTAAGCGTCCCAACTTTTTCGTTTGGAAACTAAAATAAGAAGCACATTAATGAAATTTGACTACTGTTCAATTTAAAAATACATCAATATGAGCACGAGGTATGAAGCAACAAAATTGAATTAATGCGATTAAAGATAATAAACTAAAGCCAAAGAATCTCGAAGAAAATCAAGACAGCCATGAAGCTTTAGAATGAGCGATTGGGTTGGATGACTGAAAAATGGTCGGTTGGCAAACTAATAGCACATCAAGCAAATGACAGTACGTCAACCATTAATTAGAAATTAATGTGATGTAATTAAAAACCGAACATAAAAGTTTGACTTTAAAAATCAACGGAGCACAAACACAATTATAGGAATTATAATGAACACTTAAACTCAGGAGAATTACAGCAGATGTTTATTAATTTAAATGTAAAAAAAAAGAAAAGGAACAAGAGGTCAGCAGCATCGCCAGATTTCTAGACAGCACCACTTCATTTCTTGGTTTAAATTAATGAAAAAAAAAACTCTTAGTTAGGAGTAAATATCTGCTTTCCTCCTGTCCTTTTCTACGTTGTGTTTTAATGTTCGATTTTTATCCTAAACTAACAATCATGATTATTAGCGTCACTGACATTTTTCTGTTGTTTTTCATGTCGCTCTTTGTGTCGCATGTTTGAATATTTTTTATGTTTGTTTTATAGACTAATTTCTTCGAACCATGATGCACCCAATGCCGAGACACGACTGCAAATGAATTTCCTTTACAGCCTTGACTTTACGGTAGCCGTTTGTGTCTTGATAAGAAAATACACTGGGAGAAAGTAATTTTCTTTTGGGAACACAAAATCTTTGAAAAAAAATCTAAACAGCAAAAACAGTTTTCTACAACTCAATAGCCATTTTTGGCCGGGTGAACAACAAAATGACCAGAGCATTCATTCCATGCATATATTTTCTCTGGGTGTAACATTTTAAGCCAAGTACCATTTGCCCCTGCCATTTGAGCTACCGAAGAGGCTTAATATTTTCAAATGATATTTATTTAAGCATTTTCAAAGTAAACACAACTGACATCAAACATTTTTCTAATGATTGCCCATATTTATGTTTTAATACATTTTTGTTGGTTAAAACAAGACGAATAGTCAGCTGCGCGTAAAAGAAGAAGCATTTTCCTACTAAAAAATTTAAAATTTGTTTAGACCATAAAACAAATTAATTTTTTCTATCCTTCTTCGCATTACAACAAATATTTATAAAAAATGCAATTACGAGAAATTAGATTGTTTTTAATTATTTTTTTTCAACACATTTTAAACAGACGAAAATATCAAATAAAAATAATCAAAGGAAAATAATAAAATGGCCGCCATCCGCATGACTACAGACGGACCACCATCACAATTTTCTTTTTTGTACATCTTTGGCTTGCCAGCTTTTCCTCAGCATTTACGCCGATACAGTTTATATTTGTAAAAGCCTTAATGATAATTTGATACTTTCTTCACTCCATTCATTGCTTTGTTGTGTTTCCCATTAATAACAATTTAAAGCATTCCTTCAAATGTAATAACAATATAGTAAATATTTATCAAAATTCATAATATCCTCATCATCATAAACGATCTGACTATTCAATGAATAGTAAACAAATTCTCAAATTCAGTTCGCTTTCCGCACTAAAATTATTTGATACTTAATAAATACTCGAGAATTCAAGCAGACTTGGCTTTTAAATGAATTATTTACAAGGAAAATAGCAGACGGAGCACATGCACACACGTACACCCACTTATCGAAATACACTCACTCGTATGTTGTATTCAGTTACTGGAACTTCCTTTACAGTAGTTACAAGACAGACGAGTGCCGCCGCCTTGATATGTCAAGTCAAACAACAGTGACGGCAAGAAGGAAACCACACACACAGTCAGTCAGTCAGTCGTGCATCAAACACTCATTATAGATTTGTCCTGTTTTAATAAAGAACAAAAATAAACAAAACCCTCTTTGGAGGAAAAACATGTTAAAATTGCTGTTGCTACAAATCCACTTGACACTTGAGCCTACAAGGCTGTGCTGTGCGTAGATGCCGGCTCGTGTTTGTCCTTGTGTGTTTTGTTGCTGAAATAAATGAACTGCCGATTACTTCAGAAAATGTGTATTAATCAAATAAGTGACCATTAAAGGCACAAATTGGTGAATGCATATTAAATCGATAAACAATTTTCAGTTGCAGACACTTGAAGCACAGCGAAGTACGAGTACGTAAGGATGTGTGAGTGCTGTGTTTTTGTGTGTGTAAGTTCACCTACACATTCACGATACTTGTATTTAAATATTTTCGATTTTTCTGCAATAGCTGAAGTTTATTACTTCCCATCAGCTTTAAAAGAGTTTAAATCTCACTTTCTGATTTCCACTTCAAAATATAGAGCATTCATGCAACAATCGCCAAAATTTTGTGGATGTCATTGAAAATTCACACAACATATGTTACATGTATCGTATGTATCTACAAAAATTAATCTGTATTCTCGTATGTCTATTTGTCTGCATGTTTTTAACTCTAGAGTATTTTTTTCTAAATAGTGGACTGAAAGGGTAAATCACATATAGAGCAATTATTCAGACTGCTACATATAGAATTTTATCTGTTATTGCTACAATAAGCTGCAATCTCCAGCAAAATCTTAGAGGAATAGGATGGGCAGCACGGAAACGGAATATTGAATAGACTAGAAGTTGATATGAATTGTTCTGAAGGAAGCTCTTATACAAAATCATTATTACCTTCTTTATATTTGGTTAATTACAACGATGAGACTTCCTAAATTTTATTTTAATTTCTCAAGTACATTTCATATAATTTCTCTTTTATATAAAAAACTTCACTATAATAAAACCACAATTTGTTCATGCAGACATGCGAAAATTATTTAGGCAGTCATTAACTAAAGCCTACGAAAGCGCTTGAAAAATTATTGTGTATAATTCTCTTTTCTAAAAGAACCATGACATTTTTTCATTTTCAGTTGTTTTTGCCTCATTTTCGAAAAATACCTTCAAATCATTGCAACAAATTTTAAATAAACTGCTTTTAAAATTTGAACTATTTTTTTCATTAATTCGAATAAAAATGCTTCAACTGCCCTTAAAGAGCTGAACATATTGAAACAGTCAACTGAAGGGAGCAACCAAATAAGTATCATTTAAAACAAACTATTCAGTTCGCATAAAAAAAATCACTCAACTGAATATATAAAAAATCACGTTGATGGAGATTATGATGAGACACTTGAAGTAACAAACTGCACTTGAGTGTCAGTCGCACTTGAGGGCATATAAACTTGATGAACGCGACGACAGGTGGCGATGCTGCCAGAACAACAAAAATGACAACAACAAATATAAAACAAATCGAAATACTGTTCCCAAGTCATTGATGTAATAGAAAAAGTGGCGCTTATATCAGCCATTACAAATGATTTCAATGACCATTTGCCTGATATAAAAAAAGTTATCGCCGTCATTCATTTAGAGAAGAGAAAAATAAACCGTCAGCTAAGCATTATTTTTTTGTTTTGTTTCTGTTTCGAGTCTTTTGTTTGTTAGCTTAAGTTAAGGAAGTAAGTGGCCTTTTCCTGTCATGCATCATTTCGTTCTACTTCACTTAAGCACTGAAATTATTAATTCCACTTAAATGTGGCTCAAATTTTGAGTTGTTTGGAAACATGATGTTTTAGTTTCAATTGCTTCAACCGGCATTCGTTTTTCTTCATTTTTTTTTCACTCGCAAGACGATGATTATTTGTTTTCTTCAAAACAAACAACAAAAATATTATTAAGAAAAGATTTATTTACCAGATAACGAAACTAAGAAACCCCTCCTTTAATGGCATACATGCTAAATGGGCAGTGAGGGGAAGGTAACGAAGAAATTTAAACGAAATTTTGAACACACTACGCTGCACAACCGAATATAATGAAATTATTTGGAAATAGGATTTCACATCAATACATCCGATTAGTTTTTCTGAATAGTTTTCCCCTTTAAACGCTTTTTACTTTTAATGTTTAAATGACAAATAGACCAGATTGACAGATTTGATTTGATTTTGATGCTACTCCAGCGGTGAAATCTGCAAAAATAAATTAGAGTACGAAATAAGCTTAATTTGGAACCATAAACAACAGGAGCACAACAGGAGCAACAAAAAACCCCTTAACTTTCTAGTGATGAAAAGAGGTGGCTGATGAAATGCTATCCTCTTCGGAATGTAGGGTATTTAGTACAACTTGTATAATTTTCTTCAATTAAACACTGTCATCATGTTCAATTTAACAACGCACATGCTCAGTAATTTCAACTCAATTAATGTGCATTGCAAAACAAAGTGACTTACACTATGCCACGCCGCGCCATGCCACACCACATCACACCACACCACACCACATCATACCACATTGTACCGCAATCGCAGACCCAGTCAAGGAATTTACAGAACTCAACTAAAACAGATGAATGAATGAATCAATCGACAAAATAAGACCGAACGAATTGTGGAATAAATAAATAAAGTGTCTGGTTTGTGTACAAGATGATGTATCATTTTTGATTAAGACACACATTTGCCACTTTGTTTGCCATAATCTACAATTTGTGGCACTATTCTGGGGCAGAAAAATACAAAAAGCTCATAGAAAACACAGTTGTAACAAAACTTTAACAAAAAAAATAAAAAATTAAATACAAAAAAAGTCATGAAAAATACTCGTTCTATTCAACGGCACATAATCGCATAAATAACTGTGGGAATGAGGGTCAGGAAAGTCATGCTGAATTGAATGGAATATCATAGAGTATTTTGCATTGAGATGATGGCTTTTTATTTTACAGCAACAGCTTCAGTTTTTGTGACCACAAGAAGACAGTTTGGGCTAATTTTTGGTTAATCCAGTCACTCTAGTTTTCACCAATTCATTACTCGTATATGTGGCAAGCAGGTTATGCAATTTCTCAGAGTTGTCGAGTTCTTGGAAAATGTGACTCACCCATAAAAGTTTATTTCCCAAATTAAATGCTTTTATCAACCGAAAATTTCAATGTTTAATTCAAATAATAATTAGTTTTTTCTTAAATTACTGAATGCTTGAAATTATAGAGAAGCCTTGACCACATTGAAGTGTTTTAAGGTGTGTGATATATGACGCCTATGCTTCTTGTTTTTGTTGCAAATTTGCAGCGATTAATTAAACAATATAGACAGCTATTTGATATCTTATGCACCCTTCATATCCTATTCACATTTCATTTACTTTGGATTTTAACATTTTCTACCAAAACAACCTTCATACAACTAAAGGAATAAAATCGAATAAATCGTCAAATACACGCAGGTGGAATTTTCAAGTTTTTGATTTTAGAGCAAAAGGCAAAGACAGTCACAAAAATTACAAATCCAGCCAGAGACTAATTTCGGTAGCAGTTCTATGATATTATCCTGGGGACTACCGCAGGGTCGATTCCAGAGAATACCGAGACCAAAATACACATAAAAATATAAATTAATAACAACTGATTATCGCAAGTTTTCAGATATCTTCGCTCTTACATTTTCAAGTTTTCAACAAAAATTTAATTGAGTGGGCCCAATAAAACATTTTCTCAAGTAACTGTTGACTGAAGCAAGATTTCTTGTAGGGTATTGATGACCTAATTCTTTTTAATCAAAGACATTGTGTCTGACTTATTCATAATTAGAAACACTAGTTTGAATGTACGAGTATGTGAAATGAAAAGAAATTAATTAGACTTACCACAACGAAGATCTTGCTGGAACTGGTGTTGATGATGTAAGTCAAACATTGATTAAGCGCACAAGTGACGTCAGGCAGGAACTAGAAATAGAAAAACAAAACAGAAACAATTAATTTGCATAAAACATTATTAGCAATGCATGTACATAAACGAGTATGTAAGTATATCTTTTTCAATTGTTCTTAAGCCAATTTATTAAATCATTACTGCTGCAACCAACGCCCAGCAGCAACAAAAAGCTTCAACATTCATAGGAAAAATATGTTTATTTGTTAAATTTTTGCAATGCTATGAAATTCTTTTCTCTAATCACATCAAATGGATTTGAATATGTTCGGCAGCAAGAAACAGCAAATGAGAATGAAAGGAGAAATACTCATATGCTGATTGCCAGGCAAATTGTATGCAGCCATACAAGTGATCAACCGAAATAAAACTTTATATTCAATTCAATTCAATAAATAGCCAGAATAGAGAAATCCATTTGTACTTGATTGTAAAAGCATTTACTGAAATGCAAATTTGTACATGTACGTGCGAGTGTGCAAAACTGCTTTTTGCCACCAAATAATAAACAAAATATACGATTTATGAAAATTAAGATGCAACCCGGGTGGGATAAAATTCCACAATGGAACAAATAATAAATAATTATTTGGCATAGCAACAACTGTGAACGTTCAATACTAAATTCACTCTATTATTGGACCAGCAATCTGAGAACACACAATTTGATTTGCTCCCTTGCAACCGGGGCCTCCCTAATGCTCATGCTTGTGTCAGCTGTAAGTACAATAAATGTTTTTGAATAGGAAGGAAGTTTTTTTATTCATACAGAGATATTCCAATGAATGAATAAATGTATGAATAAAGCAAAAATATGCTTGAATGTTTTTGCAATTGTACAGCAGATTGATGTGGGTACTTGCAAGCAAACGAATAATATTTTCTTCCAACATCTTAAAATACTATTCAGTACTTTTCCCATAAACATATGAATTGCACTATTATCGTTTTATTTGTTTTCATAACATCCATTATACTTTGCATTGGTTTTGGAATAAAATATTCAAAATGTATTACATGGAAGAGTGTCTAGTTCGAAGGCATTTAGTTTTATTCGATTAATCAATTGGCCGATTATAAGTTTTTACATTTCTTGGTTTCAGCGAATAAAGTTTTTAATTTGTTGAAATATGTTCTTGAAATTTTGAAAATAACTTGAGTCTTGCATTCGCAAACCATATCTGAATTAGTCAACATCAAGACTCGTTGGCAGCCACACCCCCGATCGTTTACTCTCTTTCGAGAGTTTTGCGCCTCACTCACACTATTTAGTTTAAACAGCTCAGATAACTGTATGGATGTATGGATCTTCTGATCAATATTCCGTGATTAACTACGTTGCTACTTCTTATGTGAAGGGATAACTCGTGTACAGTTAGTCGCAGTAACGGATAAAAATACGGGTTAACAACATCGTCGGCATATGGTCCAAGTCAATAGAAGAACAACCAATTAATTGATAAAAATAATTTAAATTGTCGTTTAATTATTCGAAATAAGAAAAAATAACACATCGAATTAATCGAACAACAATAAAACGATTGAATGCTCTGTTAAATTAAAAAAAAACTACAATTCTATTCCTTTTGCATGCGAATGCCAAAAACAATATTTTGCAGGAGTAGTGCAAAACTTACCACGTTGTGATTATGAAACTTATGCAACTTCAAGCAACCAGATACTTTAAATAAATAAACTTTCAGTCAGAGTTATCACTTTTTTTGTTGGATCACTTCCCATTTATTTTTGCTTCTTTCAAATAAAACAAAGTTTTTTATTCCTGCTTAAGATATCTCAGAAAGTGCATGTGCAGTGTAATGCTATATTTATTAACACCGCTGTAATTACAATCCAATTTTTTATACAAAATTATTTGTACAAGATTATTGAAAGTGTGTGAAAATATGCTTGAGTTTAACTTGTTTCATTCTTATCTCGTTTAGAGTTAGAAAAATAAAATAAATAAATCAATAATCGTCTATTATTTATCCAAAAGCATTTGATGTTTACATTTTAAGGAAATACATTTATAGATTTAGTTTAAGATGTAACTTAATAAAATTATGCAAATTCAGTTATTTACGACCCCAAAAATCGAATAAAAATCAATTCAATTGTGTATTTCAAATACAGGTTACAATTGCAACAACAAATCTCAGCGATTTTGTAGCAGAGTTTAATCAGAATACATACAAGCCAAACATGAATCACTTCTACAAAACTTCTATACGAAAATTTTAAAAATATGTCGCCAAAATCTGTGATTACGATCAAAACTATGCGCATTTTGTAAATCTCAACACAGTTATTTTTACAGTAAAACTTCGATATAACGAATTCCAAGGAGATTCGAAAATACTTCGTCATAGACATTGCTTCGCTATAAATATAATCAGCAAAGCCTTGATATAACGAAAGTTGAAGAAATTCGAAAAAAATTCGTTATAACTATAGTTTCGCACACACATTAAGAACTCGTTCTTTTGATAACGGGACTTTATCATTTTGTTATAATTTTATTCTTACTTCGTTGTATAGAGGGTTTTGTATGATTACTTCGCTGTATAGAGGTTTTACAAATGCGCTTGTAAATACATTTAAGCTTCACTATTTTTATAAGGGGACTTTACCATTTAGGATTTATTCTGATTTCGTTATATTGAGGAATTTAAAGGAATATTTTTTCCTCAGAATTTGTTCGTTATAGCTATAGTGTATTTTTGTATGAAAAGCATTGCAATAAAGAGTTTTTCTCAAGGGCCTGAATAAAACATACGTTATATTGAGTTTTTCGTTATAACGAAGTTCGTTATATCAAAGTTTCTCTGTATAATTTTCTTTTTCAATTATGCGACTCTTTTGTATAAAAAAAGAAATTTTTATTTAATAATGTAAAGAAAAATTTGAAAAATCATCATTAAGGCTACACAGAAATTCCAGGTGAAATAAAGAATCGCCTGCCACTGGACAGATTGCTTATACATAATTAAATTACATCACATTGAGAATGAGATCGGCCATAATTCTGATTCACTCTAAACTCAACCCTCCTGATTTCTTTTTTGCTTTGTGTCATATAACTCCAATAGACTGCAGTGCAAAATGTCTAAACAAATTTAAATCGAGTTATGCGTTAAGAGTTACAACGCCATAGAACAGACACACACAGAAAATTCAAAGTTTAATTCTAAAAGCTAAAAATGTCAAAATTTTAAAAATAGAAATTTATGATTAACAATTAGGCTTCTTCCATGACATTAAAAGAAAATATTTTCATTTCGATTCAACTTCTACGTTCTCATGACATTTCAAATTGATTTCATCAACAATTTCAATTGATTGCACAAGAAACTGACGAAAGATGTATCGTTCTTAATGTTCAAATCAAAATGTGTTTAACGAAATTGTACTCATCAACTGCATGAATGTTGTTTGTGTGTCTGTACACTTTCGTGTTCCTGCTAAACATTAAGAAGATTTTTGTTCACAGACTATCGTCTTTGTGACTTTTCAGTGACACTCGGAAGAAAATGTATTATTTGGCAAAGAAATTTTTACTCGGTGCAGTCAGTTTCAGATTTCGGGTGATAGAAGGAAGATAATTTGTATGAATTATCTTGTCGAATTATCCAAATCTCGGCAAGGATTCTGGTCTAACGAATAATGAAACCATCTGTGGAGGTATTCACTATAGGGACCTCTACTTTCTAAACTTTAATAAAAGTCGGGTTTTTCTTATATAATAAAATGAACACATCATTTGAGAATAATTCAATCACATCGATTTCCTCTGTTTCGGACTTCTTCAATAGACATTGTTTGCTGGGTTAGTTTGTTTGCGTGTGCTTTTGTATCTGTACTTTTCAAACTAAAAGCCAAGAAAATAATAACTCTTTAATAAACTGTTTCAATTGCATGTTTCTTAACCGTTTTTTTTTTTATTATTATTTTTGTTTTTCACTTATTATGCTTTATATTTATTTACTTTTTTTTTTTGCTTTCGTTGAGATGTTGTTAATGCTTCTTTTTATTGCGAGCATTTTAACAAATTTTGTGCCTCAATATCGTTGTGTGTGTTCGAAACATTTAGTGTAATTCTTTTCTGTTTTTTCGTGCGTAATTGAAATTAATTTCAGTCAATTTTTGTGATTTATTGATTGGTTTCATCATTTTTCTTCATTTATGCTGACAGCATTTGTAAATTACAAACGTACAAACGTTGCAGAGAAATGAGTTGTTGAGCTAAAGGCGGCAGTTCACAAGTAAAACTGAAAATAGCAACGACTCATGCCAAAAGAAACCCATTAAATGGGACGTACAATTTGGGGGCCAAATGCTCTTGCTCATACCACAAGCAAACTAGTTGTACAACAACAAACAATTTTCTAAAGCTGAGACGATAACACACACACACACACACACACACACAAACTAGCAGCAAAAAGTCTGTTAACGGTTGTGAATATATTATTATTACCAACACTTTTTTTAAATTGTGAAAACAATTTCGAAAGGCTATTGCTTTCATTTCAAATTACTTTTAAATGTTTGCCCACCACTGTCTGTTACAACATAAATAAATATGTAGTAACTTTAAGCTGCAGCACAATCTATAACAAGCGGAGGTAAAACGCCAGAGAAAAAAAATACTCGTAAAACAATAAAAATGCATGACGTTAAGGAAAATTTCGTTTCAATGATGTAGAGCACGTTAGATGAGTTTGCATGTTGACTTCATTTACTTCAACGACTTGTGTTTTCGGTTGTTGCAAGAAGACACACTAACAATAATAATAGATCTTAAATGCTTCCTAAGACTTTAAGCCTTCGTTGCATTTTCTTAAGCAAATAAAAATAAAATGCTAATTGTTTGTATTATTTTCATTTTTTATGTGTGTGTGTGTGTCTTTTCTTCTTGTAAAATTTTAATAAACATCATAAAATCTGAAACGTTAAGCCTTTTTCATGCTTGTAAAACATCTTATAGTGCATATTTATCAGCATTTATGCTCATTTCGGCCAGATTACAAAACAACATTTTTGGCAGCCCAAAAATTATTTATTAAAACTCCACAAGCAATGATTGGCTGAGATTCAGTTGCAGCGTCAGTTCACAAAAGCCAACAACTCACACTCAAAAATAAACCAAAGCGACATTTAACAACCTAAAAATCGATGGTTGAGAAAGATTGATCAAAGTTGAATACAACGTGATGATCAACCATAAACTCGGGACCAAGAGGCAAACACTCTACTTGCATTCTTGACTTTCATAATGACTGTTTGCTGTTGCTGTTACTGCTGCTGCTGTTGATCTTAAATATGCTCGCTGATGATGATGAGGTTGTCTTTGCATTTTGTAGGTTAGAGTCAGTTGTTGTCGATGATATCTTGAGAGGAGAAATTAAAACCGAAAGCAACAAAGAATCGTATGCTTATTAAGTTAAACAATGTAAAATGCTGGTCCCTTTAAAACAACAGTTTAATATTGTTATTGTTGTTGTTATTAGTGTGGCTGTGGACGTTGGAAAATCATAGCTTAAAAAACAACAAATGCATTTTAATCAGTTAATTTTATATTAGCATCTTATCGCTCAGGTAAATGCTTCTTTTTGTTTTTGTTTATAGGTAAACAAGCATCAGCAACATGTTTGGCAGTTTGTGTACACCCCTCATCACAATATATCATCATCAGAAAAAGTAGGGTTCCCTTAATGTTTATACACTTGAAGAAAATTTGGATAATAATTTCTATATGAAGTTGATAAAAAGTCGGAGAAATAAAGCAGACGGTCTCGACAAGTTCTTGTGGAAGACTTCAGAATCAAATTTGAGACCGAATTTTTTTTAGTATCTACATTCGTGAATAGTGGATCGTTATAGGCATGAGGATATTGCACACCATGATTTATGTACATAATAGATCTTGTTTTTACGGATATTTCACAGATGTTTGTCATATCTCTCCGTAAATCACACTGACCTATTCGTATATCATAATAATTCTCATTCTATCGCTTTCTGCACTGTAGATATTCGAGCGAAAAAATATTAATTTAATAAAAAATTAAGATTAAAATGTGGCGCTTTAGAAAAGGACTAGGAAACTCCGAATATTTTTTAAGCAAGAATTGCTAAAACAAAAGTCCCGCAAAAACATTTAATTGTACACTTGCCATCGCCCTCGTCGAACAATGAAGAATGAAATCAAATCTAAAGCAATTTTCTTGCCACTACGAAATCAATTTCACAAAATTTTTGAGCAGCCAAATTGTTTATTTTGGTCTTAAAAAATATATTTTGCGGTCTATAGATACTCATGTCTCTACTTTTGACCACAAGTTTTAAAAAAATTAAATTTTTTTCGGTGTATCATTCGTGTTTTAATAAATATTGATTTTCTTTTCTTTCTCAAACTGATTTTCGTTCCTTCATTTACTAAAGTTGTGGTACGAGTAGCTCTCATGTTACCACCACAACTTGAAACACAAAATAAGATTGATCATTTCAAAGATATCTATCTGTGTGCTCTTTTTATGATCTGGAAGTGATCTAGATGTTTTCGTCTTTGCCTAAATGCTCTTCAGATCTTAAGCAGATAAAGTTGCTGGTGGTGTTGTTACCAAAAATCATATAAAAGAAAATACGTTTAATAAAATATTTTGCTCGAACAAAATTAAGGAATATAAAAGATAAAACTCCAAAAAAGATTTTTGTGCGCATAAGAATATTTTTGGAGGTGGGCTTTTGTTACCTTTAATTACAATATGCATACGTGTTTGTACAATACGAGTGAGTATTAAGCATGAAATTAAAGACAAGTAACAAGAGCCCTACAAACACCTGTGATGACGATAAGCTTTCTTGCTTTTCAGCTCTTCTCATTCTTCTCGACATCAAAACAATCAAGTGTTATCGGCCGATTCATGTTCAAGAGGCATTTGCATTGTTTAAAATATGTTTTTTATCCGTTTTTTATTTGGCTTCGATGTGATACCAAATTCTGGAAGCGTATTGCTAAGGTGTTGCATTTAATGAGAAAGTTTTAATGTGGTTTTACTTGAGCATCACAAAAATATTGTATATTTCACCAGGGAATTTTGCTTTTAATAAGAAACGAAAATTCATAAAATAAAAACAATTATGGTTGCAAGGGTATTTAGCAGCAAACACACACACACACACACACTTACTCATAACGATACAAGCCGTTGCCATAATTTAGCTTTTTATTGATACTTGAACGATACGAATTTTGGACAAGAGCAACAACTGGTACAATAAGAAAAAACTATATCAACGATTAATCGCCATTATTGTATAATAGCCATAAAATTATAAAGTAATAAAAATATTTATATGGATTCTTTTAAACGCTTTTATGACTCTTATCATCAACGAATGTCCGACAGCCACCAGCAACTGTTGCTGTGTAACACGATTATCATTTGCTTTAAAAAACAACATGAATCCTTTTTATTGGCAATGGAGTTTTTACTACTGGTTCGTTATGAATTCATTAGAGGTCATAACGAGGAGAATCAAAGCAGTGCGTAACAAACTTTGTCGTCTTTGTACTTAAACACGAAGCCATTTTGCTGGCTTGGCAATTACCAGCAGAATTCCATAGCAATAAAATGACGTTGTATGGTTTGTCATAGACAATAAAATGCAATATTTACAACAGACCACATCTCCCATCATTTTGTTGCATTGGAAATGCACAAATGGGCCAGGCTAACAGGAGTCTGATGTTAAGTAAACATGTTTTTCTTAATCTAGTAGGCCCATCACGAGTAAAATTATTATTTTCGTGGCCACAGCACCATTTCAAAGGATTCCTCACTTTTGAAACACAGCAGATCTGTACCATTATGGCACTGCACCCCGAGTGCCCGCTGTTCTTCTTGAGACTGAACCTTAAACATAAACGTTGAAGATTTGATTGTCAATAAAAAATAAGTCTAATACAACCTGCAGAAATTGTTTGTCCAATTGATTCGCTCTGGAGTTATTTTCCTTGCACTGGTAATATTTTTTTAATTTTTATTATTCTTATAATTTTTTTAACAGTAAATTGTATTTGGCCGGTCGGTCATGTTTATTCCGAAAGAAGAAATGCTTAGCAATTCAAAAAGAAGTTTAATAACGAATTTTGATATATATTTTGCAAACGTCCTTTGCAAGTTTTTATTTTTAATAGATTTAATATGATAAAAAAATATGGAAACTCGTATTTTCAATTCATTAACGTTGACAGTTCAATACAGTGTTTTCTGTTGACTTCTTTGGAAGAAATCTTTTTACTGGAAAGTACGAGGTCTGCTCTGCAGCAGGATTATGACTCATTACCTTGTATTCGTGATGCATTAATTGCTATTTGTTATTAAACGACTATTTAAAATGTAATTCAGACAATAAATAATAAAGAAACTTCCCACATAAAAACACAAGCATGAGTTCATGCATTCATTCATTCATTAAACATTTTTCAAAATGATTAAGAGAAAATTAAAATATTAATGCTTTTCAGGCAAATGCCAATGAAAGCCTTTGGAAAACTATAAAAACAATTAAAACACTGATTGACGACCCCCCTGTGGAATGTGAGAACTTGTGAGAAAAGCAATAAACCAAGAAGTTGAAATTATTTCTTCAGTACCTTTTCAGTGTTCGTTTGGTTTTGCCATGACGTCTCAACAGCGTTAGAAATTATGCGTTCTTTACATGAGGGGAATAACTTGATTTAGTTGTTCTTGCCATTGTTTTCCTGTAATTTCAGTTAATTTTTACCAAATTTTCTTTTCATATGATTCATTTCGAATCGTTTGTCAAGGCACCACAGTGGCCACTTATTGTTATGACTTGCCGTGGACTTGCGTATACACACACGCACATACACACAATTATGCCACGAGTACGACGAAGCACACTATTTGGAGTCGCATTATGATTATTATGCACGCAGCGTTGCCTGATACTGAGTTGTTGATTAAGTTTCTGTTGTTCGGAATAAAGTTACTTTTCTTTTTTATTATTGCTTTTGTAATTAAAACACCTCGATATTAATTGAGTTTATTAGAAGTGTGTTGATTTTATTATTATTGTTGTTGCGCATCGTGAAGTTGTACTCGATGTGTTGTGCCCGGTTGTAAGTTCTGTAGTTTGGTGTAGAACAAGTACCCAGAAACCTTTTTTATATTAATGAACAATGATTTTTCAGCAACAACTGGGAACTGATATGCGAGTGAACTATAATTAGACTTGAAATACGAGTATTTATGTGTTCCTTAGAAACCGTCAACACAAGTGGGAACATGAATATTGAATCGCTAAAATGTATTTTTTTTTTCATGCACAAATTAAAGAAATAGCAAATCTTGTTCAGTGAACTTTTAAAATGTAGTCTTTAGTACATGGAATGATCAAGAACCCACAATTAATTTATTTAAATCAAATTAAATTGTGTGTTAGAGTCAATCTATTCCATTTGCTGAAATTTAATATTCTTTTCTAAGTCTCCGAAATGTGATTTCATTCAGCCGCGTCTGCTTTAACCTTCCAAAAGTCTAGCAGGCAGCAAAAGACAGACAGACATGAAAAATAGACAGACTTGACACCAATCTGCCAATTGTAGCGCCTAATATTCACACCAACTGCTTACGTGCTTCTATACGAAATGTTTAGCTTAAAGCCAATGAAGCGCAAGTTTAACCCTTTTTAAAAACTTTTTATATTTCAATTTGCAATTTTTTTGATTACACGAATTTTGTTCCTCGACTTTTTTTTTTTTTTTTTTGTTTTCCCAAAGTAAAGGATTTCGGATTTGATTGGAAAATAAAACAAACTTTTCCCCATGAATTTTGCGATTTTATGCTTTTTGTTCGTTATATTTGTGCTACTTTGTTTTGGTGTATTGTTTGCACATTGTATGTATATTCAGTATGTATGTATGTGTGGTTGCGTGTGTTAGCATGTGCGTTTGTGTTAGAACAAATTCACCGCAGGGATTTTCTTTACAAGCTTGGAAAAGTGGAAAAAGTTTCAATTGAATTTGTAGACGTTTGCCTATCCAGCCACGTATTTAATAAATAAAAAACTTCAGAGCATATTTTAAATGCTGCCGCCACCCACTAGTTCCCCCTTCCCCTTATCTGGTTACTCCATCAGCTTTTGCCTACCAATTTTAGTTTTACAAATTTTAAGTTGTATTTTTTTTCAACTCCAGCACCAGTTTTATCCCTATAGGTTTCTGCTGGCAAAGTTTGTTTAAATTTGGGTTTGTAAGTCAGTTTAACATCAAAGTTTATTTTTAAAATTTTTTTTAAATTTTATGGCTACCCAACTTCTGCTTCACTTGTTTGCTCAATTCGAATGTTGCTATATAAATTTTTATTTTCGAAAAAAAAGGAAACAGAAAAAGCGAAAATATCCAAACACATGCACAATCATACAAACACTTACATACACCGAAGACACTTTAAAGGACCTCTATCAAACTTAGATTTGGTATTCGCTTTTTTCGTTATCGCCAGTGCAAGAAATTAATAGTGGGAGGGTTTTTACAAAACCATAATATTACAAATGAAAAAAGGAAACAAGAATTATGGCCACAAGAAATCAATTTATTGAAGTTAAATACAATATATTTTATTTGCTGGGGATTCTTTGTGGGTTAAAAGGAAACTTTTTTCTGGGACTAACCAAAAATTAATTTTATTAAAATACTTGAACGCCGTCTGCAAAAAGTAGTGCATATTTGAAATTCAATTTAATTCTTATCGAAATACATTTAGAGCTTTTCAAATGAAACCACAACATCAATATTCACGATGATTCAAATTTCAAAGGGCCACAATACATTTTTGCACACTCTCTGTAAAACATTTAAGCCTTCAAGCAAAAAAAAACTATATTTTTATAAATTTTTATAATTATGAAATACATTTTTTTATTAAATTCCTTTATTCCCAGATATTTTCAAACAAGAGAAATTGTGTATTTCGCACTTAATTGTGGCGGTGAACTTTGAAATATTGCTTTTCATCTTTTTGTTCATTTACAGCAATTCGCAATGTTTCTTGCGTCTCTCATTATGTATTTGACAAACAGGCTAAATGCGATCAACAGATTGTTCGAATGATTAGTTGCTTTTTGATCTGATGAAGATCGTCTCGTATAAATTAGCTGGCTTACACATTAGGTAGAAATGCTAGCGTTTTAGCATACACACTGAAAACTAATAGAGCTCCCTAGGATACCCTTGGAATGCTAATATTTCGGGCTTAATTACAGCAGCACTTATTTGGATATTAACCGCAATAAAACAAAATGTGCGAGGCAGTAAATTGATATTTCCATAAAATGAATTTTGCTAATTCCACAAAATAAATGCTCAGTAACATTTTCGTGAGAGCTTTAAGCTTTTCGTTGCTTGAAATATCCTTTCCCACATAAGCAGGCCCTTGAAAACGTTTCTAAAAGACCGCTTTCGACAAACATCTTATTGTTTCAAAATTATTCCTGGAATCGCAGATCTTTTGTAGCGCAAGCAGACAATAAGAAGAAACCCATTTGCGCATACCGATCGTTGTTTAAAATTCTCTAACAATTCATTTGCGGACACTTCCAATACAAGCGAACCAACATCCAAATGTTACTCAAGATTTTAAATAAAGGAACCGCTCCACAGAAGACAATATGCCAAACACACACTCACACAATTATTTGCAATTAACGTCTGGCCAGAAGCTACACAATGATTTGAAAATACACCAACATTCTGAATCGAAAAATTAAAAAGAGATATAAGAAACTAAAAGTGACGCTGATGGCGTCCACAGACGACATTCATGCGGTACTGAGACCGAATGAAAAAAGTGACATTTTCAATGAACGCATAATTCAATTTGCTGTTTGGAATTTCATCTTCATACCTATTTCATACATTGTTGTTGTTTGTTTAAGATATTAACGCTGCCGTTGTTGCTGTTCAGTGGGGCACAACTTGAAACCCAAAAGTGCCGGCCAACCGTGTGTAGAGACGTTAATGGCAGGTGAAAATCCCTCCTGTGGTTAATGAAAAAGTAGTACGAGCAACTAAATCACCCTTTTCAAAGCAATAATTTAATTATTTTTGAAAATTCAGAAACTCTCCGTTTAAATATTTTATTTTTCTTTAATGCTAGTTTTTCTAAATTATTCATAAAAAAGTTTTCATTATAACATCATGTCGTGTAACCTTTTTATGTATGTGTGTGTGTGTGTATTTAAGAATACTTCATATTTTTCTTAATTCAAATTTAATAAGTTCCATATATTTAGTTTTTATTTAGTTTAAACTAATTTCTCCGCGGTTGTAATTTATTAAGTGTGATGTGTAGCACTCAAGTGTTATCATTGCGGTCACTGGACGCCACACGGGGGGTTTGAAAAACAAATAGGACGGGTGACCATCTTTAAGCGATTTCGAATTCCATTAATATTTAAATTAAAAAATATTTAACATTTAATTTGTTTTGTCTTATGGCCTTTTATGGTAAAAATACATCTTTGCAATAAATTTACTCGCATATGCAGAATGTGTGTATAAAAAATTTAGATTTTTTTTAATTGACTAATTCAGCAAATTAAGCAAATTATGCTAATTAATAGGAACTTTGGCTTGAGAACACACACACAAATTTAATTAATTTTGTTTACTTGTGGGTAAAATTATACTAAATAAATTCTAAACATTAGAAAACTACTAGAAACAGGAAGTCGTAAATACTTCTTTGCTAATAAATTTAACATAATTTAGCTTTTTTAATTATTAGTTCCAATCCAATGAACAGGTGCTTTACTTTAATTAGTTTTTTATACTCGAGCCAATTGTTAGTCTAAATTTTCACGTTCATCTCGCTATTATTGCTGCGAAATTATTTAACACTAAAATTGTTTGAATAAACTTCTCGGCATTTAATCGATTAATGAAATGATTCAATATTTTTTGGGATAATTTTCTTAATACAATAATTTAGAAATTCTTGAATGAAAACGGCATACTTTTAAATTTTTTACTAACAAAATAAAACAATTGGTTCATAACCCTATAATACTGTGTTCACATATTCGTTTTTAATTAAAACACTATTCAGTTAATTGGTGTTCATAGATACTCAATACTGCTACGACATAAATATAAATATTCATATCAATATTTCATGACTAAGCGCGGGGATGAACTCAGGACCCTCCGCTTCATAGTCTCGTATTTACTACTTCAGCCAACAGCAGAAGTCAAATTTCAATAAAGTGTATTCAATAAGTTTTAGCTTTTCACTGAACACAATTCTGACAGTGTTGCATTATAAATTTGACTCATTATGAAAACAATTATCTCTTAATTGCCAATAAGTTAATTGTAACCTTATTTGAAAATTTAGTCTCAATAATGGCCTTAATTGTTATAATTTGAATATTGCTGTATATGTGAACACCATATAAAACGTTAATGTCGAAATTCGCTTATCACATTTATTATCATTTCTTTCTATTTAGGACCGCTACTGTGGGGATGACCCTTCTCATACAGTGCACTACGCCTAAGCTATGGAATTTGCCTGATAGCCGAGAAACGAGAGAGAATTTTTACTTCGCCGCTGGAGTTTTGCCACAGTACCGACGAAAAACAATGCTGTAATACGCTCCATAGTGGCACTTTTTGTGCAGTGACCAGAGCCATTTTCATGACTTAGGGCACAGGAAGTTCGGGTTCGTAGTATACGCATTAACAACTTCAGGCCACAGCAAAGAACACACACTTTTTAATGAGATTTTCCAAAAATAATTTTTATAAATAAAGCAGACATTAACTGCTGGAATTTTGGAGTTAATACAAGACAAAAGCGTTGCACATCTGCCGCATTTTAATTTAATTCAGTTAAAACATTGGACATGTTTTGTATTCAAATTAAAATTAAATACAATGTTGGTTGCCTAGAAATAATTTACAAGTCCACTTAAATCAATTGATTCGCCCTATTCGAGCCCATAATAAGAATAAACCTTTTTTTTTTTGCTGTAACGTATGGTGCTCGTATACGCGCATCCTTTTTTACAATCTATTTAATTAATAATCACATCGCTGATATCATCATAAAGATCTGTAAAGAATAGTCATATAATTTTATTTTCGGTACTTTAATACAAAAGTGGCCATAAAATCGTATAATTCATGTTCTATAATTCTTGATTTTAATTTGTGTGCTTTAGTTTTTTCTTTAACCTTTTCTTACTTCTCCTACTCAGAAGATACAATTATTACAAATAATTTATTAACAAGCGTCTGAATTGGTGGATTCCATGTTGGGATACTTTCAGCTTGCAAAATACTCGTAGTGGTTCCTTAATGAAAAGATGAAAAAATCCAAACCAGGGAGGAGAAATAAACAGAACTGGGGTAACCAGCTTAAAGTGAAAGAGGGGAATGAATATTTGTTTGGTCTCATAACGCACGGAAGAAGGGAATAGCCAGACTCAAAGTCAAATAAAAACAATGTCTTGCCGAAATCGAAGCGGTGAGCCACAAACTGCAAAATAATATTGATTTGAGTTGGGAGTCGAAAATTGATGCAAGCGGAAGAGTAAAGAAGAAATTTGCAGCCGACAGTGTGTTTAGCCTCCAAAGTTGTACGCGTTTGGTTAACGCGCCAAACAATTTATAATCAACGTGTAATGAAATGAATGCTTTTGCAGCGAGTAAAAGTGCAAATTCATGTTCGTTGACAATTTCATATAATTTGCATGCAATTTTATACACAAAATTGAAAACGTAAAACGAAAAAAGAAAGAAGAAACACACTCGTGATATTCATTGTTGAAAATAAGGACCGCAAGGCAAGCGAGCAGATTGTCATCACAATCGTCTATGCTTTTCGTTTTCTCTTGCCTGAGGAATGAGGATAATGGGGACAATGCTGAATGTGTACGGAGTTTGGATGCGGATGCGCATGATGACGATGACGATGACTATGATATGCTGCAGCTACAAAGTCAAATAAATATATTAAAGTTTGATTGTTTTTTGTGTATTTCAAAAGCGTAAATTTGAAAAACATGAAATTTTTGCCAAAATGTAATTTTGCTTTTTTTTCTTTTTTAGCTGTTTATTTGTATATTTATTTTTATTGAAAAACTATGTTGTTTGTCAAATATTTAAAAAGACATCTTAAGTGGGATTAATAAATGGATGTAAATTGTAACATGGACTATAATCAGCAGCATTAAATTCAAAACTATATGACACATTAAATTGATTAAATAATTGCTACTCTTATTTCTTACTGCGCTTTTAATATTTTATTTGAAAGAGATAAAAGATCGCAATCGCTAATGTGAGAAAAAACTCAACCATTAAGTGACGCATTTCAAAAATAAATACTGAATATGCAGGAGTTTCTATTAATATTTGCATACGAGCCTTAGAACCATTCAAAAATAACAGATCTATCACAGATCTGCAAGCACAGACCGAGTTGGCCCTCAACAAATATTAATTCCTGGCAAAAATTGTTCCCAATACAAGTTCTAAATTTTGTAAAATATACCATTTCATTTAAATCTAGTATATGGACAGATTTTTACTCCATTTGCATCAACATTCGTAAAACGAGTCGATTTTATGGACATATAAAAAATTTTCAAACCCGCTTCCAAGGCGGTGAATAGAATTCAACAAAGGGACCTTCGGGCCATGACATGAATACATTCTTAAGAATTTTTACCACCTTCTTTTGGAGATCCTTTCTCGCTGAGCATTAATTTGATGACTCTATTTCATAAAACATAGTGAAATTTTGTATGCAAAATGCCAACGAAGTTAACTTCACTATGATTTGAAAGAACTGAAACAGGCAAATTAGTTTTTCATCTGCGAAATGGCGCTATTTATAATTTCTTATCTGCCATTTATTCGTAGTTATTCCGAAATTTTGTTATTAAAACTTTTCAAAAATTATTCAGTCGTAAATTGTATATGTATGTATGCATGTGTATGCAACAACTAAATTTAAATACAAATATTTAAAACAAATGACTTCAAGATTAGTTTGAATGAAGTTTTGACAGCGTTTTATGTGAATAAAATGGTTATTTAAACACATTCACACGTGAATTGTTATCAGTAATTTTAGATTCATTTTAAGCCACAAGACAACTTCATCACAATCACACTCGCGCTGATGGAATGGAAATTCGTCTTTATCTATTATAATTGAAATGTGAAAAGGAAACGACGAAGATTTTATGACTTTCATTAGTAAAATTTAAAGCTAAATAAATAAGATTTGAAAAGTAAGAAGACCAAGAAACCAACAACCAACCATTGGTGATTAATAACTTAATATTTTTTATTTTAAACCGACTGAATTGTGAACAATGCAACAGTTTCATTAATGGGTTTCTTTTAAATTTACATTTCCTAAATTTTCATTCAAAAGAATGAGTTGATTTCTTGCTGTAGTTGATTTTTAACACAAAAAGAATTAAACGGCCAATTGTGTTGGACTGGTGTGAAAATTTTAAGCCTCTATTATGGCTAAGAACGCGTTCTTTTATTAATGTTTATCTAGCGTTTGAAAATTTAAAAAGTGTGTCAGCCTAGAACTACAATAAAAAAGTCTTCTTTCTCACATGCTTCACGATCTTTTACATAAACAACTTGTGATAGATTTTTCTGAAAGATGAACATAAAATAAGATTCAACCATTAGACGAAATTCGTAAGCATTTTAAGGAATAACAAGTCAATTATTTGGATAATCATAAGGAACTTTGAAATGTATTGAATATTTCTGTATTGCCCACCCCTGATATATGAACTG